>OU015744.1:126004537-126023232 GCA_907169655.1 Acomys percivali | reverse complement strand
GGCATCTTGTAAGTTTTTAAAAATTAGAATTAAAACAATAGAGAGGACTATATAAAGGAAAGTAAAATTTTTTGCAGATAAATTTACATTCCTTATATTAATTAGTTTTACTTTTGGTGGGAAATACACAATAATAATAGATTTTGATTAACAGGACACAGGACTAACTTTTATCAGTTTTCACATGAGAATGGCTTACTTAAATCTGCCCCAAGTGTACAAGAACAATCATTGTATTTACAGAAAATTAACCCAAAAAACTGGAAGTCTAGGTTTACATGCTTCTAATCCCAGGCTTTTCCCTCTCTGCTTCCCATCTTTTCTAGTTTCTTAACACGTCTCAATTAAAACAAACTAGCAAAACAGCAACATCAAAAACCAAACGTGGGTTGGGCACAAGACATGAAATTAAACTCAGTCACTAGGAGGCTTCTTCAGGGCTCCACTTTGTAGTCCTGGGAAGTACAATGCAGGCTGCTGGGAGCTACAGTAAAAACCAGTCTGAAAAGATGGGCCCATGAGTATAATAATGGCAGAAACAACATGGGAGTCTGTCCCACAGGAGGAAAGCGGTCCAAGGGCAGAAAATGGGTATCTGGGAAGCACTCACTACAATACAGGCTTAGAGTATATTGTAACCCATATCTCAAAGCTCAGGGATTATATGGAATAGGTGGAGGAAGACTGTAAGTCATTGGAAACAGGAGTGAAACATGTCAAGGCTGCTTTACTCGTGAACTCATGCAACCTACGGCTGCCTCTGTAAAATTTACACAAAGCAGGGTGCAGTGGCACATGCCTGTAGTCCCAGCACTCTGGGAGGCAGAGGCAAGCTGATCTCTGGGAGTTTATGGTGTCTACAAAACAAATCCTGGACAGTCAAGGCTACACAGGAAAACCCTAACTCGAAACAAACAAACAAACAAACAAACAATTTGCACAAGATTATGCCAGTTGACACTGCAGCACGGAGGGGGGAGGGGCTCACCAATATTGACATGTGTTACTTCTTGGATAGGGAGAGTTAGTTTTCTTTAAGGGTATTGCCCCTAATAGGTCATACTTGAGTGGTTAGCTCTGTAGTCAGCAATATATGAGCAGCACAGTATGGATTAAGAAAAGAGAAGGCACGAAGCTGGGAAGGGTAGAAAGTGGACCTGGGAGAAGTTAGGGGAGGATAGGAGGGTAGATATAATCAAAATATATTATATGAATGCATGAAATTTTCAAATAATTTATAAAAATATATATTTAAATAATTAAAGTGGTTGGATTCTAAAAAACAAAGAAAAAGAAAACAACAATGTGGGTGATGGAATAGGAGAAAAAAGTATGGTAGATGAGGAAGAAAGAAATCTAAATTAAGAATAAAAATCAAGTTAAAAAGTACACCATGCTAGCCACTCCCAACATTCACCCCCGTGATTTTGTCCATGCCCAGACTCATGCATTTGCACATTGCATAGAGGGCTGATCTTTATAACCTGCAGGGGAATGCAGAGATGATAGTATATAACTTCTAAAACTGGGTCATAAAAGACAATAAAGCAGCTTTTGCCTTCCTTTCTGTTGAGTCATTCACTGTGTCACATAAAAAAGACCCTCAGTAACTCTAGGAAGCCCCAGGGGCTAAGCAATTCTTGGGGAGACCTAATCAGCAACTGAGGTCTCCAGCTAACAGCCTTAGTGATGAATGAACCAGCTTGGAAGTGAAGCCTTTGGTGCCAGTCAAGTTCTTAGATGACACCAGGCCTGGAATTTCCCATGATCCAGTCCCAAATCTGTAATGGAAAGAAACTGTGAGACAATATATGTTTCTTGTTATTTTAACCTAAACTTGCATTACACAATGGCCAGTTCAGCACTTATACAAACATATGAACACAAATGGATAGATGATTTGTTTTGTCAGTTCATCAATAATAAAGTCAATACTCTATAGATATTATGCGTGAAACAAAAAAAGGTAGTAAGTATTTAGGGTTGAGGAAGGTGGACCTAATTGTTAATATTTAGAACAGTAATGAAGAACATTGTCAACAAACTTAGCCTGCAGTACCCGTCTTCCACTCTAGGTGACAAGGCTGGGGCAAGTACTTTGACTTCTGACATAAACAGGTCAAGGCTCCAAAGCAGGTTAGATAAATTTTTACATATGTGACTTTAGTTAAAAGCTTAAAATTCATTACGTTTCAGTTTCTTCATGGGCAAAATGTAATTCATAAATAATCTAACATAGTATGTGGAACATCTAAAGATGCATTTGAACTACTTAGGACTTAAGTACCTAAGAAGTTTCTAAGAACTTCCTCCTCCTCTACACCCGTCCCCCCCCCCTCCTCCTCCTCCCTATCACTATTCCAAAAGGCTCAGTGGACTCCTGCATAGGGTCAGAACATTACACCAGAGGATTTTTAAGCAACATTTGACTTAATTGCTGCTGGTGTTAATCACATGATTCTGTGAAATGTATCTGTTTTATAAACATAATGCTTTACAACATTCATCTTTAGTTCGGTTTTAGATCATAAATTTAGGGAGTGTGAGTAATGAATCATTAGGAAAAACAACAAATTCATGGATGTGACAGGGAAACAAATCTAACGATCCTTTAATGCAGCACAGTTCACACTGTTCAGTTACAGGTATTTGCCGCACTCATGTTCCATGTAAACGTCCAACAAAACCCAAGAGTGTCTGTCACATCAGCCATTCCCAAAGTGTTTCTTCTCATTATGTATGTACATCAGCATGCACTAGAGACTTTGGCTTATGTGCTATATGCTTAGAGCTTTAGACACTGAAACTCTGCAGCTTAAAATTATAAATAATTCACAAAAATGATTATTATCCAATTGTGATCATGCAAATCATGTATTTTATAAAAATCAGAAGACAGTACAACATTTGAGACTAGTGAAATTATTTTAATTCATGTGTATATTCAATTATCTAAATTAATAAAAGACGCTTGTATTCTCAAATGTGTTCTTTCAGTTTGAAGCAGTATCCATGCCACAAAGCTTCTAAAGCACTCCCTTATAGTGTGGTGAGTGAGTGACAGTGGAAAACAAAATAATTTCATAGCATTATGGAAATGGATTTATTTTAGGAAGCTAGAGGTTCTTCATATCCTACTTGGCTACTCCATGAGGGCATGAAGGATTTAAGAGTCTTATTGTTGGTGCTGGAGAGTTGGCACAGTGGCTCACAGCGCTTGTCTTTGCAGAGGATCTGGCTTCAGTTCTCAGCACGCACACAGTGGCTCACAAGCCCCTGTAACTCCAGTTTCAGTCAGAGACATGCCTTCCTCTACTCTCCAAGGGCTCCTGCACACACATGGTGCATATGAATTCAGGATGGGGAATACTTGTACATATCAAATAAATAAATATAAATAAGATCCTTGGTGGTGAATCCAGTCCTGTCTGTTTGTTTGTTTGGTTTTCCATTAAGGCATGAAAGGTTCTCCTGGATCTTGGTGTATGGCAAAATTTTTCTAAACTGAGCACTCATGAGGAAGTCAAAGTAAGAGTGTCTAGCATGGCTAAAAGCACTGCTTCAGTACCAGGCTAAGCCTTTGAATGCTTTATCTCACTGATGATGTTTAGTTTCAGCATCACAGAAGCTGAGGCTAGGGATTGCCCTAGAGTCAAGGGCACATCTCAGGTCCGGCTGGGCTCAGAACCAAATCACAGCACTGCGCACAGGAAACTGGAGGCACACAGTCCTAGAGCTCAACTTTTCTTGATCTACAGAGAGAATTATGAATAATAGTTCACAGATAATACAGAATAGTTTAAGAGATATACATAAGTTGAATTTGTGTTTAAACTAGTTTCTATTTAGGTATGGGGCTCATGTCTTTTTTTTTTTTTTTTTTTAATCCCTTACCCAGATCTAGCCAAGGGGCTCATGTCTTAAATCCTAGCACCTAGAAGCCTGAAGAAATAAGATCAGATGAATGGGCAGTCTCAGAAGCAAAATTCAAGGTTAATCTGGGCTACATGAGGATCTGTTTTCAATAGGTCAATAAAATAAAAGTAAAACAAACAAACAAACAAACAAAAACCCAGCAAAATATAACCAGTCAACTGACCACACAAACAAATAAACAAAAACCTCAAGTCCCTGGTGCTTTTCTGCAAACAGAAAGTCCAGTAGGCACTGAACTGGAGCATTAGTGAATATTTTCAAGAAGACTGAGACAGTGCAAATGATCAAGTTGACAGAATCTAGAGCCACCCTGGAGGAGAACTTGCATTAGGGATTCTCTAGATAAGGTTGTCTAAATCAGGCTTGTGGGCATGGCTCCGGGGATTGTCTTGATCGTGTTAATTGATCTGGGAAGACCTGGGCACCCCAGGCGGCAGCATTCCCTTGGCAGGGGATACTGAACTGCTTAGGAGTGCAGAAAGCTGACTGAACAGTAGCATGCACGTATTGGCTGCTCTTTGCTCCCAATTGTGCCTGTGATCTCAAGGTCCTGGACTGTAATCTGAACTGTGAGCTAAAATAAACCCTTTCTGCCTTATGTTGCTTCTGCCAGGGCATTTTATCACCACCACTGGGAAAGAAACTAACTCAAAGCAAAACTGCGTCACTGTGGCTTAGAAAAATTCAAAATAGTGATGGAAGGCAGATGAGAATGTGAAAATTCAGAGGAACACTAAAAAGCATAGCAAGAGCAAGATGCTAGGAAATCTACTTTATGGAAATAAAAGGTTTATGTGACAAATGAAGGAGACTTAAATCAAACAGTCAAGGTGAACATTACAGTTGTTTACTGCTGCTGTTGAAGGAGTAAAAGCACACTGTTTCGACCCCAGCAGAACAGTCCCAGCACTGTGGAGGCTACCCACCCAGAGATGGGGCAAGAGCCTTTGTCTGAGAAAGCTTTATGACCTTAGCCTTTAATCAGCAACAGGCTGGCTTGTTTTTCATATGATGAATCTTCTCTCAGGAATGTATCAATAGCTGCAGTTGGTTATATATGGTCCAATATTATCTCATGTTCAAAGTATTATATTACTTATTCATAAGTGACCTGAGTATAGCTTAGTATCACTAGTGAAGACACAATGATGCATTTGGTGGGAGAATAGAGATAGGTGGAAGAGCAGAACTTTAGGATTGTGAAAGTCAGGTTTATCAGCGTAAGTGGTTACATCACTGACTTCAGTCAGTCATGTGCTCTTTGGTGATTCACAGTTCATGCCATCGTCATGAAAAGAGACCAGGGGCAGGTGTGTTAGTATTTGATAGGTGATCTACTTCAACATTACAGTCTACTAACTTAGAGAATATAATGATGGATAGGAAGCATGATCTCTAACCCTGAAGCTCACTTTCTGAAGAAAGAACACTCCATACCATCTACCAATAGCCTAACATTACTCCTAGTGAACAATGTTTTAATTAGATAGATACTTTGAAATAGTATTTTTTTCAGTTTCATGAGATCCTGTTTGTTTACAATGTTTTATTAAATATTTTACATATACATTTATGTTATTACACATATATTACATATATACATATATAATTACACATATACAATAATATAATAAACTACCTACAGCAAGATGAACCAGGAAACAATCAGGAATTATATAAATGTTACATTCACAGTGTTTGGGCTATTTGTATCTGGCAGCTTTGAAGAAAACATCTTTCCTGTCTTGGTGTATCTAAAAATTTTGAATGTAAATCAATATCTATCATATTTCATCATTATCAACTTAAAACATCTATCTAGAACTAAAAACATCTTAATCTCTAAACAACTAAGCTTAATTGTAAAACTAAACTATCTGGTCTTCAACCCCATGAGAGACTTGAGAAGGAAAAAAATAAATTACCTGAGTATACAGGGAGTGTAGGTTAGCAGCTTCCCAAACGAGAAGATGACAAAGACAGTTTACTGAACAGTCAACCCAAATTCTCTATAACTTTGGAGCATCATCTTCATCCTTCTGGCCCAATATATCTGACAGATATCTTTGTGAGGCAGGAACTATTGAGGATTTGTTTACCCTGTCTTGGCAGAGTTTTGCTGTTGACTCTGTCTGCATCCAAGCTTGCCCATTTTTTTTTGGCAGAATTCTGTCTGTGGTAGAAACGAGGACATTTTGCCCAGCGGCTGTTTTGCCACATTTGAAGCCATCTCCATAAGGAGGTTCTTTGATGCTTATCATCTTCTTTTAGGTAGGCTGGGTGTTGCCAGGAGTTAACCTGTCTCAGTGTAAATGTATCTTTAAAATGATTTTTTAAAATCTATAAATGCCATATTTGGTATGTCTCTGAGGTTTTTTAAGACGTTATTCACTGTTTACCTTATCTTTCTATAGAATCATATCTATGTATTATACCTAGGATGTATATTCCTGTGATATAAATACACTAGTAATGGTGAAAGGCTACTTTTAAATAAGATTAGTATTTTGAACATGGTTACCCAGGCTCCTTTATACCCAGTCCTGAGAAATGAGTCACTTACAGAAAAGACAGTTTTCTGGTATTCAGGATTAGAAAGGCCTTTAAGACCCAAAAGTGTGAACTATGCTTTCAAACATAAGCTTTATAAGTAATGAAGGTGGTATTTGGAATTTCCATCTGCCTTATCATTTTTTCTTATTATTCATTTACTTTCGATTGCAGGCAGAGAAAATGGATGTTATTTCCTGAGTCCCCTAAAGACTCCAAAAATGTGTTGGTTGTATTATTTTTTTTTTAAAGAAAATATCATGAGAGTAAAGTGACAGCAATTTCCAGAGGAATTTTGTGAAAATGGCTTTGCAGTATCTGATTTAATCAAACAGACGGGTTGGCACAATGTCTGCATGTGTTTTTCAGTATAAAAAGTAAAGCAGTTGCCTGAGATTTAGGTAAAGGAACTATAAAAACAATCGATAAAGTAACTTCTAAATTCTACATCCCAGTGGTCCTCCAAATTATTTCAAAGTTCTTATGTATGAGCTTTAGATTTTTCTTTAATTGAAATATCTCAGCTCATATATACTGCTGAAAAATTAAATTACATCAGTTTGTCTACATTTTCCCAAGAAACATGAAAAGTACTGAAGTATTTACAGAAACATATTTCATTGACAAAGAAAGTAATAAATTTCAAAAAGAATACCTGGTTAATGGAATTGCTATATTGTTTTCCCAAAAATATATTTTTCACATAATCAAGTCAAGTGTTGGTGACTCAAGTTTCTTTCAATTGTTTCAGCATTTCTGGAAGTAAAGTTAAAAATCATTTGGGAAGGGAGAATGCATTATTGATCATATTCTACTTGTGAGGAAACAACAAGCCAAAACCTTTCTAATCAACAATATGTGCTAAAATAAAAATTTACAGTTGGAAAAATTCATTTGCAAAATTGAAAATCTTACCAAAACAAGGTAACTTAATATCCAGCTCTATGCTCCAGATGGCATTCTCTGTGGTTATGGACTGATACTTATTATTACACATCATTTAAAGAACTGAGTAGGTACAACTAGTGATGAGAAAAGGTATTTTATTAATTATATTTTTTGAAATTCAAATATGATTATATCTTATTTCCCTTTCTCTTTCCTCCCTGAAATCCCTCTTATGTATGTCCCTTTTCTCTTTCTCAAATTTATGACCTTTTTTTCTTTTTATTTCACTGTTTAAGATTTGTTTGGTGTTTTCATTGACATGACACTTGAGTACTTGATTGTACCACCCATATGTAGATCTTAATTTTTACATAATATTGCAATGTACCCTGCAGATATATATTACACAAAATAGTACCCTTTAGAAAAGTTATGCACAAGATATGCCTGATGGATTTACACACTGGAGCCAGGTTATGACTAATTGGGAACTCGCTGGCCTAGGCATGTTTGATGAGGGTGCTCAGCACAGAGACACAGCAGGCTACCAGGACTGTTGAAGCCTGCACACGATTGGCAGTGTGTCTTGGAGACAGTGGGACTGTCACACTAACCAGATTACCACTACACAAGTACCACTTAGCATCAGGGTAGTGCTGTGGGAACTGAGGTTTTCCCACCAACCACCTCAACCCAAGTGTACTTAACCACAGCTCAGATGAAGAGGAGACAGAGTGTGGTCTCCATAGAAACCCTGCTGCATCCTGGACAGTGAAGTGCTAGGACATGGGGAGACTTTAGAACTGCAGCTCTTTCTGGATCCCCCAGAGTGTATCAGCACTCTTCTTCAGGCAGGCCTCCTCTTCAGGAGTCAGGGTGGCCATCACAACATCTGAGATTCCATTTTGTCCCAAGATACAAGAGACACTGAGGAAGACATCATCCTTGATCCAGAGAGACCCTTAATCATTGTAGGGATGGGATGTACCCACCTAAGATTCTTCATGAAGCTCTCAGCCAAGTCTGCCACAGAGAGGCCAATGGCCCAAGACCTGTAACCCTTCAGTTTGATCACGTCGTAGGCACTGTACATGACCTGCTTGTGTACCTCTAACACTGCTCCTTGTCTGCATCAGTGCACAGTTCTGGATTCAGATTCTTCAGGGAGACACCAGGAACATTCATGCCACTCCACATGAGCACCTTGGAATCTCCATGGTCCCCTAGGATGCACCCATGACAGCTCAGCGGGTGAACGCTCAGCCTTTCTCCCATCAGGTAACGGACTCGAGCAGAATCCAGATTGCAACCACTTCCAATAACTCAGTTTTGGGGAAAACCACTTATTTTCCAAGCCACGTAGGTCAACATATCTATCCACTGGGTTGGACACAATGAGCAGCTTGCAGTTCCGACTGTACTTCACAACGTTGGGAGTGAAGAACTTGAAGATGTTCACATTTCTCTGGACCAAATTGGGTGGACTCTCTCTGTTTTGCTGATGGGCTCCTGTTGTGATGATGACCAGCTAGGAGTTTGCAGTCACTTTGTAGTCTTTGCCAGAGACAACTTTTGCCGTTCTGAGGAAAAGGCTGACATGCTGGAGAGCCACCATCTCTCCCTTCATTTTGTCTTCCATGACATCAACAAGGTCAAGTTCATCTCACATACTCTGGAGCCTCACATTTGACCATGTCCCCTGGAGGGGGAGACCTGGTGGCACTCAGAGGAAGGACAGCAGGTCACCGAGAAGAGACTTGATACCCTATGAGCATATACGGGGGAGGTAATCCCCCTCAGGGACAGTCATATGGGAGGGGAATAAGGGGGAAAATGGGAGGGAGGGAAGAATGGGAGGATACAAGGGATGGGATAACCATTGAGATGTAACAAGAATAAATTAATTAAATAAATAAATTTAAAAAAAGAGGAAAAAAAGATATTGATGGCATAAATCCCAATGACCATAATCTTGTTCTTGAAGGCTTGTTCTTCCTTAAGAAGATCCACACTCAGCTGAACCTTGAGGGTTGACATCTTGGACTTTGAATCTTTTGGGACTGCTAGTGTGGGTGCTGAGGATGCAACAGCATTGCCTGGACTTGGCAACAGTGGCTCCAGCACCTGGCCTTTTCTTCTTTAAATATTGTTACATGCAAGTAACATACACATGTGTATACATATAAAACACACACACTTTCCTAAATATGTAAATTTTTTATAAATTACATATAACATTGAAAATGCAGGTCATGAAAATATCAAAATGGTACTAAAATGTAATACCTGGGCTTAAAAGAATCTTTCTTTTTTTAAAAATTATTTTGAAAAATAAAATTACCCACAATTTCATTTTAATTCTGGAACAACACAGAGAATATACAACAGAGGAATATCAAGTGGCTTAAATGCACTTAAGGAAACATTTGACTTCCTTAGTCATCACAGAATTGGAAATCAAAGTTCTCTGAGGTTCCATCTTAGGCCTATAAAAATAGCTAAGATCAAAATTTCAAGTGACAGGGGCTGAAGAGGTGGCTCAGAGGATAAGAGCACTGTCTGCTCTTCCAAAGGTCCTGAGTTCAATTCCCAGCAACCACATGGTGGCTCACAACCATCTACAATGTGATCTGGTCCCTCTTCTGATATGCAGGCACACATGATGAAATAAATGGCCAGATATATTAGAATAGTGGATTGGAAGAACAAGTACATCTTTTCTTGCTGTATAGATGTAATGCAATTTCAATTACAATTTGTACATGGGTTTCCTAAATACAGATCAGTTGTTTCTAAAGTTTGTAGGGGAAGGAAAAAGTACTATTCATTTATTGAGACAGTGTCTCACTATGTAGACCAAGTTGGCCTCAAACTCATATTCACATGGCTTTGCCTCTGGAGTGATGAGATTAAAGGTATGTGCCACAACACCCAGATGAGCTCAACAGTTCTGTTCAAAATAATAAAAAAAAAAAATTGGAAATATCACACACCAGATCCTAAGACTCATAAAGATAGAGTAATGATCACAGTGCAGTATTTAGCTGAAAGGCTGGGTACACAGATCAAGAAAAACTGGCAGAGATTATGGAAATAAATTCATACAAATATAAGCAATTGATTTATTGATAAATAAATGCGAGGGTAATCTTTTCAGCAAATAGTGTTAGGATAACTTGAAAATACACATTCACAGATAGGGTGGGAGGACTTTAAATGAAGCCTTGCATCACAAAGAAGACTCTAAATGAATCATGGATCTAAAGCCAAAACTACAAAACATTTGCAAAATTATATATATTAAATATACATTTATGAAACCAAGCCACAATCCATATGGAATATTTAAAATTGACTTAATTAAAACTTGAAATATCTGTTCTGAGAAAGACTTTGGAGTGTGTGTGTGTGTGTGTGTGTGTGTGTGTGTGTGTGAATGTATGTCTATTATATGTGTTAAAAGCCCCACAAGGCCATTTCTATTCTCATCCTTTGATTGGCACATGGCACCTAGTTTCTTGTCTTTTTAAACTTTACATTTCATTTTTAAATATTCAGTTTGTCTGATTCTTTGTTTCCTCATCAATAGGAAGACAGTTCAAAAAGAGCTCCTTCCTAATCATTAGCTCCCCACTCCCTTGCATTTCCAAAGTGTCTCTGGCTAAGTGACTTGCAAAGGATGCTGCTACTGGTCATTGGATGGCCAATATTTTTGTACTCCCCAGGAGCCATTCATCAACATTTGTGCCAGGCTGAAGTCATTTTAATGGAAGGTGAACAAGCAGGAAGGATGACTGACTGAAATGACCAGGCAATAAGCCAGGACTTCAGGGGCCTTTTCTTTGTCTCTAAACAAGATGCAACTGTTGACACTATGGTATATGAAGAAAGCTTGAAGAGTGACTTTGCTGAGCAGAACCACAGAAGAGCGAGGCTGACAATGGAGGATAGATTTGTTTCCATGTGACTTTACGACATCCTCTAAAGCACGGGCTTGCCTCGCGTTTGGTGCAGTGCAATCCTGGCATTACGTGAGTCTGCTTTGTAGCCACTTTTATAAACTGTCATTACCTCTGGCACTAAGAGAGGGATTGAAGCTGTTCAGTCTAGAAGGGTATTAAGGAAGTGTCTTTCCATGTTCTACATCCATCACTATCTTAGCTACTTTTCTATTGCTGTGATAAGACATTATGAACAAGGCAACTTATAGAAGAGGTTTTTTCGGACTTACAGTTTCAGAGGGTTCGAGTCCATGACCATCATGGCAGGATTTCACAGTAGCAGGCAGGTAGGAATGGTGCTGGTGCAGGAGCTGAGAGCTTACATTTTTTTGAGGCCCAACCACAAGACAAATGGGAGTGGCCTGGACTTTCTAAAACTCAAACCCCACCTCCAACAAAGCCACACCTCCCAACACTTCCCAAACAGTTCTACCAACTGGGATCAATCATTTAAATATATCAGTTTATGGGGGACATTCTCATTCAATCCATCACACTCAGAGATGGCAAAAGACAAAGGTTTTATTGGAAATTGTGCATTTCTAAGGTTAAAATACTGACTCTTTATCCTTGGCATCTTATAATATGTTCATTATGGTTTGATGGAGCTACTAACTTTAAATGCTTTCATTTCAGAGAGTATACTAATTGATAAGATTCTTAGAAAGAATGACTAAGTCCTGGTTGCAAGAATTTATACTTAACCTATCTATATTGTATAGAAGAATGAACTACATTTGATTTCACAGAACAATCTGACATAAGATAGTCTGGTCAGATAATATTACCAGCCTTATCTCTATTTCCTAATATCATAGAAACTCTTCATGATGTAAAATAAAGGAAAGGAATGTTTATTTGATATTGTTTGTGTGGTTAAGACTTCTCTGCTGACAGTCAAGGAATGTAAATTTTCTTCCTCTGGTCAGGGCCAAGTAGCTCCATCCCCACTTTCTTACTGGAGAATGAGATTCTAGACCTCAGCTTACCTTTCTTTAAATCCTACACTTTGTGGTTGCTATTCTCTCCACCCTTTCTTAGAAGCTTCGTTATTGAAAATCTAGCCCAAGACACAGCGTTTCAGCACAGGAGAAGGCACTGCTGTATAGTGCATGTCTACCATCAAAGCATGATCTTGAACGTAGCTTCAGAAAAGATAAATCCACGATGTCATCAATATGAAGCACACATATGTTTAAGGATGATGTGTGTATTCCCTTGATTGTTCTTTCTGAACTTTTTTTTTTTTAATCTGGAGTGTGATAGGAAGTTGACAAAGTATTCATCAATCCAAGCCCCAAGGGACCTGCATACCTGATCATATTGCTTTCAACATTTTACAATTGATTTTATGTTTCATAAGCTGCTGGTTGCATTTATTATAGAGCCATATTAAATGACTTTCTATGCCACATAGTGTTCCTATATGCTTCTGTGGTGGAACTTTCTCATGTGGTAGAGAATTCAGGAAATATTGCTTGTTTTTATCTTTGGGGGTGTTGTGACTCTTGTCGCTAAATTTGTCTCTTCCTTTGCTTTTTCTGGCTTAAAAGTTCATGAGTCAAATTCACAACCTATTTCCGGCACTTGGTTCTGTCTTTGTTGTGTTGTGTCTTTAGGGCATATTTTTATATGATAGTCTTTCCAAAATGTATCCAGAAATATACCCCATACACCTATTTTTCTCATGTATTTCTCATGTATTTATGTGTAGATTATTATAACACATGAATTCTGTCAGACTTATAAGATATTTTTCAGTTGAGAAAGGATAAAACTAATTGCTAAAGATTTGTGTGTGCTTCTGTCAGAAATACAGATACAGAGGGCTGTGTATATGTGCTCCCATGTACAAACTGGTTTGAATTATATGTTTGGAGACTTGAAATATTATAAAGTCTACCTAAAGCATGGCTCTAGGCAATGAGCTCCCAGCCACTGTCTCAACCATCGAGGGGGTGCTCGACAACGCAATGCTTCTCACCTTCTACACTACTCTGTGTGTTCTTACAAAACTCTGTTAAAGGAGAACGAAAGACTGCAATGCCAAGGAGGCTTCAGGCAGGGGTCTCAGTGGCCCAATGACAGACTTACATGTCTGCCACAGAGATCTGAAATGTGTTCCCATATGCTCTGATAATCCACTTCCAGGTTTCATTATGCCATACACTAAATCCCTCCACCATGAATAGAACTTGGGACCACATTCATGGGAAGCATTTACTCTACCACAGAACTAGATACGAGTCCTATCAATCGGTAAGATTACCACATATTATCTAAGAAGAAAATTAGTAGCATGTCTACAAATGAAAGCTACTTACCTATTTCCCTTATAGATAAATTTATTAAATAGCCATTAAAGGCCTTGTGGTCTATCATATAAACAATAAAAACTCCCAAAGGGTAGAAAATAAAACTAAAAACTTGTTCCATGTCAGAATCCTTATTATCAGGCACATGGATCTGGCTTCACACAAATCTGTAAATGTGGTCAGGAAGAGTGAGTCAGGGGAATACTAGTGGGTGTTGTTGCATCTTTGTTGTTGACTGTTGTGGGTGACATCTGTGAAAACTAAACTTGAAAATGTGGAGACCCTGGATGGACAGCAGAGGCACTGGATATTCCAGATGTAGTCAGGAAAGTGATCCTTCTGACAGAAATTAAGTATTTTCTTTTGACTGTAACAGAGCAGTGAGAGAGTTAATTCTCCCTGTCTGAGAGATGCATAAATGTGTAATCATAAACGTAGAAGGAGGACTATTTGGGAACAGGAAGGAGACCAGAGGGAGAAGGAGACAAGACTGAAGAAGATAATGGAAACGCAGACATGATAAATGTACGTGGCATACACGTATGAGAATGCAACAACAATAATGCATCATTTTGTACAATGAAGATATGCTGAAAAATGGAGATTCCCACAAGGATAACAGCAAGGCATGAAAGGCAAGTATATAGCAAGAGTTACAAATGTAAAATGATTACTTTAGGACTGGTGTGATGCTTAGTGGGTAACGTGCTTGCTGGCAAGCCTGATATTTGAATTTGATCACCAGAACCAACATGGTGGAAGGAGAGAACCAATTTGTACATCAAATTATTCTTTGGCCTCTATATGGGCTTGTGACATGCATACACACATGCATATATCCACACATGCATACATGAGGAAATAATTGTACTTTAAAATGATAGAGAATTATACTAACTATTTTTTAAAGAAAAGTGTCTGAAGGAATTGATATATATATATATACATATATATGTATATATATATATGTATATATATATATATATATACATATGATATATTGGCTAGCATTTTTTCTGGTTAGCTTTTTAAACAAACAACTTGACACAAACTAGAGTTATCTGAGAGCAGGGACTCTCAATAAGAAAAAAATGCCTTCAGAAGATCAGGCTCTAAGCAGGCAAGCTTGTATAGAGCATTTTCTTAATCAGTAATTATGATCAAGAGTCCAGCCCATGTGGCTGGAAACACCCTGGGATAGTGGTCCTGGATTCTATAAGAAAGTGAGCTGAGCAAGCTATAAGGAGCAAGGCAGTAAGCAGCACCACTCCCTGACCTCTGCATCAGTTCCTGTCTCCAGGACTCTGCCCAGTTTGACTTCCTGCCTTAGCTTCTTTCAGTGAACTGTGACTCAACATACCATGTAAGCCAAATACCATCCCCAGAATTGCTTCATCAAGCAATAGGAAGCCAAAATAAGACAGATGAGAAGGGGGACAAGAGATGTAAGGACAATGTTATTCAGTTATATGTTGTAACTTCAACTTTCTACTTCTTTAAAAAGGTAAAATACACATTGTACCATTTTGCCATTCCTTGTCTCATGTGTGTTCATTACAGCAAGTAGCACACAGAAGGTCAGAGAATGGATAAAGCAGCTCCCTCTGAAACATCCATGCTTCTATTCCACTATGTACTTGATCTTTCTTTCTTTCTTTCTTTCTTTCTTTCTTTCTTTCTTTCTTTCTTTTTCTGGTTTCTTGAGACAGGGTTTCTCTGTGTAGCCTTGCCTGTCCTGGACTCACTTTGTAGACCAGGCAGGCCTCTAACTCACAGCTATACACCTGCCTCTACCTCCCTAGTGCTGGGATTAAAGGCGTGCACCACCAAGTCCTGGAACTCCTTGCTTCATTTTCAGTGGGTTCAGAAAGTATTGTTCTCTCTCTCTTTCCCCTCCCTCCTTCCCTCCCTCCCTCTCTTTGCCCCGCCCAACCTAAACACTTTCTGTCTTTTCCCACAGATCCCACAAAATAAACATCTAATTCAGTAACCAGTTGATAGGCATGAAAAAGCAAACTATATACTGAATCATGGAGACTGTAGGCATTTTAGAAACTTAGTACATTAACCGGTATCTGTTACATGTGTAACAAAATTATAAACAGAACTTAAGAAGCAAGAAAACTCTATCCATTCCTCATTTTAGTCATGAACAGCAAAAATCTTGTAAAATTTCAGTATTTAGATTTCATTTATCTAAGATTTACTTTTATCATTTGGGTTAATGTGTACATGGATGCATGTCTGTGTGAATGAATGTCATTGTGTGTATGGATGCTCACAGGGGCCAAAGAGGGTGTCAGTTTCCTTGGAAATGGGATCATAGTGAATTGTGAATAGACGTATGTAGATTCTGGGAGAGAAACTAGGGTAATCTGGAAGAGTAGTGGGTGTGCTTACAGCTCAGCCATCTCTCCATAACCAGTGTGTTTGTCTTTTAAAATAACAAATATCAAAACTTTTCATGTGAGAAATTATATAACAATGCACAGGACTACTTTCTTTTAAGTATATTTATGTAAATATATATGTATATGTGGTACCTGGGGTTGATAGCGAAGAAGTCTGTCTGGGAATTTGCTATTCAATTAGGATCAATCAAATTAAGTTAATCTTAGATGTATTGTTCTGTTTTTAAGATATTTACACATAGTAAAGTAGTATGAATCTGTGCTGGGGATATGGCTCAGTGTGCAAAGTTTTCATAGCAGAAGAGAAAGACATAATTTCATATCATACCCCTAGCAGCCTTGTAAAAATTTGGCATGGTGGCATGTATTTGGGATCCCAGGACCAGGGAGGTGGAACCCTGGAGTTTGCTGACCTGTCAGACTAGCAAATCAGTGAGTTCCGGTTTAGTGAAAGACCCTGTCACAAAAAGTAAGATGAAGAGCAATAGAGAAAGATGTCCAACATCAACCTCTGGCCTCAACATGCACACATATGGGCAAGTGACCTGTACATGTAACACATACTCTCATACAACACACACACACATACACACACACACACACGTGCACAAATACATTAAAACTGTGAATTGGACAATATGAGATTCAGATTAATTTTTCATACAGTTTTATAGGCATTATCATTATCTTTAAATTTGTAACATTGAACTGTTCAGACAGAGTGAGATACTGGAATTGACAATAACAGTTGACTAAATTTTTGACATAAGCTTTTTTCATGTGTAAACACACATCATGGACAAATACTTCTCTAGAATTCCCCATCCATTAAACCGTCAATTTACTACTTTTTTTCTATGGTAATTACATAAGAAAGATTTAACAATACCTCATCCCATAATTTTGCTTTAATGGAAGAACTGAACTCAGCTTATTATAACATTAGCTGTAGGCTGGCATGGCTCAGTGGATAAAAGTATGTGCTACTAAACCTAATGACCTGAGTTTTCTCCCCAGGACCCACATGGTGGAAGAAGACACTCAAATCCTATGACTGCCCTCTGACCTCCACATGCCTGCTGTGGCATCTGTGTGCCCATCCTTTGCCAAACATAAGTAAATAAGTATAATACAACTTTTGGAATTATTGTTCCAATAATGACAAAGACAGCATGTTTCCAATGAAATAAAAATATCATAGAAGGCCTATTTTTACTATCTAAATCATAGCATTAAGCCATCTAAAACATCAGGGTGCCAGTATTTTTTCATGTTATGCTTTAGTTTAATTTTTGATGGGAATTTTTTTATGTTGTAGGAATGGTTATTATTTTTAATATTTTGGTTTTCCCCCCAAGACAGGCAGGGTTTCTCTGTGTAGCCTTGGCTATCCTGACCTCAGTTCGTAGACCAGGCTGGACGTGTTTCCCTCTCCCAGTGCTGGGATTACAGGTGTGCAGCACCACACTGGGCATAGGAATCGTTATTTAACTAATTTCTGTTTCCTTGAATTACTGGATGTAGTATAAACATTATTCTATTAAACATTTTTTTGTTAACTCTCTCTGTGTGGTGTCTTTTGTCTACATAACACACACACACACACATACACACACACACGTATTGTTCCTCTAAAGTCACATCTTGTTTATGTGGGCGGCATTTTAAATTGTTTTCTTGTTCTCTTGTTTTTTTTTTTTTTTAATGCTCTATTCATAATAGTTTCACTTAAGTATTTGAAAGGACATTTTTCTAAACCTTCACAGACATGCTTAGCATAACTAATTAACTTCCATCAGAGGAGAACCATGGCCAGGGAAAAGTGGAGACTCTCTGCAGAGGGTCCCCCACCCCCACCCCCGACTGCCTGTTTGTTAACTAGACAATATGTCCACAGCTTGCACTGACCACGAAAGGCATTCTAGTCAGAGCTCTTGAGAGTTGAAGAAGGTAAACGCTGAGTTCTCCTCTAACTCTGTAAGTCTTAGGGCTACTGTGCTGGCAGGTAGAAAGAAATGCTCCACCAGCGTCTGAGCTTGTATTTCCCAAATGGAGTTGGTTCAAACTACCATACAGGCATGCACAATCAAAGTAATCAACATTCATTTTTTAAACAGAGGAGAGTGAGGTTATCTCACACACACACACACACACACACACACACACACACACACACACTGTAATGTACTGAAGAATGTTTAGTTTAAGATTTTCATTGAAAAGCAATTCAAGAAGGTCACTTGTCTACTTAAGTGATCTTATTTTAAATAGGTGAATCTATAGTACTTAGATTCCTGCCTTGCAGTTACTTAATGGAACTGGTGTCCCCTGAAGAGGATGCTTTGATTTAGTTCAATTGCTGATTTAAAGGTGTCAGTGTAAACTTCATCACTACCAACTTCGGCATCAAATTAGTCATTTTTAAATTTCAAAGAGGAGCTGTGCAGATGAAAGGGAAGGAAGTTAGAGAAACAGGATCTAGAGATGAAAAAACAAAATACTTGATGAACCTTAAATGCCAGGTAAAGCTTCAGCATACCCGATGTGTTTTTGGAAGATTTCAAGGGACACATCAACAGTCAAATTCAGCTGGA
>OU015744.1:125992160-126004527 GCA_907169655.1 Acomys percivali | reverse complement strand
ACACACACACACACACACACACACACACACACACACACACACACTTCTTGACAAATGAAACTCCATTTCTCCCCTAAAAAGTGCTATCATTAAGTGTACATCCAATATCTTCATTGTATACCAGGGGCATTTGTCTTAAAAGCCAAAAACTGGTCAAGAGACCACACAGACTTTAAAAAATCATGATAATAATATAAAAATTCTTTTAAAAACTTATTCATACTGGTATTTATTTTGCAACTTAATTCTTAAAAAATGGTCCCTTTGGTTGCATTTGACTCAATGGCATTTGTAGGCTGTCATTACCTGAAGAAATAGTGAACTAACATCTCAAAATGAATGAGAGGTAGTTGACCTTTAAAAATACATTTTCAGAGTCAAGCTTTTTTCTTTGTGTGTGTGTGTGTATGTGTGTGTGTGTGTGTGTGTGTATGTGTGTGTGTATGTGTGTGTGTATACATCTGAAATAGAAATATACTAAAAACGTAACTTGTTACTAAAAGTTGTCTCAAAAGTTAAAAAAGAAAACTAATCATTTTCTCTTACACATCTCTTAAGGACAGGAATTCTACGAATTGGTAGTTAAGCAAATTATATTTATAATTACTGATAATAGAGAGAGAACTTAAAATATTAATTTTAATTATTGTTCAATGTCTGACATATATGTTAGATTTCTGTTGCTGCTGCTGTTGTAGTCCTTCGTTGTGGATAAATCCTAGAGCCTTGAGCATACTAGACAAATGTTCAACCACCACACCACATCCCTAGTCCACTATCCACTAAGCAGTCTTGAAAGCAGTTTTGAAATGCAAATATATATAGACTCCACTGTCTTTTGTAGGGCATTTTTGTTTATGAGAAGTGTTAAAACCCACAATATATGAATAATCAGCGCACAGTCCATGCAGGGGCAGACGGAAATGCTGTCTGGCTGAACCTTGTTCCAGCAGATCCCTTGTCCCATTTATTCACTCTTCTACTAGTACTATGGCCAATGTGACTGTCAAGACAAACTGTGGTTTCCCTTGAACTTTAACAGTTAAGGAGAACTAGCATAGCCCTCTGGGATTAGAAAGAGGTAGAAAAGTAAAGGTTGGGTACCTACTACTCCCTCATGGTGTCTTAATTCATATGACCTCAAAGTGGGGTTTCTTATGTCTTGAGCTAAGACTCGCTATTCAGTCATGTCTTTAATCTCCGTCCAGTCTCTGGCATGTCTTTATCCTGCTAACTGCATTTTCCCTTGTCCTCGGACCCTAGAAAATCTCTGGAAGCACTCCTTGCTTTGTGGCATTTTGCCTGGCTTGTCTCAAGTCCTAGATCGATGGTGTCATTTACTTTCCTAAAGAGCCTCCAAAGCAAGTCTGAGAGTTCAAAGCTCAGCTTTATCTGGCAGGAAAACTATTATCTTAGATTATGAAAACAATAATGATTTGAATAGAAGAGTGAAAGGTTGTTTTTCTGTACTCTACAGCCAAACTCCTTCCACTTATGAAACTATGTCCCATACAACAAAACTAGTCATATAAATTTACAACTGTTTAGATGATGTGAATATGACTCTACTTTCATTTTCAATGGCCTTATAAAAATTGATATATAATTGATACACTATAAAACTTGTCTTTTTAAGGTATATAGTTCAGTGAGTTTTAATATATTTATCAATTTGGGTAAGCATTACCTCTAATTCTGATATTTTCATTGTCTCTAATGAGACCCTAACGTCTTTTTCTTTTTCTCTCCAACCTAAATCTTCTTTACTTTAGGCAACCACAACTACTTCCTGTTTCTATGAATTCCAAGGTTCTAGAAACGTTGTGTAAAAGGAGCCCCACTGTGTGTGTGTGTGTGTGTGTGTGTGTGTGTGTGTGTGTGTGTGTGTGTGTGTGTAACTTTGTCTTAGGGAAATTTTAAGATACATTTATTTTGGAGTGTAAACTAGTTCTTCATTTGCCTTTTAGTTACCGGGTGACATTTCCTTGTACTGACAAACCATAAAGGATATATGTACTACTCTTATCTCTGAGCTGTTCTGAACAATGCTGCAATAAAATGTTGTAAATGTATTTTTTGTGGACATGTTCTTACTTTTCATAGGGTAATATCAAAAGCTGGAATTTCCTGGGTATATTTAACTTTTTAACCAAGTATTAGATTGTTTTTCAGAATGTGTGTACCAGTAACCATCCCCTAACTGTATTAAGTGGTTCCAGTTTCTCCAAGTCATTGCCAGAACTTACTCTCTGTCTTTTTTATTTTAATTTTTTGAGAGATCCATCAGAGGTCCACAACTCCTAATTTAGGGTATACCTCTCTGATCCCTTCTACCATTCATGTTAAGGTACTGACTGGCTTGAGATAGTGTGGGTCTTAAGTACTCAACCACAGACTGAGTTCATGAGTCTAACAGTCCTGACATGTTCAGAAGATGCACAGAAACTCTCCCCAACATCTGTTTGTTTGTTTTTTGTAATCTTTTTGTCTGCTCTTTTGCAATATTTCTTAAACCTTTCAGGGGAGGAAGTATGTAGATTTTCATCTGGGAGTGAGTATTTCACTGTCATTTACTCTCTGTACTTTTATCAGCTGATGTGTTAAGCAGGATCTACTGCATCAAAAATAGCCCCTTTAAAGAGTAGCTTCTATGTGTACAGACTGTTCAGCGCACATCTGAAGATGCCCATGTGAGACACAGCATGTAACATTTGTCTTTATGCATCTGATTTACCTCACTCACTATAATTATCTTTCTACTTTCACAGATTTACCTACAAATTTTACAGTTTCACTTTTCCTTAGAGCTAAATAGCATTTCATTGTATAGATGTATCATATTTCTTTATCCACTCGTCAGTTGATAGACATTCAGGCGGGTTCCATTTTCTAGTTATTGTAAAGAGAGGAGCAATGGATGTAGAATAATACAGCCCTTTGGTATAAGCCCAGGAGCAAGTATACCTATATAATACAGTAGATTTATTTCTTTGTTTCTAGTTTTATTTTGAACACTATATTCATTTTCACAATGGCACTCCCAGTTTGGACTTCTATTAACACTTTATACCTTATTCTTTTTAGACAAGGTCTTTCGCTGAACCTAAAGCTTGTCATTTAGGCTAAACTCAAATCTCTATCCCCTAGATGGAATTTCACATGGCTTCCACCATTCCTGACTTTAAATGGGTGTTAGGAATCTGAAATCAATTCCTCTTCTTAAGCAACAAGCACTTTACCCACTTACTCACCTCTTGAGTTCTGTAAAGTGTTATCTTATTGTGAGTTCTTCAATTCTTTTCAAATGCAGGGGTTAAAATTATCATAAAAATTTTAAATAGTGATAAATAAGGAAGTTATGTTGCATCAAGCACACTGTATGGTTCAGTCTAATCAGCCTATGAGACCAGAAGTTGGTAATGTATGTTATCTTACAAGTTAACATCAATTCATTGATTCCAAAAGGAATCATTGCAACATTTGAAGACACCAGGAATTCCACTCACCCATGACAAGTGGATGAGATTGCTTAGGATGCTTCTGAATCATAAATGTTTAACAATGAGAATTGAAAGCCAGTAGGACATAATGTTTTTTGCTCTTAGAAATATGTTTAGTTTGGGTCATTCATGATGAAAAATACATATAGCAAAAGGTAGTGCTGAGAATTGGGGCAGAGACAGGTGGACCATGGAGATAAGAAAGCCACAGAGATCCCTGGTCAACCTGTCTATCCAATAAGTGAATTCTGTGTCCAGAGGAACCCTGTCTTAAAAGATAGATAGTGAGCCATCTGAAATTAACCTCTTGCCTCCACACATGAACAAAACCTCATACACACCCCCCACACATTCCTGAAATAGCTAGAAGACGTAAAACATCTTTCCAAGAGGCAGAGAGGATGGGATTGTGATGAAACATCTTTTCTAAGTTAGTAAGTCTTGTAGTGCTGATAACAGACCTCTTCCTCCTCTTCCTCCTCCTCCTCTTCCTCCTCCTCCTCCTCTTTCTTCTTCCTCTCCTCTTCTTTTTTTGCTTCATCTTCCTCCACTCATGCTCCTCCTCCTTCTGTCTTCCCCAGTTTTTCTTAATTTTTAAAATATTTAATTAAAAATTCTAGTATAATTATTTTGATCATGTTTCTTTCTTTCTTAATTCCTCCAGTCTTCCCCATCTATATACCCACCCAACTTTATGTCCTCTGCTTCTGTCTCACACCATCTTTCAAAAATCCCCACATATATACAAAAATGAAAATGAAAACTAACTAGCAAAAGACCAATAAGAAATGTCAAAATGAAACTAAAAGTATACACACACACACACACACACACACACACACACACACACTAAAAAACAAGAAAGAAAAATAAAAAGAGATACCCAATGAAGTTTGTTTTATGTTGGCCAACTACTCTTTACCATAGTACCCTGCCTTAGAGTACAGTTAATATACCCAGTTACACTCATTAGAGAAAATTGATTTCCCCTTGCCAGTGAGAATTGATTAGATAGCTTCTTGATTAGGAAAGGAGCCTAAGTTTACTTCATCCTCTCAGTGTTGAGACCTCATCTGATTTAAACCTGTGTAGGTCTTGAATATGCAACCACAGACTCTGTGAGTTCATAAGTACGTCTGTCCTAATGTGCCTGTAAGGAACTGCTTCCTTGGAGTCATCCATTACCTCTGGCTGTTAAAATTTTTCCTGTCCCCTCTTTCCCATGGAACCCTGAGTTTTGAAAGGAGGGGGTTGATGAAGACATCCCATTTAGGAGTGAGTGCTTCAAAGTCTCTTAATCTCTTTATACTGTCTAATTGCGTGCCTCTGTTTTACTTCCAATCTACTGCAAGAAGAAGCTTCTTTGATGAGGGTTGAGGGAGGCACTGATCTATGGGTATAGGGATACATCTTTAGGAGCAATCATTAGCTGTGTTCTGCTAGCAGAAATGTAGTCGGTTTCTCCAGATTCTTGGCCACTTTAGCAGTGTTCAGTATGAGTTCCATCTCATGGAGTAGTCCTTAAATCCAAACAAGAAGTAGTTGGTTACTCCCATAATATTCGTGCCATTATTACACCATTATATCTTGTAAGTAGGTTGCTGTTGTAGGTCACAGGGTTGGTGGATCTCCTCTGGTAGAGTGCAGAGTACCTTCCAGCACTGTGAATGCTAGTCAGCAGAGGAGAGGCTTCTATTTGAGCTCCAGCTTGCTTCTTTGTGTTCTGTAAGTAAGTGATTTCTTTAGCAATAGGATATTGTCAAGGCTATATCTGTTGCTCTTCACAAACAAATGATTAGGCCCTATTGCTGAAGAGAACACTTCATATACCAACTCCCCCATGTTACTGACCCCTTTTTCTTGGAAGAGGTCACTATATGGGGCCAGTGGAATTATTTATGTGTCGATGAATAAACAGAGTAATATGACAAATGTAGAAGGCAAGGCTTTTGCTTTTCTCTCAACTCCTGGAGCTAAAGTGCAGTTACAAACCTTGTAATGTGCATATTGCCAGTTCCTTAACCTTCAATAATTAAAGTTGCCAAATACCTCAAGATTGTGCCTCAGAAATCAGCATTCCCAGCTCCTCACAAGGCCTACACATGTTTTTATTACAAATTATGCTCTGCTCTTCTTTCATGTTTATACAGGGCTATTGCCTATGTACGTAACAGCACTGAACAATCTGACTGAGATGAATTATAATTTATCATTGACTTTCTCAAACGTAAATTTATTTCAATTTTGAAATCAATCAGATGAGGTAGGAATTTTATCTTTTTTGTTTTTCTAGTTGAGATAGCATCAAAATAAGTGATTGTCCTTACAGCAGTGACAGTACAAGGCCTGCCTTGTAACTCACATTTCCTGTAAAAGTATCTAGGTGGTCTAAGCTGCTCAGATGTCAATGAAACACAAATTCCTCCCTATTTGTAAACATTGTTTTCATCATTTTGAAGTCTATCCTAAATTAAGTTTCTTTTTCTGGCATATGCATTCAGTGCTTGTGTTTGCTTTGATTAAATCAATTTCCCCTTATTGATATGTCTTCTTTTTACATTTCCTTAGGTCAATTTAGTGGACCTCTTTAGAGATTCAAGAACTTTACCATTTTTATTATAAAATGAAATCAAACCACCCAAATCACTGTTCATTACAGTGACTGAAATAGCAAAAGTATCTAGAGACATGGCCGCTTTTGCTCTGGGATGTTCATAGGTTAATTCACTTCTAATAAAAATGAGCTAACCATGATGCAACACTTTTAACTCCCAACAGCTGGAATCCCTCAATGAAGATATATACTTGCTCTATAACAATTAAATACATCTTAAGCTTTGCTAGTTACATAATATTTTAAATTAAAATTTATATTTAACTTAAATCTTATCAGCGAATTCAAATATCAAAAGAGATTTCAACAGAAATGTTTTACATTTGAGCTTTATCCTTTTAAGTGTGCTTAAAATTTAATTTTATTACTGTTTCCATTTTTTGATGATTGACTATATTATTGTCTCTGAAGTTTGTCATATATTTTATTTGGAAATAGGTTTCACTGGTGATCTAGCTGAAAGCGTTTTGTTAAAAAGGAAACTTCTTAGGGAAATTTAAGTGAAAACATACTAAATAAAATTTTTAATCTTTTATGTAAATATACGACAGTTTCTTTATCCATTCTTCAGCTGAGAAACATCTAGGTTGTTTCCAGGCCCTGGCTGTTACGAATAAAGCTGATATGAACATAGTTGAGCAAATGTTCTTGTTGTATGGTGGAGCATCTTTTAAGTATATGCCCAGGAGTGTTATAGCTGGGTCCTGAGGTAGCACTATTCCCATTTTTCTGAGAAATCAACAGATTTATTTTAAAGTGGTTGTACATGTTTGGACTCTCACCAGCAATGGAAGAGTGTTCTCCTTTCTCCACGTTGTCACTAGCATGGGCTCTCACTTGAATTTTTGATCTTAGCCACTTTGGTTGGTGTAAGATGGAAAGAATCTGAGTCGTTTGATTTGCATTTTCCTTACACAATGGAATACTACTCAGCTATTAAAGACAAGGAAATCTTGAAATTTGCAGGCAAATGTATGGAACTAGAAAAGATCTTTCCGAGGAAACCCAGACCCAGAAAGACATCCATGGCATATATACTTACTTACAAGTAGATATTAGCCTAAAATAGATGTCCTCTGAGAAACTCCATTCAGCAGGAGTTTGGGACAGATGCTGAGACTCACTTCTGGACTCTGGGTGGAGCACCAAGAGTAGTATGGAAGAATGAGGGGATGGAAGGACCCAGAGGATTTAGGAGCCCAACAGGGAGACTATCAAGGACAGAGGATCTGGATCCTGGGGTACCTGCACAAACTGTTGCACCAACCAAGGAGAATGCATGCAGCGAATCTGTGCCCTGTGTTCATGTGTTGCCAATGGACAGCTCATTCTCCACAGTTATGAACTGAACTCTGGTGACCCTGATTTAATCCTTTCCCCTTGGTAGGGAAGACATGTGGGCACACAGAAGAAGGGGATGTGGGCCTATCTGGATGAGACCTGATAGGCTGTGTTCATAGGGTGGTGGAAGAGTTTCACTTCTATCAGAGGTCTAGGGGAGGAGAATAGGACAGAAGAGGGAAGAAAGGCGGGAATGGAAAGATACAAGTGAGGTGATAACATCGGGATATAATCTGAATAAATTATAATAAGTTAAAATAAAAAGTTTTCGTGTTTTAGTGGCATATGTGAAGACTGTCTGAAATAATTTACTTGCAAACCCACTCAGGCTTCCTTGACAGCATACAGTAACTCTCCTCATATATCTTCATAGCATTTGGTTCTCTCACAGTGTTCAGAAATTTTGACCTCCAAGTCATAAATATGTAACATTTACCACTGAAGCTGCAAATAGCAGTTTGTCCTGGATCTAGACAACTTCACGCTGGATCTAGACAACTTCATGAAGAATTCCAACTCCACTAGTTTCTATCTTGAAGATTTCTTTTTACACATCTAAGTACCAGTAAGTGCACATGAAACTTGAAGATGACGTACAAGTTGACATGGAACTTGAAAACAATCCACACATGGTCATTGTCATGGCCTGACTACAGGATCATTGTTAATTTAAAGATAAAATCATAGTTAATCAATCCCATGTTATCATTCTAACACTGTGGTTTGAATAGTTTTTGGTCCACATAGATTCATGTGTTTAAATCCTTGGCCATAGCGAGTGTCATGAGGCATGGCCTTGTTGGTGTAGGTGTGGCCTTTTGGAGGAAGTGTGCACCTGTGGAGGTGGGCTTTGAGGTTTTCTATGTTCCAGCTCCACCCAGTGTAGAAGCAAAGCCTTCTCCCGGCCTATTGCAGAGGAGAGTCTCCTCCTGATTGCATTTGGATCAAGATGTAGAACTCTCTGGTGCTTCTCCAGACCATGCCTGCCTGCATGATGCCATGCCTTCCACCATGATGAGAATGGACTGAACCTCTGAAAATGTAAGCCAGTCCTAGTTAAATGTTTGTATCTATAAGAGTTGCTTTGGTCATGGTGTCTCTTCACAGCAATAAAACCCTAATTAAGACAAACACTAGGTGGCTAGTCTATTTTTGCCAACTCATTTATCTTAGTCTCTCGCTTTTCTCCTCTCTGTGGCTCAAAACGAATAAAAGTGAAACACTCTGTATGTATTACAGTTTTAGTAAGTGGTCTTTCTCAAGTGAACACGAGCCGGGAAATTCTGGGAGGGTTAGTTTTGGGCTGACTGGAAGAAACAGGTCACAGGTATCTTTGAGACCATCGATTATTCTGATCTCTCTTTCTGAACCTCCTTGCAAGGTCCTCATGCACTCCTTACTCTCCATCCAGAAGCAAACAACCTCTGCCATCTCATGTTCTTGCTGTCATGATGTTCTGTCCAACCCCATAAGGCAAAGAAACCAAGGACCACGCCCTCTTCAACCAGGAGCCAAACTAAGCTTTCTTCCATTTCTGTTGTTCTCTGGGGTATCTTGATCATAGCTACACAAAAGTACCTAACTCAGCACGTATGTATCTAATTTCTAAATTATGGGAAATAGTTCAGTAGGGTATACTGCTCATTTTATAGAGAGTTCCCATCACCAAACACTCAGCCATATATACACAGACAAAGATACCTTCTGAAAGTTATGCGCACCATAAAATATATTGCATGTTGAATATTTTTCTTTCTAGTACAAAGTTCAGAATGCCTAGAGATATTATAATACATACAGAGCTATAATACATGAAAATAATAGAAAACACATACAGAGGATAAAACAAATTGAACAAATTAATTATTAAATAAAATATGCTACTCTAACACATAAACAACATATAAGTAAATGCAAGTTTTACAGAGGAAATATACTGAGTAGTAGAACCTTTAATACAAACACCGCTGTGTTCTAATATTTAACGATCCACCCATTTACTAGTAGCATTCTTGTCTGAAAGATATCCTTTATTATTTTTATACAGTTATAAAAGAAGATAAGGAGTATAAACGAAAAGGGAAAAATAGCAGATTTGGAGGTGTAGAAAATGGAAAGAGAAATACAATGGAGTGACGCATGTAGGTAATAAAAGAAAGAAAAAGAAACAGCGTTGGGCTCAGCAGGTGAGATCGCTGTTTGCTAAGCAAGAGAATCTGAGTTCAAATCCCAAGCACTCACAGAAAAAAACAGGGCCCAGTGTGGCCATGCACACCTATTACCCACAGCTGTGGCAGCTGGCACAGGAGGCTTGCTGGCTGTCAGCCTAGCCCCAAAGTGGCAATCTCCAGGTTTAGTGAGAGATCCTGTCTCAAAGGAATAAGGCTAACAATGGTAGAGCTAGATATCAGACGCCCTTTATGGCCTCCCCATGAATGCGCGTAAGAGCATGCATTTGTGTACTTGTGAGCACACACATTCATACATACCCCTAAACACAGATATAAATCAAGAAAAATGGACAAACATATAAATAAAAATTATTCTTTTAAAGGGAAGAAAAGAGGATAAAGTATGAGACTTTCTTTAAAAAAAAATCCAGGTGTGGACAGCTTTAATCCCAGCACTCGCTCAGAGAGCAGAGGCAGGTGGATCTCTGAGTGCCAGGCCAGCAGGTACTGTGCATCAAGCCCATGCCTCTCTCCCTCCCTCAATTGCTACTGGAATAAGGAGCAGGGTGTACTCTGATTTCACGATACCTCCTGTGTTTCCAAATACAAATTATTAAGATAATAAATATAGAAGAGCTAGGAATATGTGTATAATGTGAATTATTGCATGCAGAGTTGCTGTTCCAGGCTAGGCAAATGTTTTTGTTGGATTGAATTCTCATTGGAATCCCAGTGATACCAAAAACAACAAACCTACTGTGATACTATCAGTCTTTTCAGAATGTTCAAATAACTGAAGAATAAATGGTCTCCTCTTCACAGAGAGTAGACATCCATGACCTCATTATCTATCTATGTGCAAAGAGGACAGAAGACAAAAATTACCAGGGAAAGTCCTGTCTTTTAGTGACTGTCCAGTGCTGTAGTTCATGCCATGATTATCAAAGCTGTCATTAACTCTGGACACTAGGGAATTTTACTTTTATTGTGGGTATATTTTTATACGTCGGATGCTCTTTTTTCTAAGTGTATGTGAAAAAGTTTAACTATTTCAAGTTGTGATTCTGTTTCCTTTATGCAAACAATTAAACTTGAGGTATCTATGGTAGTTTAAATATACTGTAAATTATTTAAAACTCATCACTTAAAATTATCAATATAAATTTAGTCCAGGACAGACTTCAATCTGTGCTGTTTTGGTAATACTCCTGGTCCTGCTCATCTGAAATCTTTTTGAATTTTACATAGATCTTTAAGTATACAGCTTGAACATCTATATAAATACATTTGTGGTGCAACTTGGGCAAGATGAAGCATTCTGGGACTTTCTCTGAAAGGATCATTGGAGCCTGGATCCCCAGACCTACCCTTGGAGACTGTGACCCAGTCATGTCTGGGCGGGCCTATGAACATGCTTTATTTGCCATCTGCCCACCTGCTGACCACATTTCCAGTAGAATTTGGAGCACAATTTCACGTTTCAAAGTTTCTCAACTGATGATAATGTAGCTTATTTTTAGCTTATGTAAATAATGAAAAGCTATATCTATAAATAAGAGAAATGGGCTAGCAAGATGGCTGGGCAAAGGTCAAGGCACTTGCTAACAACCTCAGTGGTTTGAGTTCAGTTTCCTTGATACAAACATACCGTGTGTCATTAAAATTTTATATGCTGGTGAGGGGCAGTAAGATGGCTTCATGGGTAAGGTACTTGCTGCCACACCAGATGGCCTGAATTTGATCTGTGGAACCCACGTGGTGGAAGGAGAGAAGTGACTTCAACAAGTTGTCCTCTTGTGTCCACACGCATTCTGTGGTATGCACTCATGGCCCCCATGTAAGCATTTGAACCCACACACAGCACATAAATAAATAAATAAATAATATAGACATCTTTTAAAAATTAAAAGGGCTTGTCTTTGACGATTCCTGAATTGTCAGCGGACACTCTCTGAGACAGAAGGAACTGAGGCTGAAGGTACCTGTCAGCATCACTGAGTGTGAAGAACATAAAATTTGAAAACAGGGACAAGATTTCCGATGTCAGATTTAACATTTATTAGCTGTGTGCCCTTGGGTGAGATACGAAGACTTTCTGAATCTCATTTGTTTTTTGCAGCTCAGAAGGAACAAGACCTATGAGGCTCTGTTAGTGCATTTCACAACCTGTGTGAATACATTATGGAATGCCTAAAGGGATAAGCTGATATTCTTTCGAAATTTCAAATGGACAGAGCCTTATCCATTGCATCACTTATTTCCCCTGTATTTCACCTTCTCTGTCTTCCTAGGCTGTCTCTAAGCCAAATGCCATGCTTGCCTTTCATTTTGCACATAGACTTTAATGGCCCCAAATAACTCCCTAGCTTCATTCCTTAGGCTTCATCGTGAAGTGTGTAAGCTGCCATGAGTTCCACATTGCCTAATCATTCATCTCCCCAAGACTTCTGGATTCTGCCTCTCCACTGAAATGAAGGTGCCCACGTTAAGATAACTGTGGCTCTGCATGAATTAAATTGGTTCCCACCACATGGGCTGTCCCAAGTTTCTTCTCTCAATAGCTCCCTGGACAGACTAGCTCTTCAGTCTCCTGCCCAAGAAATTCTCTCCTGTTCTTTTCCTTTCCTCATTTACCTTTGCTGGTACCGTTTCATCACTCCTGGTTTTCTTCAGTTGTGTTGCTATACACATAAGCACACACACACACACACACACACACACACACACACACACACACACAC
>OU015744.1:125966143-125982487 GCA_907169655.1 Acomys percivali | reverse complement strand
CTCTCTCTCTCTCTCTCTCTCTCTCTCTCTCTCTCTCTCCCACCCCACAGCATTTAAAAAAAAACACACAAACTACAACCACTGGCCACTAATATCTCTCAAAATCAATGGCCTCAACTCCCCAATAAAAAGACATAGTATAACAAAATGTATACAAAAACAAGACACATAATTCTGCTGCATACAAGAAACACACGTCAGCAATAAAGATAGACATTACCACAGAGTGAAGAGCTGGAAAAAGGTAATCAAGCAAATAGAACCCAGAAGCAAACTGAAATAGCCATTCTAATATCGAATTAAGTAGGCTTTCAGCCAAAACTAATCAAAAGAGATGGGGAAGGACACTTCATACTCACCAAAGGAAAAAATACCAAAATGAAGTCACAATCCTGTACATCTATGTGCCAAATGCAGGAACCTCATATTCATAAAAGGAACATTGCTAAAGGTTAAATCACACATTCACTCTCACACATTAATAGTGGGAGACTTCAACACCCCACTCTCTCCAACAGGCATATCATAAAGACAGAAATTAAATGGAGAAATAATGGACCTAATGGATGTCATGAATCAAATTAACTTATTAGATATCTATAGAACATTTCACCCAAACACAAAATAATATACCTTCTTCTCAGCACCTCACTGAACCGTCTCCAAAACTGACCACATACTTGGTCACAAAGCAAACCTCAATAGATACAAAAAGATCAAAATAACCCCTTAGACTTCATCAGACTACCATGGATTAAAGCTTGAACTCCACAACAAAAACAAGAGAAAACCTACACCTCATGGAAACTGAACAACTCCCTACTCAATGACTTCTGGGCCAGGGACAAAAATTTAAAAAAAGAAATTAAAGCCTTCCTAGAATTCAGTAAAAATGAAGGCACAACACACACAAACTTATGGGGCTCAATGAAAGCAGTGCTAATAGGAAGATTCATAGCACTAAGAGCCTTCATAAAGAAATTGGAGAGATTCCCATACCAGCAATTTAACAGCAGAATGGAAAGCTCTAGAACAAAGAGAAACAGACACACCCAAGAAAAGTAGATGGCTAGAAATTATCAAACTCAAATGAAATCAATATATTTGATACAAAGAAAACAATTATAAGAATTAATGAAAGCAAGAGCTGGTTCTTTGAGAAAACCAACAAGATAGACAAACCCTTAGCAAGGGAGAGGGAGAGTGTTCAAATCAGCAAAATCAGCAAAATGAAATGGGAGATAATACAACAGACACCAAGGAAATCCAAAGAACCATTAGATGTTACTTCAAAAGCCTACATGGCACAAAATTTGAAAATCTAAATGAAATGGACAATTTTCTGGACACAAAAATTGAATTAATATCAGGTAAACCAATTAAATAGTCCTATATCTCTTACAGAAATAGAGGCAGTCATCAAAACTCTCCCAACAACAAAATAAAACAAAACCAGAGCCAGACGTATTAGGACAGAATTGTCCCAGACAATTTAATTGTTTTCCAATGATTCCACAAAACAGAAACAAAAGGAACATTACCAAACTCATTCTATGATGCCACATTCACCTTGATACCTAAACCACACAAAAACACTAAAAGAAAGAGAATGTTAGTCCAATTTATCTTATGAACATTGATGCCAAAAATACTCAATAAAATACTTGTGAACCAAATCCAAGAACACATCAAAAATACCATCCATCATAACCAAGTAGGCTCTATCCCAAGCATGCAGGGGTGGTTTAATATATGAAAATCTATCAATGTAATCTATCATATAAACAAACTAGAAGAAAACAGCTCACATAATCATCCCCTTAGATGCTGAAAAACAGCTTTATTCATAGTAACCAGAAACTGGAAACAACCTAGATGTCCATCAACAAAAAAATGAATAAAGAAACTGTGGTATATTTTACACAATGGAATACTACTCAGCTATTAAAAACAAGGAAACCTTAAATTTTGCAGGCAAATGGATGGAATTAGAAACGACCGTCCTGAGTGAAGTAACCCAAACCCAGAAAGACAAACTTATAAGCAAATATCAGCTAAATAATTCAGGATAACCTCACTCTAATACCCAGACCTGAGGAAGCTAAATAACAAGGAGGACCCTGGAAGATGCTTAATTCTCATGCAGAGGGACAAATAGAATAGACACCAGAAGTGGTTGAAGAGAAGGAATGGGATGGGAGCCTACCATAGAGGTCTTCTGTAAGACTCCACCCACTGGGTTTCTCGAGCAGATGCTGAGACTCACAGCCAAACTTTGGGTTGGAGCGCAGGAAGCGTTATGGAAGACTTGAGGAATAGAAGGTCCTAGAACTGTCAGGAGCTCCACACGGAGACCAAAGGTGCCAACAATTCTGTCCGGGGGAGGGGCCTGCTGCAGAGAATGATGTACCAACCAAGGACCGTGCTTGTTGAGGATTTAGACCCTCTGCTTAGATGTAGTCGATAGTCTGCACAGTCTCCTCATGGGTCCCATCACAGGGAGTATGGAGTACCTCTGTCATGGATGAGTGTTGGTCACTTTACCCTTGTACGGTACCCTTGCCAGGCCTCAGAGAGAGAGAGAGGATGAAGACAGTCCAGATAAGACTTGATAGGCTGAAGTCAGATGACACGAGAGGAGGGCTCCTCCTTTCTGAGGGTTGGGGAAAGGAGGCATGGTGATGAGGAAGGGAAGATGAGACCAGGAATGAGGGGGCTACAATGGGGATGTAAAGTGAACAAATTAAAAAGAAATTAAAATTTAAGATGGAGAGCAAAAATGGAAGATGCTTGTTCTCAACTTGTAGCCTCCACAAGTGTGTGCATGGGCAAGTATACCAGGACACACAAGTGTGGACCCATGCATACAATCATACCCATTCCAAAAGAGAGTAGAAATTGTAGGAATTTAAGGATTTACAAATTCAGTGGGCCACTCCAGGGGCAACATGGATGAAGTGAGTATCTCATTGAAATGAGCAAGTAGAGCTTGCAAAAACAGCATTTGGACTTGGATTTGGGTGTGGGCATAGAAAAAAACCATATGGTGAGAGAGAGAGGCACCATGCTACACTGAAGGTTTCAAGGACATTGTGTATGAGTTAAGAAAGGTTCTGAGGGCCTGCGAGATGGGTCAACAGGAAAACACACTTGTCTCTTGGCTCAATGAAGGAAAGACTCTACACCTGCAAGTTGTCCTCTGACTTCCACATGTCTAGTGCCACAGCCTTCTCAAGTAAATAAATATGAACTAATAAAAATTAAAAAACAAAGGTCCTGAGCTTTCCTTAAAACTTTCTCAAGTTACTATTCCTACCAATCACAAAACAGAAACAAACATCTTAAGAGATGAAATTTTTGATTTGTAAGATTGACACAATACCTGATTAAGGTCTCAGAGGTGGATTTGAAGAGATGCACGCAAGCAATACGCTTTTATTCCCTAATCTTTCTTTTTCTGTATGCAGCAAGGAACACAATTTTTCCTAAATAAATTATGTTTTTCCAAAAAATTCAGTACTGATTTTTAATGAAATGAAAATTCTGAATTGAGGCATCATCTTTGCTTATGTTTGATCCATGAAAACCTTGGAGACTTTGACACTTTAGCTGTGCTTGGTGCAGACTTACTGCAGATGCTCCCAGTGTGGCTTCTGAATAATAAGCAATGATAATATTAATTGCTTCCTGCCTATACGTGAAACAGACTGGGTGCCTGTCCTATACTGGGGGTTAATGAATAGATCCCCTGAAATTGCAAAAGAGTGGGTAATGTCCCTATTAGTATAGGCTGAAGGTCATAATTAAAAATATGTATGTTTTTTGTGAGTCCTTTTACAAATGACAAGTGGAGAAATAGAGAAGTAGAGTAAATAAACATACAGAAGTAAGCCACTAGCTCTCTCATGTGGCCCCTACACCTAAGAGGCAGACAGAGGAAGAGGGCGAGTTCCAGGCTAGTCTGGAATATAGAGTTAGACACTGTTCCAAAGAAAATGTCACATATAGGTAATAATTTTTGGAACAAAGTTCAACTAAAGTTAAGACAAGGTCATCAGAGATGCTTTAGGACCACTAACTAATGCTTCTTCATGTCTGTTTCATAACATACCTCAGGTCTACTTGATCCGAAAGAACACATTGCATACCATTGCTAAAATTAAGGAGGATTATAGTTTGAAGCTGTTTTTCTCCAAACATTTTGCTCTGTTTAGCAGTCTCCATAAAGGCAGCTCTGTTGTGCAGCAAAGGGTCTTCCATCTTTCCAGGGATGCACACTCAAAACTGTAACCTCATCTTTTGTAGAAGCCCAGAGCCCATTCTTTTACTTCCTTGCAATTGACCTCTCATGGCTAATCACAAAGTGTCAAGACTCACCTCCTACCATTTACAGCTGGAAATTATCTCCTTGCAGCTGGGTCTCCCTTTAGAGTATTCTGTGTCTTTGTTTTTTTGTGAAACAAGCCTGTGCTGTGAAGGCACTAGACACCCCAAGTGTGATGTGAAACAATGAGCATGACACTTTCAGTTGTTCATATGCAAACACTATAAACTTTAAAAACAAGAATGAGCCTGAGAAAAAACACACTGAATAGGTCAACTTTAATTAATTTTCCTAAGTGAGATTATTTTCAGAGAAAAAAGAACAGACATTCTGCTTTATTTTTAAACACAGAATGAGTATAATATGGCTGAAAATCTTTCTTTAATTGCCTCAGAGAACACAGCAATAATATTGCTTAATATAAAATTTAAAAATTGCATTTTAGTGTTTATTACTTCATTATTATGACTAGGTTCTTAACACAAACACTTTGTATTCTATTATATTGTCTAGAAGAAAGCAACAAAATAATTGAACAAAATCAGGAATTATAATAGTAAAAACCTAATGTTTGATATTTTTTATTTAGCAGTGATTTTTCCAATAGCACTTTCTTGAACCTCTCAGTATTATTATTTTTAATATACCTGACAAAAATACCATAAACAACCATGAAAACAAAGTCTATAGTAGAAACCAAAAGCATTAATAGTAGCATTTTTCAGCTTATAGCGTTACAACACCTTAAGTGCCCTTACATGTTTCCAGGGTATCCACATAGTTGTAAGAAATGCAATGTTCTCTAGAAGCCTGGAGGATGAGTATGGGGTCTGAACCATAACACCTAAATAAACTAGGTGAATGTACCACATAATGTAAAATGACAATATTCAAATATTATATATACATTTACACATACACATATGTACAAATACATATATAAACTATGAATAGTGTGGAAGTTTATATATAAATGATATATAAGCCTATATGCCTTCACATGTAGGTTCTCTTTTTATATATAATATAAATATATAAATATATATATATATGTACACATATATGCCTACCCTCTCTTTAGGGTATTTATTTACATTTATTTTATTAATAATGTAAATGAGCATGTTCCTTTAAATTTTCTTTAAATTATATTTATTTAGTGTGTGTTGTGTGTATGTGGAATGCACAAGTAAATTGCTAAGTGGATGTCAAATATCAAGGTGTGTGTATTAAACTCAAGTCTTATGCTTTAACAGCAAGCAACTTTACATGTGAAACCACTGCAAAGGCTCAAGTTCAGCAGAGATTTCTCTATTTATTGCTTACTTTTGTTTTCCTTAAATTAATTATGGATTAATTATTCATAAACACAAAGAAACACAAACACGTGTGATTTTGAAAAATAGACAATACTGCCAATACATTTGTAGCTTCTATACATTCTTCTACACATCTTGCAGTTTATACTCAAGATGGTCTTTTATATCTAGTTCCTACCTATGCATTGCTAAACAGATAGTATTCTGTTCTGATCATCTTTTGAGGCTAATAAAAATTGCACTACTGTAGGAAGTCTTCTGATTCATTTTCATTTCAAGTAATGGCTGAGGTTCATACAGAGTCATGCTGCAGGGTTCATTCAATTGCACTTCTGTACGGTTGTACGCCCATAAAAATATTGCTCACTGTTGTAGTTTTGTCCTGGTCTTTACTATCATAAACAATGGTATGTCTATTAGCACAGCTGTGCATGTTTCTTCATGGAGAAGAATTGTTGGATCATGAAATATGCACCTGTTCTAGTGTATTATAAATGTAAATATGAAAATATTTTACAAACTGTTTCTATCAATTAGCATTCTTGGCAGTAGCACATGAATTTTAATGGCTCTACTTTTTAATGGAATTTACTGCTTTCACTGCCATTAAAAAAACTATTTCCACCATAATTAAAATATTCATATCTTTGTGATCTTAATTTACATTTATTTTTCTTACTAATGTAATTGAGGCTATTCCTTTAAAATTTTTTTAAAATTATCCTTATTTACTTAGTATGTGTATGTGTGATATGTTTCAGCATTTGTCATAGCGCACATCTGGAGATCAGACGTCAACTTGCGTGGATTGAACTCAGGTCTCCAGAATTAACAGCAGGCATGTTGAACAATCACCTAGGGCCTAGCTGAGCACGATCTTTTATTTTAATTGACCATTTGTATAGTGGATGTAAACATGTTTTTGTTTTGATCCCAAGTGTAGGATGTAAAACAGACTTGTGTGAGGGTGTGTAGTGTTTGTCCGCTGGAAACAGACTTGAGAGGTGACATGTGGTGTTTGTCCACAAGAAGAGGAACTGCCTCTTGAAGCATTGTCTTTGCCAACTGATAAACATCCTAGTACAGACTTTGACAGTATATATATATGCCCAAAACCAGAGGCTTGACTTTTTGGTTTTTCCATCATTTGGCTTTTCATTGTTCTGCTTAGAGATGCTCCTAGAGGGAAAACTTCAGAGAATGCTTCCAGGTTCTGGGTTCTGGCTGCTGCTCCGGGTTCTGGCTGCTGAAGTGGCAGTCACTTTTGCTAAATGACTGCTTTACTGCTTAATTGGTCTGCTGGACTTCTGCTGATGAAGAATAGATTCACGCCAAGGAACTGAGTCTTTAAAGGTCTACTTATTGTGTCTCCTATCTAGGGTAGGTAGGTTGAAGGGAGGTATAGGCATTTAAGTACCCCCAAATAAAGTAGGTGTGTAAAAGTTCAAAGCCTACAGTTAGCACCCAATGTGGGATGACATTTTTGTTGAAATTATTTTTATAAAAAGGAATTTGTTTCTGTTAGCTTATTTCTTAATCTGGCTGTCACAAAAATAATTGAGACTTTTATATTTGTTTAAAATTAAACTTCACAACACAATCTTGAGCTGGTTATGTCTGTTCTTAACCCTCTTTGTTATTTTGTCTTATTCCCAGAAATACTTGTACTTTGTAGCGTCTGTCTGTTCCAGCTCCTTCCTCCTGATCTTCCTTGGACCTCTACCCACAAAGAATCCCCTGCTTCTGCTCTGAACTTTTCCCCCTGGATCACAGCCCTACTCTCTCCCCTGCTTATCAATTGGCTGTAAGATGCTTCATTAACATATCAGGGGCAATTGGGGAGCAGAGTTTACACAACATTTAGACAGAAATTAGAATTTAAACTGCATAATAATCTTATGCCTACACATTTGAGTCTTCTTTCAATGAAGTATGTATTATTTTATCTATATTTTATTTGTAATACTTATATTTCCTTATTCTTTTAAAAGAGTTGTTTATAATTTAACAGATACCAAGTATTTATCAGCTGTAGGTAAGGGAAATGCCATCTCTGATTTTCTAAAGAATTTGTTTTTATCAGGAAGAGACCTTAAATTTGATTTATTTTGTTTTGTTAACAGTTTGCTCTGTGATCACACTTTTGTCTATAGTTATGAAATTTTTTCATACTCAAGATATAGAGATAATTTTCTGTACTCTGAGATATTGAAAGATGTATCTCTGTTCATAAGAATTTGATTCCATTGGAAATGATTTTATTTATAATGTGTGTCAGTCAGTTCTCTACTCCTATAACAAGTCCCTGAGATAATTAAGTGAGAAAGTAGAGAGATTCACTTGACTTATGGCTTTAGATGTTCTAATCCATGATCAGCTGGCTTCTGGCTTCAGAACCATGACAGCTCAGCATGGCAGAGAGTATGCAGCAGAGCCAAACCAAGTGCCCCAGGAACTTAATGCCCCCACCAAGTTCCTTCTTCTAAAGGCCCTGCCATCTTCCAACAGCACAAACCAGGGAATAGGCTTTTGCCCCCTAGACCTTTGAATGACAAGTAAGACTCAAACACTATAGAATGACATAACGAATGGATCATTCAAATGTTTCCGTCTGTGCATGCTGACTTCTTGCAACACCCTTTTTGGGGTTACTTAAACAATTAAAGCTACCTCTATTAAGTGCTACATTATCTGTGTTTGAGTGAATGCATTCAGTTTCTGACACTAGAAATCATAGATTCCCAAATTGATAGGTGGTATCTTACCCAAGGCTTTAATATAATTTTTGGATATGTAAAGGTTTCTTAGTTCTAATTTGGAGAAGGGATGAAAAACAGAGAGACCAATGGGTGTACTTTTGAAAAAGGTTTTCCACATTGAAGGGCAGCAACTAGAAACAAAGGCATTGTTGACATGAATTAGCAGCCAATCTCAAAAAAGTAGGATTTTTACCAGGAGAGAATTCCTACAGAGCCAAAATTAATGAATTTCTAGAACAATGATAAATAATAACATTTGGGATAAAGCCACTAATCAAATTATCCTTTTAGGTTTTAGTGCTTTCTCTAAGTGCCAGCTACATGTGATGCCCTGAGAATGGATGGTTTCCAGCGAGGAACTGAGCAACACGAGATAAAGGAACAGTCATTTAGAGGTCCTCACAAGTCATTTAGAAGCAGGAATAAGGTTCAAAACCTCAGTAGAATTAACGTATTAGATCAGGGGTGGAAGGGGTTAATCTAAGTGTTGTCATCTAGAAGCAGTAGGGATGGGAAGGCTGATGTTAGGTGGTTCCTCTTCTATGGCTCAGGTTTTTTTTATCCTTCCTATATCCCATAAGTCCCTGGAGAGGTGGCCCTGTTAGCATTTGTCCTGTTCCTTTGTTTGAACTACAATATTAAATACAAAGTTCAGGGCAGTAATTAGAACTGCACAGCATCTGGCCTCTACTTTTCTCCTATTCTCTTTTCATTAAAAAATTATTCCATATGAAATTTGAGAACAAAAAACCCAGGGTAGCTAAAACAATCCGATACAATAAAAGAACTTCCAGTTGTATCACATCCTGAGTTTCATCTCTACTATGGAGTTGTAGTAATAAAACCCACATGGTATTGGCATAAAAACAGACAGTTGGATCAATAGAGTAAAGTTGAAAACCCAGAAGTAAGTCCACACACCTATGGACACCTGGTCTTTGATAATGAAGTCAGAATTATACAGTGGGAGAAAGAAAGCATTTTCAACAAATGATGTTGGTCTAACTGGTTATATACGTGTAGAAGATTACAAATAGATCCTTTCTATCACCTAATATAAAACTCAAATACAAGTAAATCCAAGACTTTAACATAAAACTAAGCCTGATAGAAGAGAAAGTGCAGACTAGCCTTAAAGCGTCACACAGGAGACAACTTTCTGAACAGAATGGTAGCATACCCCTTTAATCCCAGCACTGCAGAGCCTGAAGCAGGTGGTACTCTGTGTGTTTGAGGCAAGCTTGGTCTACAAAGTGAGTCCAGTGCAGCCAAGGCTACACAGAGAAACCTTGTCTCAAAAAACCAAACCAAACAAAAACAAAACAAAACAAAATTAAAAAAAAAAAAAACCAACCAACCAAACCTACAAAAAAACCCAAAAAACCAAAAACCAAAAAACATAATAATAAATGGGACCTCATAAAACTGAAAAGCTTGTGCAAAGCAATGTGTATCATCAATTGGACTAAATGGCAGCCTAGAGAATGGGAAAATATTTTCACCAACTCTGAAAGAGGGTTAGTTCCAAAATATATAAAGAACATAAGAAACTAGACATCAACAAACCAACTAATCAAAATTAAAAAAGGAGTACAAATATAAACAAAGACTTCTCAATGGAGGAATTTTAAGTGGCTGAGAAGCACTTGAAGATATGTTCAACTTCCTTAGGCACCAGGAAAATGCAAATCAAAATGACTCTGAGATTCCATCTTACACTTGTCAGAATGGATAATATAAAAAACACAGCAGCTCATGCTAAGAGGATGTGGAGCAAGGAGAATACTTCTCCAGTGCTGGTTGTAGTGCAAACTTGTTCAGCTACTTTTCAAGTCAATATGCTGATTTCTTAGAAAACTGGGAATGGATCTACCACTCTTAGGCATAGACCCAAAAGATACTCTACCCTACCAAAAAGATACTTGCTCAATACTAGAAATAACCTCAATGTCATTCAACTGAAGAATAAATAAAGAAACTGTGGCACATTTACACAATGGAGTATTACCCAGCTGATAAAAAGAATGACATCATGAAATTAACAGGAAAATAGACGGAACTAGAAAAGTGTACTCACTTATAATTGGATATTAGCTGTAAAGTAAAAACTGTCATATTATAGTCAGCACACCTAGAGAAGCTAAATAACTAAGAAGGTTAATGGGGGACACAAGGATCTTTCTGGGCAGGGGAAATGGAATTGATTTCTTAAGAGGATTGGGAATGGGTAGGGACATGAACAGAAAGGATCAGGTTGGGGAAGGGTGGAGGGAGGAAGTACTGGGAAAATAACTGGAAATTGTGGCAATTTGGGTACAAACTAGAAACCTACTTCAATGGAAACTCCAAGGAATCTATTAGGGCGACCCTAGCTAAGACTCCTGGTAATGGGGGATACAAAGCCTGAGCAAGTCATCTCTTATAAGCAGGTGGAAGGATTGGGACACCAACCCAATCACAAAACCTTCAACCTACAATTTATCCTGCCGGCATGATGTACTGGGATAAAGGCAACACAGAACTTGTGGGAGGGTTTAATGACTGGTCCAGGTTGAGACCCACGCCATGAGAGGGAGCTTGCCTTTGATACTACCTGAAGAAAACAGAAACCAGAGGCCAGATAACCCAGAGACCTAGGGTAGAACCAAACATGACTGGGGAAAAAAGTAAAGAAATGTTTTGTAATAATATTTGATTATACTCATAGTTAGGAGCCTAGCACAAGCCCTACCAGAGAGGCTGACTTCAGCAACAGACGCAAACAGGTACAGAGACCCACAGTCAAACATAAGCTTCGTTGTCCAGGAATTAAGATGTTTTTAGGTCTAGATAGATGTTTTAAGTTGATAATGACTAGATATGATAGACATTGATTTACAGTCAGAATTTTAGATGCATCAAGATAGGAAAGATGTTTTCTTCAAGACTTTTAAATACAAATAGCCAAAACACTAAGAATGTATTATCTATATAATTCCTTATTGTTTCGTGGTTCTTCTTGCTGTAGGTTGTTTATTGTATATATGTGTAATAATATAAATGTATATGTAAAAAATATTTTTAAAAAGAGTGAAAAAAAGAAATAGCAATAAAATGATGCCTAACAATATCCTGCTATACTCCTAGATCGGTGTCTTGCTCAGCTATTATCAGAGAAGCTTCCTCCTGCAGCAATGGGAAAAAATTCAGATATCCCCTGCCGGACATTATACGGTGAGTAAGAGACCCTGGAACACTCTGGCCCCGTGGGAATGCCTCCATCAGATCCCTGTCTTCTGGGCTGTAAGATCTCTGTTGAACAGGAGAAGGAAAGATTGGGAAAGGATGGAGGTCACTGGGGAATCAAGGCCTTCTAGGCATAACAGGGCTGGCACATATATGAACTCACACAGACTGAGGCTGCATGTACTGAAGACTCAATTCTACCTTAGCACTTACAATATCTCAGTCTGGGACTTACAGCAGCTTCTTGAAAAACAATGACTATAGTCATATCAGATTTCAAAGCACCCACAAAACCACACTGATGAAATCATTTCAGTCAAAATAAATACTCTAATTTGTTGAAGATATATACCATCTACCTCTGCTGTGGTCTGCCTCTGCCTTTCTCTAATTGAGAGTTCCTACCAAAACAAAATAGAAATATATTCAGCATCTGTGAGGCCTCACTGGAGATTTATCCACAGTGCTTTGTGGGCATTTATGCTGTTGGATGTATTTAGAGAGAAAAATGTTTGTTTACAGAATTCTAATAATAACTTCTTATTTAAAAATCTTAAATTGGCTCCAAGGAAGCCATTTATATACCAGTAGAAAACAAGACAAACAAACAAACAAACAAACAAACAAAAAGCCCTCAAACACACACACACACACACACACACACATATATATATATATATATATATATATATATATATATATATATATATTTTTTTTTTTTTTGGTTTTTCGAAACAGGGTTTCTCTGTTGTAGTCCTGGCTGTCCTAGACTCACTTTGCAGACCAGGCTGGCCTCGAACTCACAGTGATCCATTTGTCTCTGCCTCCCAACTGCTGGGATTAAAGGTGTGTGCCACCATGCCTGGCTCTTAAAGTGTATTTTTTAAGTCCAACTTTGGATTATGTATTTTTGCAATTTATTGGCCCTCCAAAATAGTAGCTTTGTTGCTGGGGTCTCTACGCAATAGAAGACATTCACAATATACTTTATTGGATGAGTGACAGGAATGACAGAATGATTTAGAGCTGTACACATAGAATATAGATAGCTAAAAATTCATAAATAAGTATGGATATATGTGTATAAATATACATTCATTTTATATTTGACATTGAAACAATTTTGTATTTCATAAAAGTAGAAAATGTGGAAAACTGATCATGAAACTCACAGTGTAAGTAACTGATTTCAGATTTGTTGGTACTTTTCCCATAGATTACAAAACAGATTCATCATGATTTCCTTTGTATTTTCATACTACTACTGAAAGGTCTGCTATAAAACTCAATGTCTTTCATTGTATCATACTCCCAAGAACAAAAGAAAACAAAAATTTATTTAGTAGATGAATGAACTAGTAGGAGGCAATGCTTGAATGAGTTGAAAAATTAAAATCTAAGTTTAAAATAATTGAAAAATTCCTTTGCACTCTAATCTGCAGAGTCATGACCATTGTTATATAATACAATAACATGAAGTCATGTGCTAAACTAGTAACAGGTGTTAGGAAAGGGGAAAGGGGGGAGGAAGAAAAGCAGAACGAGAAAGGAAGGAAGAGAGGAAGGGAAGGAAAAGGAAGGAAAGAGGGAGAAATAGAGAAAGATAAAGTATTTTAATTAGCAATATACTTGTCTTTAAATTTTGTCAGTACATTTAATAGACATTAATGTGCCCAGCTGAAAATCAGTACAATTTAATAAAATAAATCTTAAATTTTCATAACGGCCCTAAACAAGCCTTTTGAACTATTATGCATTGCATAAGCAAGCAAGAATCTGAGGCAAGCAGTCCATGGATCACACTGTGCAAGCTATTAGACTAAGAAATTAGTGTTTAGAAAGTAAAAGGGACTACAGCATAAAACATTCTACATAGAGTGAGCACTGTAGTGGTTTGAATAGGAGTGTCTCCCACGGGCTCAGATGTTTGAACAGTTGAGACGTACAGTTGGTGATACTTCTTGGGGGACCTTAGGAGGTGTGGCTTTGCTAGAGGAAATACACCACTGTGCGGTGTGCATCGGGAATATAAAGCTTCCTCTATAGTTTTCTCTCTCTCTCTCTGCTTTGTGCTTGCTATTGAAGATACGAGCTTCAGATTCCTGCTCCTGCCATAGTGCCTACCACGTACTGCCATGTTGCTCTTCCAAAAATGGACTCACCCCTCTGGACCTGTAAGGCCAAATAAACTCTTCCTTCTATAAACTATCTTGTTCATGGTATTTTACTATAGTAATATAAAAGTAACCAATACACACAGTATTACTTAAGTAAAGGCAGTTGCTGTTGTTGCTTTCATACTGATCCTCTCAAAGTGATGATGGAGTCTCCTAAAATACCAAGGAGAGGAAATTCTCCAATTTATCCCTTCCTTTCCTTTTCCTCATTTTTTTTTAAATTTAAAAATTAGCAGTTATATGATCATAATGGTAACTCTAAATGACTTAGAATATATAATGTCCCTCATTATTCTTACATTCTTTTTATCAACTAACTGAAAAAATAAATTGCTGTGAAGTTTTCCTTATAGAAATATTATAATATGGCATCCAAAGATTTGTAGGAACTCGCCACAGAAGGCTGAGGAAGATTGAAATATTTTATTTAGAAGAGAGGGAGGGGGAGGGAGGGAGAGAGAGGGGGAACCTGAACTGTGAAGATCATTTTCTGCATAAATAAATAAATTTGAATAAACTTTATTCCTTTCCTATCAGCTTTATCTCCAAACTATTGGCTTTTGTGTGGTGAACACATTAGATTGGGTTTAATAAAAGAGGAAAACTGGCTTATTTGTGAGTATAAGCAGAAACACAACTCAATATTGAGACAGATGTCACAAAGACGTCATGCTTTGATTTGATTGGAGAAGCCCTCTTTGATATCATATGACTCTCATCGACTGCCATTTATCCCCCTAGAGGACAGCCATGCAGATAAATTTATCAAGTCTGGAAATAAAAACAGACTACTTCACTCTTTATTATGATTATTCAATATAAGCGAGCCATCCTGCGTAGTAAAGAAAGACTAAATGGAAGCTGGAAACGAACAGCAGCTTAGGCAATCAACTTGCCCTGGAGTTGAACAGATGTTTGTCCATGAGCAAATGATTGAAAGCGTCTGCAAATGCATTTTCTTTTCGATGAAGGAGGGGTGCTTTGGAAGTTTCAGTCATGGGATTACTTGAACGTGAGAAACAGACAATATTTACCTTTTGCAGATTTATAGCATATTCTCAGATAAAATACATTTCACCCCTTACCGCCTTCTTGAGCTTCTTTTGTCTTAGAACCCTGGTGGTCTTACTAGTAAGATTTTTTTATATTCTAAAAATACTTAGGTTATTTGTTCCACAAGCAGAGAGATGGTACTTTTCTTTTAAACTGAGTAAACCGATCTTGCCTATGTTATTTTAGTTTGGGTAAAATGAAGTAGGACAACAGCTGATGGCAATGTTACAGTTAGTATGGGCCAGAACATGAGCTCAGAGTAACTACAGTTTTTCAAGGAACAGATATAACCATGATATTTTATAATTTCCCTTTGCATCAATGCATGGAACATTCACTGATGCTCAAAAAAAAAAATGACTCAACTAAGTTATCTTTAGCAATGAAATCTATCATAAGATTTACATGAGAGGATCTACTTATTAAAGCTTTACTCTCAAATATTATCCTTTAGTTTAGCTGGGGACAGGTACATTATCTTTATTTTAACGTTGTAAATATCTAATTAATGTTTACATTACATAAGAGGATTCCACATTAGATGCACGTTCCTTGTGTCTTAAATTTCAAAAGGAAGATACAGTAACTTAAGTTGAAAATAGAAAATGAGTATTCACTTTATGATATGAGCAAAAAAATTAAAATGCTTATATAATCCAAAAATATCCACAATGTTTCCTCCATTCACTCTAAACTTCAATTTCACTTGTAGACGCCCCACAACTTGGTGGCTGAGCATTTTGTTCACAACTGTAAACTACTGGAAATGAGTTTCCCTTCTCAGCAGAATCTCTTCTGTGGACTCAGCGGAAGCCTTAACCTTCCATTTTTTAAAACCAAACAATCGATATCCACAACACATAGGAAGAATGGGCCATTCTCCCATCTGCTGGTGCAGTTCACATGAGAAATGACACCACAGCCCAGAGAAGGAAAACATGGGCCCACACCATAGGATAACTAAATTTATAGCACCTTCAAATTCCAACCCTATTGTACACCCAAAGTAGGACATGGTAAAGACATCTTTCTTGTAACTTAAATTTGGATTTCATAACTCTGAAAAAAAATTCACCCTTTTCATAGTCAACTGGGTTTTTAAAGCAAAAAGACCAGATATATCTAGATTTTCCCATTGAATTATTTTTAACTTACTTTTTGTTATATATGTATATATTAATTTATTCTTTGAGAAGTTCATACATGAATATAATGAAATATGATCATATTCATCCCCATTTTCCTCCTCCAACTCCTGTCTCAACAGGTCACCCTTCCAATTTCATGTTTTCCTTTCTTTAAAAGAACCCACTAAATTCAGTTAGTGATACCCTACTATGCACAGGGATGACACCATCCACTGGAGCATGGCAACCTACCCCTGATCATATTCCCCTAAGAAGCCATCAGCTAACCATGAATCTCTGTTTAGCAATTGGATCTGAAATTTGGGCTGGCTTATTCTAGAGAAATTAAGGTTTTCTTTT
>OU015744.1:125937977-125964494 GCA_907169655.1 Acomys percivali | reverse complement strand
AGAAAGAAAGAAAGAAAGAAAGAAAGAAAGAAAGAAAGAAAGAAAGAAAGAAAGAAAAAAGGATTTGGTTGTATCTGTGGTTTCTGAGGGATCTCAGAAGAAAGTTCCTGTGAATAAATGAATGACTACTAAAGTATCTCTCTGGATTACAGGCATGTGCCACCATTTTACTCCTGAAATGCTGTTTTAGAAGAATTGACTCATAGAAATGATTGACATGATTTTCCTCTAACTGACTGCATTTTACCAGGACAGAAGGCACGTGCGCGCTATGGTATAAGCTCTTCTCTGTTTATGCTCTCCCATTGCTCACAGGCACTCTACTGCACTTAAAGCAGGGCTGCTGGTGACCCTGTTAGTAGGTTACTGTGACCCCAGTGTCTCCCATAGAGCTAAGCCCATCTAGGCTGTGTTATATGGTGCTCTTGGATGCCTTCTTACTGCTCACTACTCCTCTGTGGTTGACATGGTAAAGGAGGCTTTTGGGTGTCACCCCACTTCCCCCAGTTCCTTCTCAGAACTGATTTAACCATCAGATGACCCTAACAGGAGCTTGTACATATCCCATGTGGTCTACGAAGACTAACCATAAGGGTTTGCGGCCAACTTAATCTCTTCTGATGGAAGCCAAAGTATGGAATGCCAGCAGCTCCTGGCTAGCAGTAATATGAACATGAATCAGACATTAAAACGGTAAACCCCAAGCACAGACACACAAAACTTCAGCCATAATGTAATGACTTTCGCCTGGTGGATCTCGTTTGACCTGGCACAAATCTACCACTTCACCAGCACTTTGCAGGCTTACCAGCTGTTTCCTGCAATTATTTAGGTGACATCTTCTTCCAGCTGCTAGGTTCTTGGCTAGCTCTACTTCTTGCCCAATAGCCCACATTTTCTTATCAAAAGATAGTGTGTAATTATGTTAGGGAGCAGACCCAGGATCCAGGCCCATATTCATAGTGGGCATCTCTATGGAAAGAGATTGAAGGAGAGTTTTCCACTGCATTTCTTGTACTAACTTTCACTATTGGGCTGTTGATTCTAATTAGCTAATACCACTTTTAAATTTATAAAGGAAATGCAGAGATAGTTATGAGCATATGGAATTAGATGTGGCCTTTCCTGCACTCCCGGAGGAGGAAGAGTTACCCTGTAAGGCAGCACGATGAGGATGCTTCCTTTGCTGCACTGTGTATCTCCACTTCCAGAGCAGAAAACTCCTCCTTTCTTTAGGGAAAAAAATTGATTACAGCTTGGCCATGAAGACACTGAAGACCGACTCCACATTTGTTAGGCAAAACTAAAAAGGAGAACTGAATTGCAAGCATGCAGGAGCAACGTTAAACTAGGCCATATATCCATCAGACTTATTTTCTCCCATTGTTCTGGGATTCAGTTTCTTATGCATAACTTCATTATTCATGCTTCAACACAGGCTCCAGTCGTATAACTGGTTGGCTCATTAGTCCAAGTTTGGGGTCAACCATAAGCTTGGCACGTATAGTCCATGTTTCTTTATGTGCTGTCAGTAAAAATGAAGATCAGATTAAATCTCTGTATTTAGTGGCTACTATTAATGAACTCAATCATTGGGTTGTTCAAGCAGATACAAATCCTCTTAACTTTATTATCATTCTGAATGTGTGGCTTTTCATTTATTCATGAGAAAGTTTCATGAGAAAATGTACCAACTACCATTCTAGATTTAAGTTAATTGAACCAGGCAAGTGCGCTCTGCAGTAAAATACAATTAATTTTATTTCTCATTATTTTTGTTTTGAAATGCTTGGTATCTATTATGGATGACAACTTTCTTCTCTGAGTGTTACACTGTCCAGTCAGAAGCACCCCAAGAAAGACAGAAAGTTGTTCTGAGTGCTTTGCATCCACATTCCTACTTGATACAATAAATATACTTGCCTGGCTCTTGTCTGCTGATAGCTCTTTTTTAATGGGATTATTAAATTATAAAAACAACATCAACAACAACAAGAACAAATTATTGGTTTAAGGAATCACACACCTCTAAGTTAAAACTCCAGAAATATTTGAACTTGCAGATCTGAACATATTTTACATATTTGTATGTGTTTTCTAATAGCTTTGACATACAGTTATTGAGCACATTGCACCAATATGTAGTGTGCAATAACCAAATCAGGGTACTAAGCAGATCTATGTCTTCAACCATTAACAATGGTTAAGTGCTGGGAAAATCCAACTCTTCTTTCCCGGTCATTAAGCATTTGTAAAATCACATTTATTTATATATTTATTTATTATTTTGTGTTTGTGTGTACATGTATGTATGTGTATGTGTGTATGTGCATGTGCGTGTGTATATGTGTGTGTAAGCATGTGTGTATGCATATGTGTGTATGTGTGTGCATATATGTGTGTATGTGTGAGTAAGTTAGAAGACAACTTTTGTGTGTCAGTTCCCTCCTTCAATCATGTGTATCCTAGGGACTAAACTCAGTTGATCGGGCTTGGAGGCAAGCCCATCTCACGAGATTTCCCAGTCATTTTGAAATATACTGCAAATTATTTTGATGTATCTGTGGGTGACCCTTAATGACCATCATTCTATCTGTTCTTCAGATTTCATTTCCAGTCTCTAGTGAACACTATGTCATTTTATTCTCCTATGAGATTAATTTACTAGTCAGCAAATGAATAAAAATATCTGACATTTGCATTTATAAGTTTGGATTATTTTAATCAACATGATGGCCTGCAATTCTGTCTTAGCATGTTGCTGTGAATGGTAGAGTTTAATTCTTCTTGTGGCTTGGCAATATTCATGTATGTAAAATGTATATCACTTTATCCACTTCATCCACTGTTGATGAACATCCACTGAAGAGCATCTGGGTTGATACTATATTGCTAATTTCAACACCGACTACCCATTTATATTTAAGAACTTACAAGATATGGGAATATAGTTAGCAACAGTAAATGGACTCAGCAAGATGTATATACGTGTATGTGTGTGTGTGTGTGTGTGTGTGTGTGTGTGTGTGTCTATCCTAATTAGGATTTATATTGTGATAAATATGATGACCAAAAGAACATGGAAAGAAAAGAGTTATTTCAGCTTATGCTTTCATATTATAGTCCACTATTCAGGAAAATCAGCAGAATCTCAAAAAGGACAGAAAGCTGGGAGCAAGAATGAATGCAGAGGCCATGGTGGACTGCTGCTTTCTGGCTTGCTCCTCCTAGCTTCTCAGCCTGATTTCTTATAGTACCCATGACCACCAGTGCAGCAGTGGCATTACCCACAATGACCTGGGCCCTTCCACCCCAATCATCAATAAAAGCTGCTACCAGTTTATGCTCTATCATACAACAAGTACATTTGCTCAACTATTTTCAAAGCAGCTTTATTCATAATAACCAGAATCAGGAAGCAACCTAGATTTCTCACAACCAAAGAATGGATAAAGAAACTGTGATATATTTGCACAGTGGAATATTACTCAGCTATTAAAAACAAGGAAATCTTGAAATTTGCAGGCAAATGGCTAGAACTAGAAACGATCATCCTGAGTGAGGTAACCCAGACACAGAAAGACAGGCATGCTATAAACTCACTTATAAGTAGATATTAATCCAACATGCATGTCCTCTGAGAGACTCCACCCAGCCAGGGATTGGGACAGATGCTGGGACTCAGTGCTGGACTTTGGGTGGAGTACTGAGAGCGGTATGGAAGGATGGCAGGTTGGGGGGAGGGGAAATGGAAGGAACCAGTCGGTTCAGGAACCCCACAAGGAGACTGTCAAGGTTGGTGGATCTGAACCTGGGGTGGGGGGCTGCACAAACTATTGCACCAACCAAGAAAAATGCATGCAGTAAACCTAGATCCCCTGCTCAGATATAGCCAATGGATAGCTCATTCTCCATGGTTGTGGGGAGAGTAGAGGCTACCTCTGACATGAACTCTGGTGCTCTACCCTTGGTGGAGATGCCAGGCAAGGGCACACAGAGGAATGGGAAGAAGGCTATCTGGATGAGACCTGATAGACTGTGGTCATATTGTGGGGGGAGAGGTTCCCTTCTGTCAGAGGTCTAGGGGAATGGAACAGGGTGGAAGAGGAAGGGTGTGTGAGAACAAGAAGACACAAGCAAGGGGATAACAATAGGGATGTAATCTGAAAACATTGTAATAAATTTAAAAAAGATTCAACAATTGAGATGTAATATGAATAAATTAATAAAATATATTGTGAAAAAGAAAAAAAGAACAACAAAACAAAAAAAGATTCAAATCTATATGGGGTGTGCTGGTACTTCCCTATAGTTCCAGCAATCAGAGGATGGAGCCAGAAGGGTCAGGAGTTTGGTTTAATTCTTAGCTACATGTGTTTGATGCAAGCCTGTGCTAAAGGAAGCCCTAAAAATTGCCTTGTTTTCCAAAAATTCAACTCTGTTTATTTAGTAACTTTTACTTTTAATATATTTGTATTTCAATGGGTATGCCTCCAAACATTTTTGGTCCTTCAAAGAAGTTTACACACTACATAGATTCAGTATCAAAATGTTGAATAAATAGATAATACATTTCAAAACCCTTCTTCCTTCATGAACATGACTTTTAAAGTGTACTGCAACAGTGAAGTATTAGAATACCAGGGTCACACTGAGAACTATACCCACTTTCAACCACATATTTGTCTCTACTTCTGAGCAGCCCACAACACACACACATGCGCGCGCGCACACACACACACATATACACACATACACACTCACTCTCACACATACACATGCGCATTCAACACATACATCAATGATCTTTCTATTTCTTCTCCTGCTCTTAAAGAAAATTGAACCCTACATGACACACCAAACCTGTCTTTTAATGTGCTTGGGACAATTTGACCAGGATTTCTGGAGTAGGAGATGGTACAGGTTCCAGGTTGGCACACAGTGGAAAAAGGCCTCTCTTTATTTTATTTTGTAATATTTATTTATGTATTTGTGTGTGTGTGTACACACATGTATGTATCATGATTGACAATATCGTAGAGGATAAAGAAGTATACTGCTTATCCTGATCTATCAGTCTCTGTCTTACTTCCTTGACATAGGGAAGTGACTGCCAATGAATCTAAAGCTCACTGACTTCTGACTAGGCTGACTGGCCAGCAAATCCAAAAGATCTTCCTCTGTCCTCCTGACCCCAGCACTAGGGTTACAGCACCTGTGGTCACAACCCACTATTACACAAGTGCTCACGTTCACACTCAGGCCTTTGTGCTTGCACAGCAGTGCTCTTCTTATGCACTGAAACATCATCTTAGTCCAGGAGCGACTTATCTTATCTAGGTCTGAATACCAACTGTACTTCCTTTTGTGTGATTGGTGTGTTTTTCTTATTGTTATCTGCTAATGGCAATCTTCAATTCTTGTATTGTTTTCAACAATTTCTACCTAAACAGAAATGCAAGTAGGCATTTCCTTTAGAAGTTAGTGATAGTCATTCTTGGCTTAGGTCCTTTGAACTCTCTTATGGATATGAGTGTTTTCTGTGTTCACCCTCATTATTTACTTGCCTTTCAAACTGCATATGTGATTTCTCTATGCTATTATACCACTGATAAATAAAGCCATGTTCTAGTACTTTCCACAGGGGCCCATGCACTATGGACTAATATCCCAACACCTGGATCTATTCACGACCCTTATCACCTCAAGCACTGGCTACATTATTGTTTCACATGAAAATAAAAAATATTAATATTTGCTATGCTATTTTTTTCCAGACTGTTTCAAAGATAAAACACAAGAGTACATGAGAAAGTAATCTTTGGATACTACAAGATACCACATAAATGAATAGAATCACTGTGGCAAACGCTACATAATGGCTCTTAATAATGAATTAGTATTACTCTTCAATTCCCTGCTCACCTATTTGAAGTCCTCATTTACTACTTTATTGCAGAAGTGATTTGTGTTTATCTTTGAAATGCAAGCACACTGTGCATTACCACCAACAGGAAGTGTGAAGCAAAAACCATGCTCTGTCCTTATTGGCTCATTTATTCATATACAATGCCAATTAAACCAAATGCACAAATGACAAAAACCCACATGCAAGCTCAATTGGAAATAACATAAAATTTACTAGCGGGCTTTTAGGGTTGTACTCTGAATTCATTTGTGCTGTGTTATAATTTTTTTTTCTAACAGAGCTGTTTATTTTCCTGACTTTTATTTTCAGCTTTTGTAGTTACAGAAGTTTCACTTAGTTGCAATTTCTTGCCAACTCTTTAACATGCTCTTGCCTCCTCCTCTCCTACTATGCAGTGCTCAGATGATGCTAGATTAGCAACATCCACAGAATAACAGGGTCACATAGCAAGAATTAGCACCCAAATTCTATGTTGTGGACACTAAGGTCTCCTAGCCCAAGTATAGACACCTGAAAATGAAGACGAAAACTTATATGGAAAAACGAGTCTTCTGCAATTTTTTTCAAGTTCATTCTAGATGTGATATTTTTCTTATACATGCCTAGTCAACTAGTCAACCATGAGATTTTAATGGGGAAGTTTTCCTAGTTACTACTTTTATTTGAGGGACCTATATTTATCAGTGAGGAATTTCAGGGGTGCCATCTCATGTCATTCATGAACCATCTGTTCTCACTTTTATAGATACCTTAGGGACAGAGCTAACTGCCCATTCCCAACTGACCATGAAACAGTGCCTGTAAAGGAAACTAGTAGGGATCCATCAACCCAGGGGAGACGTCCGTTTTGCTGTAGTTGACATATTTGTTTTGCTAAGACATTGTAGACACTGTCCCTTGCCCCTAATGTTACGAAACTTGATAAAAGATTACATCAGCACACTGGAAGCAGTAGAGCACAAGATCCTTTTTAAAGTGGGGGAACAGGAAGGTAATATTTAGTGTGTGCACCATAGTGGAGCACAGATGACGACTGTAGAGTCAGTTCTTTCTTTCCACCATGTATATCATGGAGTTTGAACTCATGTTGTTGGTCTTGATAGCAGATGTTTTTATTGGCTACATCATTCCACAGGGACCCAAAGGACTCATTTTAATATGCTACAACAGAAGGCAACATTAGACTAGAAGTGTGTTAAAATGCCATCAAGTGCTCTGGTCCGTACTAACAATGCTAGAAAGATAAGGTTGATTGGAAAGTACTTGAAATCTGGAATACTTGAAATCTGAGTCTAATCAAGGATTCAAAAGGTTCAAACAAACTTGAACAGAAGTGGCTATAAGGAATTTAATTAATTACAAGCAGTTCGAAGAATATCAACAGTGTTTTCTATTTGTTACAAATGCAGAAGACCAAGTGGGGAATTGAAACTCAGATAGAGACACACAGGTCCCATTGCCTTCTGTCCCCAGTGTCACAAAACATTCTGCTTGTCATCTTGTGTGAGCTCTTCCCACAACAAATAAGGATGGATTACCAAGACTGTAGGTGTTTCTTTCAACAACAACCACTTTGTGTATAGTGTTTTACTAAGTACCTCTGTACGGTACTTATAGGAGATAGACACTATACATTCTCTTTTCATTTATTTCCCTCAGAAGCAGCTGAAAATCTCTTCAATTCCTTCTCTGTTGTCAGTGAGCTGGAGCTTGTTCTGGGAAGGTGACTTGTTCAGTTGATAAAGAACAGAGAGGCCTCATGAGTTGGCATGAAAATCTAAGGGTAAGAGGTAGGCTTTCAGTGAATCATGTTATACATATAAAACATTCATAGTTTTGGCCTGACTAACTACTTTGGTGTGTGTTCTGTATACATGATATGAGGAAAATTGCCAATTTTTGATAGCATGTACTCTGGCTGAGATTAGTATAATATAGCTATTTAGAAAACAGGCTTACTTTTCTTTTCCATCTTTTTGATTGAGCCAAGATCTAGCCCTAATGCTCAGGTTGGCCTTGAAATTGCAATTTTCCTGCCTCAGCAACTGAAGGGCCAGTGCCGCTATATCTGGCTAGACTTACATTTGCAGAATTCCTGTATTGTTTCATGTGGTTCTTTAGTAGCTTCTAACGAAATGCCTCAGGGTTTCATATGCATGCATGCACACATATCACTGTAAAGAACCGAGGCATGTTTATCATTCATGCATTAGCCACTGAATGCATTAATTGTACATTTTAACTACATATTCTGAGGCTGGATTGGCATTTAAATGAATGCCTAGATTACTGGTCTTTTAAGAAGCATTCTCTATTGGTGAATGGGTTAAACCATGGCTGTCAGATTGAATATAATTAGCACTGCTGATATGCAAAGAATTGCTCTGTCAGGAAATGTCACTGTCATTGAGTGCTGTTCCTTATCTGCATTCAATTTTCTGTCTGGCTCAGGAAATTTTAATCACAGGTTGGAATTCACATGTAAAACTTTAACCAATTTTTATAAAAATACCTTATTTCATTTTGCTCTCACATAAAGTGGGTTCGCATAAAGTGAGAGACTAAACACATCTACTTTAGCTTCCACTACTGTTTGCCCTTTGAAGATGATGCTCAAAGTCCATTTTCCCACTCCATCATTTTCCAGATTTTTAATGGAAGTTTAAGTTTTGTTGAAAATTGCAAAAAAGAGAAGAGGAAGTGGGCTGGAGGGTTACACAAATACATCTGGACCAAGTTACTCCCTAGTGTATCCAAGGAGAGACTTCCTTAATGTCCCAAGAACATCAACCAACACTGCTTACATTTCCAAACTCATCTTCACCAGTGAAACTCTTGACTTATGGACTCTTATCAATCAGTCTTGTGAAGTTAAAGCTTAGGCTATGTAACCTGCTTGAGTGTAAATATGGACTGTCTATACTAACTTCAACATCCTTGTAGGAACTCAAAATCAGGAGGACAGGAGCACTGTTTCTGTTTCTTTCTATTTGACGCACATAATAATGTAAAAGGACTGAAAGTAGATTCAAAAACCAGTTCTATTATGGTGTAAAAAAAGAAGAGAGAGTTAAAAAGGGCCCAATCAGAAAGCTCCTATATAAAAATGAACTATTCTTTTCAAGAAACTGTACTTGGATTAGGAATACTTTGAGAAGCTCCTTCGTCAAGGGGACTTTTAAAAAACTGAACAGCTGAGAGAGAACATAAATTTCAAATTAAGGAGCAGAAATAAAAGTAACAATGCTGATACTTTGCTGTTTTAGAAGGAATCAACTAGGAAGGTAGGTGGGATATTATATATGGCATCATATGCTTAAAATGTAATACAGAGGATGGTTAATAAGTAAATGGCCTGGACATCAAACCACAAGAAGAAACATTTAACATAAGTTTTCTATGAAACATAAAAGGATATAATTGCCTGAAAATATAGAAATGAGAGGCATGTCTAGCCTAAAAGAAGTCATTGGGAATGACAGGACAGGAGAACAGCATCTTGCCTTCAATCAGCAACCATGGCTATGTGGTTGCAAGTAGAGATGTAGACATGACATCATTTTGGAAGAAGTGATTCATATGTCCATAGGCTATTTTAGGGGGCAAGTTAGTCAACTGTAAATCAATCATATTATAAAGAGAGCTGGACTTGCCACAGCACAAATTACTGTGGCCATGGAGAGGTTATGGGTAGTTGTAATTTCACAGAGATCATGTAGGATCCTAATTATAAAGGATGAAGTGAGAAGGAAAAGTAGAATTATTTAGATGTTGACATTTTTTATGTTTCTATCTTAGTTTCTTGGCAATTTAGTTTGGGAGCTTGTTGAGAGAATATTTTGTGTGTTGTCTGGATGCAACACCTGTCAATAAAATATCTGATGGCCTGTAGTTGGGGCAGGAAATAGGAGGTGGGACATCTGGCAGGCAGAAAGGATTATGCAATAGAGCCAGCTGCAGGGGACTGAGCTGGCTAGATATGAGAAGAACAAATTGCATGCTGCCTGAGCATAGGTAAGCAGCCTACATGGCAAAATGCAGATTGGTATAAGTGGGTTATTTTAGGTTATGAGGTAGTCAGAGAAGAGCCCAGCTATATGGCCTAAAGTATTTGTAAATAATATTTTGAGTCTCATGAGTCATTATAGTGGGGGCAAGGAGCCATGAACAAAAAAAGTCCCACAACAAGAATTGACTCATAAAACACTGCCATGTTTGCTCAGCAATTCAATCTCTAAGTGGAGTACCCAAGTCTGGTCTTAGAACTCATCCATTAGGCAAGGTGTACTGGCTGGTTCTGTGTGTCAACTTGACATAAACTAGAGTCATCAGAGAGGAATGAGTCACAGTTGAGGAAATGCCTCCATGAGATCCATCTGTACAGCATTTTTTCAACTAGAGATCGATATGGGAGGGCCCAGCCCATTGAGGGTGATGTCATCCCTGGGCTGGTGGTCATGGGTTCTATAAAGTAGGCTGAGCAAGGTAAGGGCAGCAAGGCAGTAAGCAGCACTCCTCTGTGGCCTCTGCATTATTTCCTACCTCCAGGATCCTGGACTCTTTGAGTTCCTATCCTGATTTCCTTCAATGATGAACAGTATTGTGGAAGTGTAAGCCAAATAAACCTTCTCCTCCTCAAATTGCTTTTTGGTCATGGTGTTTCATCACTGCAATAGAAACCTTAACTAAGGCAAAGGGACACTTTGTTGAGTGAGTGAGTCCGATAACTGCATAAACCAACCTGTTCTGGACAAAGCAAGAAGTATTTTCAGATTTTTACAGGTAATTTAGAGAAACTTTTAAAAATTATGAGTGTTTTTCATCTGAGGACATGTTATCTGAAGTGAGTCATGCCCTTTAGGAAGCTGTGAATAATTTATCTTAAATGGAGATGCTACTAAAGTTAGTGTTCTGGTTGCTTATATCTCTACCTTCATGCTTTTTCTGGGCCTCCCACTAGTAGTTAGTCTTGGGATGCTTTCCCTGACAAATCTCTGGCTGTCCTGCTAGTTTTCGGCTTGTTAAGTTTGCTTTTTGGCTTCAGTTTTCTTTGGCATGCTGTTTTGAAATGTATTTCTCTTCTGTTCATGGTTAAATATCTCAAAGAGTGGTAGCAATGGATACCCACTTCCTCAGCCACTGAAGGCAATTGAGGTGGGTTTCATAAACTATCAAATGGACAGGATGAGGAAAAATGGAAGAAAAAGCCCCCCTATACACACATGACCTCCCTATGCCTTCTGTTCATTTAAAAAAAAAGTAGGCAGTGATTGTGTAAGTAAGAAAGCAGGGACTGGAAAATGCCTGTAGTATGATAACAGATGGGAAATGAGGATTGGAGTGGAAGAGGCAGGATCCCTGAGGAAGATCCAGCACAGTTTCCAGGATCATAGTTTTGAACATGTGTGCATTAGGGTTGAAGCACATGTAAACACTATTCCTACTGGGAGAGAGAAAAGCGCAGGGGAAGCAACACTGAGAATAGGACTAAGACTCAGTGAGAAGAGGCTGAGCACCAGGAGAGCACCTGTGTGGAGCTCAGGGAGCAGAACCGAGGAGATAATTGTTCTGACCCAGAGAGAAGCCTTAGTCGCTACCTCAGAATCGAGAGCTCTTGGAAATTCCCTGTCTCCCTTCTCCCAGTATAGGGCTTTATGAGGTCATTCAGACATCTGACAAGGAAAACCAATTACATCTGGTCTTCTCTTGAAGTTTTCATGAATTAAACTCACATTTCAAAAGGAATGAAGTAAGAGCACACCCAGACAGACTTTTAGTGGTTTACTTTCATTCCCCTCAAGTATCATTTCCAGGCAACGGTCTGTTCTTTGAGCTCAAAGGACTTGAGATTCTCTAAGATCATTGAGCTTTTCTATAGCTCTCTTATTATTCCCTTAAAGAGTGTCTACATTTCACACCCATCACCTTGTCTTCTACAGAATGAATCTGGAGGGCCCACGAACGTTGAGCTAATCACACTCTTTTGGTTTTCCTTGGGCTGTGGTGTGTTACACAGTTTTATACCCCCTCTCCTTCTTTAGTTTAGTCTAAAGCATGAACTCGGCAGACAAAAACATTCCCTTTACTTTTTACGTGTTGATATATTTAAAAAATTTGGAAAGTCAATAATTCCAATGGAGGGATTGTAATATTCGTGAGATTTGAATAAAGAGATTATAATGCTCAGGTTTAAGTTAGCAATATAAAAAAAAAAGAATAGAAAGTAAATCTACCAGTATATGACCAGTATATACCAGTATATACCAATATATGACAAGTGTGGGATGAGAAATGGTGTTATTGGAGGAATAATAAAATAAACTGAGGAAGAACAAAACATCCACTAAGCATCTCTATTATATTTGATGCTACTGTGAACCCTAAGATTGTAAAATGTGAAAACCCATTTCTAGTTGTGGAGTGGCTCAGCCCTAACACACACCTTTAATCCAAGAACTTTCTGTTTACTGTAAACAGTTAGTTATGGTGTGGCTCAGCCCTAGCACACACCTTTAATCCCAAAAGCCTTCTGAAAACAGGGTTAAAAAAAAAGTTAACCCAAGAAGGGGCGTGGTGGCGCATGCCTTTAATCCCAGCACTTGGGAGGCAGAGGCAGGTAGATATCTGTGAGTTCAAGGCCATTCTGGTCTACAAAGCAAGTCCAGCACAGCCAAGGCTACACAGAGAAACCCTGTCTCAAAAAACCAGAAGAAAAAAAAAAGGTAACCCTAGGTCAACATAGGGAGCAAGGAACCAGTTGATGGGAATTAGGTAGAAAGGAGGGGCTATGAGTTGAAGGATATTTAAGAAGGGGATATTGGCTTTTTCTTTCTGGGAAGAGAGCCGAGTAGAATGGCTTTTTCTTCTGGGGCATTGGTTGAGTAGCTCTTTGAGCTAGTGGGTTTCACTCCAGTATCTGGCTCCTGAGTCTTCATTGGTAAAATCAAATGATTCGGATTTTACTGTTTTATAGCAAGACAACAACCCCACTTCTTGTTACACTGTTACATGCATTTTATAAAAGAGAACCAAGGAACAGGAAAGATAAAGGACCCTGCCCAGGCCCACACATGGAGGAAGCAGAACAGAATTCCACATGGACTGCTTGGTGGCACAGCCCATGCTCTATATGTTACCACCGAGTGAAGGCAAAACAAAACTATTCAACCTATTAGACATAAAGAGCTTGGGAAGGGAGCCAGGGAGTGTGATAGAAAACATTTTTTCAAGGCCTCCTGTAAACTTATAATCAGGGCTTTCCACTGGGTATAGTGGGGCACACCCATAGCCCCAGGACTCAGGAGACAGGGGTAGGCTGGTGAATTTCTGTGAGTTCCAGGCCAGCCTGGTCTACAAAGGGAGTCCAGGACAGCCAAGGTTACACAGAGAAACCCTGTCTTGGAAACAAACAAACAAAGAAGCAAGCAAACAAACATCTGGGCTTTCAAGGTACAAGAATATATAAAAAGAAGCTTGACCATGAGAGAAACAGGCAGTGACAATGAATGTTGCATACCACATGGACATGCTCATATAGCCTCTGTTTAAATACATTGTCTGTCTGAACAAAAATGTCAACACCTTAAATGATAGAATAGTACATAACATCACTATAGTCCGTCTTTTAAAATGATCAGTTTCAAAAAAAAAAAAAGATCAGTTTCTATCAAATTAGCAAATGTTTATTGAAATTGACTGGAATTTTAGTATTCATAATTTTAATGTATACATAAAATAGCAAGATGAATAAGAAAACAAAGTAAGTTGCCTACACAGAACAGTGTTTATATCAATTTGATACCTTCCTGAACATTTAGGTGTAAAACAGAATGATTATTTTCTTGAAGTTTGTGACTGTGTGTGTGTGTGTGTGTGTGTGTGTGTGCGTGTGTGTGTAATATCTAGAGACATTGCCGTTTGTGTGTGAATTCAGCAGAAGAAAATTTCAAACAAAAAGTTAGAGACTTAATAATTATACAATTTTATGTGAAAAAAAAACCTATATGCTCAGGTAGTGAAACATGAATAATTACAAAAAAGCCCCTAGTATTTGAAATTGAAGACACCTGTGATATTGGCACACATGTAAGTTAAATGGTGAATAATATACATGGTTATAGTGCAGTATTCATGTGAATTTTGTTCCTGAGTTTGTTCGGTACAAATCTTTGTATATACCTGAAAATATCTTAGTTTTTTTCTTTCTCTGTATAAGTAGTTTTTCTTTTAGTTGTCATTTCTTCATTTACTTATAAATGTATTCACTTGATCCCTCCACAACAAAGGAGCCATAAGCAGACAAGAGAAAAACCTGAGTTTTCTTTTTAGGGGTTTGTATGAACCTGGCTGTAAAATATAAACACAAAAGTAAATGATTATTAAATAAAGCTAGTACCAAATATAGGGACTCTTGCTTATAAACATAAATACAAAAGCCCAAATAAAAGATTGCCAAATAAAAACACAGTAACTTGTGGGTGAAAAAAATGAATTATTACAAAATGAGATATCTTCTAAGAATAGATTATTTAATTTTACAAACTATCTTGATATAATAATGCATGATATCAAGAAGTTAAATAAGAAATTGTGAGAGATAATTAAAATTGCATTTGATAAATCCAATATGTATCTGTTAAGTTTTCAGTCAGTAATTAAGTATACTTCCTTTACATAAAAAAAACATTATAATCTTAGATCATAACCATCACTAGCCCATAAAAATAATATTGATACTCTAGCTAGATAAATATCTCAGCTGAGATGCAGTTTGAATTTTCAGGATTTAGTCTTAGAGAGCTTAGCAGAAGACTTTTTGACTTATATTTTTACCTATTTAGCAACTGAATATTTTCTTTTTTTTTTTCTTCTTTTTTTTTTGGTTTTTCGAGACAGGGTTTCTCTGTGTATCCTTGACTGTCCTGGACTCACTTTGTAGTCCAGGCTGGCCTCGAACTCACAGCGATCCACCTGCCTCTGCCTCCCGAGTGCTGGGATTAAAGGCGTGCGCCACCACGCCCGGCAACAACTGAGTATTTTCTCTTCTGCAACAATTACCTGTGACACTGGATATGATGGTCTTCGGTTATAGAAAAGGAGGTTGCAGTGGAAACTTTGAAAGCATGAGCTGGTGAGGAAGAAAAGTGTCTGAGCCCAGGGATATCTGGGTGCAACTGCATCTCCACATATGGTAGTTCATGTGACAATGCCAGGAAACAAAACAGGGCAAATATGTCCTGTATGTACTAAAGACTGAGTGGTGTGCGGGCAAATCCCCTGTGTGAAACAGTGGACACCCACATGGGAGATTAGAGTTTCTTTGTGTTGGGAGTTAAAGGTCAAGTGTGTGAAACATTTCAAGTGCAGCAAAGAGCCAAGGACTGTATGCCCAAAGTAGAAATGTAATGATTTAATTACGTGCCATATAAAAGGGTCACAGCTGCTCATAAAGCAGTGAAAGGCTAATATCTTTCTTATGAGAATATCCACATATGAATATAGTTAAAATTTATTTAATTTATAATAACAGCAAACATTTATCAAGTATACACATGTTATCAAGTATACAAACCTAATCCAACTTAATGAAATGGGTTAATTATGGAAATAATTACAAGTTTTAGTAGAAAAGACATGAATGTACAGGCATATAATGTACCTAAATCATCATCATGCGTTTTAATTTCAAATAAACTTTCATGCACAGATATTACAACAGGAATGATTTGCTAAGCTATCGTTTCATATAGTAAGGACAGGGCTCTGTTTTCTGCTCACTATGGGATGCAATATACTGTGAACCTTCTCAAAGACTTCAGAGAATGTCACCAAATCATCATGTCAAGTCCATCGATTTCCTTGACTGAAACAAATGACGTGGGCTCAGATGAGATCCTCAAGGTACCAAGTTAAAAATTCCGCAGCTTGGCCTTGAATGAACTATGCAGTGACATTATTGCTATACACCATGTACAGACAAACACAGTTTGGGGTTAAATAACTTAATTACTTATCAGAAAGTACCAGGCCCACAACAATTCTGAAAATGACAAAATAGCACACATTCCCACTATGAGCAAGTTCTTTAAATGACCAGTTTCAGCCAAAATACTAAGTAAACAAATGACTAAAACTCCAACTCATGAGAAGAAAAAGCAAATCGAAATTTGCTCTAAGAGATTCTGGATGCTGGACATAGAATTAAATCAGCTGGTATAAATAATCTAAAAACACAACATGGTCTTAATGGGCAAGTACACAGAAAAAAATGTAAAATAACTGAAAATTACTATGGAAAAATTGTAGTAACAGTATATAAGATTATATAGGGCAGAAAGACCAACCCAACCTGACAATGTATTGATATCAGTTGCAGTCCAAATTTAAGAAGAAATAGGATTTTAAAAACAACCCTGCTGTATACAAATAACAAATGAGCTAAGAAAGAAATTAGGGAAACTACACACTTCACAATAGCCACAAATAATATAAAATATCTTGGTGTAACTCTAACCAAGCAAGTAAAAGACTTATATGAAGAAAAAATTCAAGTCACTCTAGGTAAGAGAAACATAGGAGATGGGGAAATAGAAGGATCCAGAGGATCTTAGAAACCTACAAGAACATTGTAATGGGTGGATCAGGGCCCAGGGGTGTCTGCTCAAACTACTGCACTAACCAAGGACAATACAAGTGGTAAACATCGAAATCCTACTCTGATCTAGCCAATGAACAGGACATCCTCCACAGTTATGTGGCGAGCAGGGACTAACTCTGACATGAGCTCTGGTGCCCTATATCTGATGACCTCCCCTTTGAGGGGAGCTTTGGTGGCACTCAAAGAAAGAATTAGCAGACTACCAAGATAAGACTTAGCCTGTGACCATAAAGTGGGGTAGGAGATCCCCTTTGGGCATGGACCTAAGGAAGGGTAATAGGGTGGGGGTGGGAGGGTAGGAGGAATGGAAGGATACGAGTGTTAGGAGAACAATTTAGTTGTAATCTGAATAAATGAATAAAAAAAGAAATTAAATAAATCTTCAAAAAAAAATTTCAAGTCTCTAAAGAAAGAAATTGAAGAAGATATCAGATGACAGAAAGATCTCCCATGTTCGTGGATAAGGAGAATAAACATAATAACAAAGTCCATCTTGCCAAAGGCAATTTATAGATTCAATGCAATTGCCATCAAAATTCCAAGATAATTCTTTACAGACCTTGAAAGATCAATTCTCAACTTCATACGGAAAAACAAAAAACTCAGAATAGCTAAAACAATCCTGTTCAATAAAATATCTTCTAGAGGAATCATCATCCTGGATCTCAAGCTATACTATAGAGCAACAATAATAGAAACAGCATGGTACTGGCATGGAAGTAAGTTGGTTAAGCAGTGGAATTGAGTAGAAGGCGCATAAATAAATCCACACACCTATGGGCATTTAATTTTTGACAAAGAAGCCAAATCCATACAATGGAATAAAAATAGCATCTTCAGCAAATGGTGCTGGTGTAACTGGATGGCTACATGTAGAAAAATGCAAATAGACCCATATGTATTACTGTGCATAAGACTAAAGTACAATTGGATTAAGGACCTCAATTTAAAACTGGACACTCTAAATCTGTTAGAAGAAAAACTGAGGAAGAGCCTTGAACTCACTGACACAGGAGACAAATTCCTGAACAGAACAGCAACAGCTCAGGCTCTAAGATCAAAAATTAATAAAGGGGACCTTCTGAAACTGAAAAGCTTCTGTAAGGCAAAGGAAACAGTAAACAGAACAAAAGGACACCCTAGAGACTGGGAAAAGATCTTCACTAATTCTATGTGGGGACCCGTGCCAAATTCTGCCATGTCAGAAATCCTGTGCTTAGGCTGTATGCTGTGACCTTTGAGTTGCTGACCTTTACCTCACCACGAGGTCTTGTGTTCTAGGCTATCCTTGGACTATTTACCTTTGAAAGAAGTAGAGAAGTCTCAACTTGGACCCACCCAGAGGATTTAGGAAGTTCTTACAAGGAACTACTCAGAGAACTCGGAAGTTCTACAGGGAGCGATTTAGGCTATTGCATTCTTGCCCGGGGACTAGAGTGAGTGAGATAAGAATAGATCCTATTGACCTTGCTCTATATATGTTCCTGCTAGTCGGCAATAAAGTGAATCTTGATCAGAAATTTCCTGACTTGATTCGTTATTTCTTGCGTCTCTGTATCCTACTTTCAATCCCCACTTCCTCTTTCAGGTGAACCCTGATTCGATTTTTCCCATGATCTGGGACCCAACAATTCTATATCCCATTTAGAGCTAATATCCAAAATATATAAAGAAAACAAGAAATAAAATACTACCAAGCCAAACATCCCAATTAAAAAATGGAGTACAGAGTTAAACAGAGAATTATCAACAGAGGAATATCAAATGGCTGAGAAACATTTAAAGAAATGCTCAACATCCCTAGTCATCAGGGAAATGCAAATCAAAACATCTCTAAGATTATACTTTACCCCTATCTGAATGGCTAAGATAAAAAATTCAAGTGACAGAACATGCTGGAAACGATGTGGAGAAAGGGGAACACTCCTATTTGCTGGTGGGAGTGCAAAATTGTACAGCCACTTTGGAAATTAATCCAGTGCTATCTCAGGCAATTGGTAATAAATCTACCTCAAGACCCAGCCATACTATTCCTGGCCGTATACTCTAAAGATGCTCCACCATACAACAAGGACATTTGTTCAACTATATTCACAGTAGCCTTGTTCATAATAGCCAGAATCTGGGAACAACCTACATACCCCTTAACCTAAGAATGGATAAAGAAACTATGGTTCATTTACACAATGGAATACTATTTAGTTATCAAAAACAAGAAAATCTCGAAATTTGCAGGCAAATGGATGGATCTAGAGACAATTACCCTGAGTGAGGTAACCCAGATCCAGTAAGACACACCTGGTATATAGTCACTCATAAGCAGATATTAGCCACTTAAAACAAGACAACCACAGTGCAATACAGAGACTGATATGTCAACCAAGGTCTATGTATGATGTGGACCTAGATCCTCTGCTCAGATGTAGTAGATAGGCAGCACTGTCTCCTTGTGGGTCCCACAATATGGGGAGTAGGGACTACTTGTGACATGGACTCGGGCCTCCCAACTTTGATCACATCCTCCCTGGCAGGGTAGCTTTCCCAGGCTTCAGAGCAAGAGGACACAAGTAGTACAGATGACACTGGATAAGCTGAGTCAGATGTTAGGGGAGGAGGGCTCCCCTTTCTGAGAACTACTGGAGGGAGTAAGAGTGGATGTGTGGGGGAGGGGATCAGGAGGTGATGAGGGAGGGGGCTACAATCGGCATGTAAAGAACTCAAACTGCAGAACAAGCAGGTAACTTATATTGCTAATCCCACTACATGAGAATAGCTCTGAGACTGGCTGAGACATGAATGTCCATGCACAGAGAAGGCTTCGTGTTGCTCACAGAATCCCTGTGACTTATTATTAGGTGTCATTCTTCATATGGCATGAATTAAGATTTGCAGCTGTCTTACTTTTGCTCATACAAAAGAAGCAGAGAACCAGCTGTAATTGTTCCATGCATCCTGCACACTTCATACAATTATAATTTTAGGACTGTATAATGCTTGTGAAAAATTATATGTTTTCAGAACAAAAGAACTGGATGCTGTCCCTGGGTCAGACCTGACAGGATGCATTCTTCTCAGCATGCTGGATGCTGCCATCCTGCATCCTTTATGCCCCAACACCAAGTGTTTCAGTTGCTGTTACCCATCAGAACAGGAGAGCTTTGAAGATCACAATTGTCCAGCATTTCAGACTGTCCCACACAGGACCTCTGTTAAGCCTGCAATTTCTCAACATTTAGAGACTGGACCATAAATACTATTCCTGGCTTGTTTAACCATTTTCCCCAATTTTATTTGGGCCCCTACAAAGGTATTATTTGCCCCAAATCAGTGAGAAGATATCTTAAGAGTTCTATGCCTCATTTCCCTAAGGGGGGATAGGTAGGTTTTTGTTGGTTTTCTTGTGCTACAGATGCTTAGTTTCATCAGGAGTTGGCTGTAAGTTATTATTGGTCTTATACAGAGAGAAAACAAGGTTGGACTCAAGGATGTCTCTTTTTTTCGTTTATCTTTCTTTCATAGGTGTGGAGATAGGGTTTGAAAAGAAAGAAGGGGGAATATAGAAATATATAGGGATGATAGGACAAAAAGCAGATTACTGAATCTACTTCTCAACTTAAGGCCTTAATTGTTACTCACAAATAAGGTTATTTTAAATTCAATAGTATAGAATTTTGTATACTGATGCAAAATAAGTTTAATTTTGATACATTGGAATAAAATTGAAATTTAAGATTATTTTTATACACATTATATATATTTCTATTCTAATATGAAGAAGGCAAATAAGTATAATTAAATGTCATTATTTACAACTTACTTTATTTACCTTTCATAAGATGCAACCTATGAAAGAATGTATTTTGATGTTTTAAATCACCAGCTTACTATTATCATTCAAAAAGAATCCATTCGTAAGTTCGGGACTCCTAACTAGCAGACTTATAACAGGAAGAAGCAGTCTTGTTACAACTGAGAGATGGTTCATATTCGTCAGAAAACATAGGAAAGCCATGATTTTCTTATGTGACCATAGCGACAAGTGTGTATTAATGTTTATTTGGATGTTGGGCTATTGTTTCCCACACCTGAACCTTGTCTTATCTAATGAACTGAGGTGGGAAGGATGCACTTCCCATGGTCACTGTACTTTTCAGAGAGCAGATTTTCTTCTTTACTAGGCACAGATCTTTCCTAGATCTCTATAAATTCTTGAGTTTGAAAGACTGCATGTACTTCAGGATGTTTTGTACCCTCTTGTGGATCACCGGCATGCTACTCCTCATAAATCCTAGGAAAGTAAAGGCTGTATAATGTCTGGATACACACATGCTTCTCTACTGGGTGTAGACAAGGCACAGTATTATGGGAACATTCTGTAATAAAGAGAAATGGAAAGGTAGACAGTTACTAAAATCTGATTTATAAACTGATGCAATTTGATCAAAAGTTGAGAACATGGTGCAATGAAGGAAATAGAGCTAACACTAAAAATGGCCTGTTTTTCTTTTAGGCAAGGACTGATATAAGACTGGGATTATTATTAATGTGGCACTCAGGTAAACAATGGCTAGGTAAAGAGGAAATAAACAAATGCATATTAGTGGGGAGGGAGGAAAAGTAACATTTGCACATCACTTTATATTAAGCAAGTGAAATATATCATTGTGTCCTATAAAATGTCTCCAAACAGTAGGCAAAAATAAAGCAGATAAGTTAGTATAAAATATCGTAAAGTTTTATAATTTGATACACATATAAACCACATTTACACTCATATTAAATTATGCAACATATATATTTCATTGAAATACTCAAAGGACATTTAAAATATCTCTGCATGTTTTTCATTTGTTAAAATTTAAATTACTTTGGAATTTGCTTCTAAGCTCAAATGCTAAGGCAAATTCCCAGGAGAATGACCATTTCTAAAACTTACCTGAGAAAAACCTTATTCTGAGAGGCAGGGACTTTACAGTATGCAATAGTACAACGCATAGTTCTTTTATACTGATGCAAATTATAATTTCACCTGGAGCTAGTGCAGTCATGAACCATGGAGGAAAACTTACAACCAACCACTTTATTATGCAACCACAATCTTTACCTGCATTCTGAATATTTGTTCTTATATCCAAGAGAAGTGTAGTTCTTACTCCTTGTTAAAAAAGCTTCTCTTTGCAATGGACAGTAACCACTATGGAAAGCTACAGCCAATCACCATGCAGATTTGTGGAGTCCACTGCCAATGGACACATCTACAAAACACTTTCATGTCCAAGGATTAGGAACATTGCAGAAAGAGGGGCACAAAGATTGTAAAAGCAAGAGGATCAGACAGTTTGCTGTGAGATTGTATCTCTCTCTCTTTCTTTTTTAACAGTGCCAGAAGCAACACCCATCAAGTCTCACTCACATGACTGTCCAAACATGAGCTGAACAAGGACAATGCCAGTAAGCATCCCAAAGTGGATGAAACCACAGGAGGCCTCAATCCTACACAAAGAAATACAGGCAACTAAGTAATGTTGAGGACCGGAGAAAAAGTCTTGCCAAGGAAGAGCAGAGCAACTGGTTATCCAGTACCACATGGTCAGTCCTGAAAACCTACATAAAAGCAACATACAAACTGAACCATTTGTACTTATGAATGTATGTATTTAGTAACAATAGTTTTCTTCATGTGAAGCCATGAGAGTCTAGCCTTACCGTTGATGAAGTTGACTCATTCATCTGCCTGAGGTACATTTGTCAGTTTTCTCTACTTTTCTGTCATTCTTCCTTTCCCAAATTGAGCCTTTCTGAGACATTTTCGATGTACAAACCATCCTTAAAGGTAATGTATTTATAACAGGTACTGGAAATTTTTTGTACATAGACTCGCTTTATATTCCTAACATAATTCTCCAAGATTGTTTACTTGATTCTGTTTATGCGTCTGTCTGTGTGTCTGTGTGTTTGTCTGTCTGTCTGTCTCTCTCTCTCTGTGTCTCTTTCTCTTTCTGTGTTTATACTATTATGATGCTTATATGCTGATAACACTTTAGGTAAGAAAAGGACGTTGAATCCCCTGAAGCTGGAGTTACAGATGGTTGTAAGCACCTTAATTTGGGTTCTGGGGACCAAAGTTGGGTCTCTCCAAGAGCATCAAGTACTCTTAACTGCTCATCTATCACTCAAGATCCATGATTTACTTATACATTTATCTAGGTTATTATAGGCTTTGAGGTTCTCTTAATACTTTGGTTTCTAGTTATTTCTTTACATTTTATCTATTGGTTAAATTGTTCTAGATTTTGACTGTTGGATTCTGTCACATATCCATCATTGTAGATTTTTTTCTGGTACTTTCTGTAACTACAAGAAGATAGTACCTTCCCTTTAAAAACCAATTCTACTACTACTACTACTACTACTACTACTACTACTACTACTACTACTAAAACCCAACAACCCTGAAAACCCAAACAACAAATAAACAAACAAACCAAACCCCAAACACTCAAAGAAACCAAAACTCGATCCTGGTGTTATCTCTTATGGAGTTGGCGTCATGTGGCTACTAGGTTAGCAACCTCCCTTTTTTTTGAGATAAAGTTTCTCTGTATAGCCTTGGCTGTTCTGGACTCAATTTGTATACCATACTGGCCTACAAGTCACAGAGATCCACCTGTCTCTGCCACCATGAGTGCTGTGATTAAAGGCCTGTACAACCACACCCTGTTAGGGTCCAAAAATGCAGTGAAGGAAAGACCCCAGACTCAAGTAGTATACAAGCAGCAAAGAGCATTTATTCCACAGAAATCCAACATGCTAGGGTCACCATTTAGACAAAATAGTGAACTCAAGATGAGCACAAAGGCTCCTTTTAAAGGTATTCGGGTGAAAGTCAGACTCCATTCTCCACTCAACTGTGAAGAATGTCATGTCCTTTGGCTAGATCCGAGTAGGGCTAATGGACATGACATCTTCACAGCTGAGTGGAGAGTGGGGTCTGACTTTCACATGAACTCTGGTGCCCCATATTTGACCACGTCCCTTGGACGGGGAAGCCTGGTGGCACTCAGAGGAAGGATAGCAGGCTACCAAGAAGAGACTTGATACCCTATGAGCATATACAGGGGGAGGAGGTCCCCCTCAGTCACAGTCATAGGGGAGGGGAGTAAGGGGAAAATAGGCAAGCTGAAAAGGTGTGAAAAGGTGTGGACAATATTAGTCAGCAGTCATGAGTTAATCATAAGACAAGAGATTTCTAGACCAGCAATAAGTGAACTTTAAGCAATCATATCTTCTTCTGGCCAAGTGACTAGGCCATCTCTGATTGGCTGCCCACTTTCTGCATTATTCCCAGTAACCTCTGTGTTCATTCCTGAGGAATGGGGACTTGGCCTGTTCTAAGCTAACAAGAAATTGAAGCTTGTCATGGAGTCAGCTAGGCTAATTTATTAACCAGGCATCCTCACATGTGGCTAAAAAACAAAACAAAAAAAAACAAAACAAAAAACATCGCTTTTCCTTTTCCTTCTATCTCTTTTTTCTTCTTTCAGATTATGAGCAAAGATTGGCATGCTTTGCTGGACACTCTGAACAATGTCATTCTTTTCATATGACGCATCCCTCCTAGCCCTCCTGCGTCCTCATGTGGCTGTTCAGAAACAGCACTCTTTTCTCTTTTCTTTTCCACCTCCCTCTTCTAAGCAGGTACCAAGATTTACAGCTTTCCAATTCTGTTGGATACATATATGCATACCATAACAATTATTGAAAAAAGAGGCCATGAATTTGAAAATTGGAGTGGTGACAATTCATTAACAGTAAGAAGCCATGAAAAAGATTCACTGCTATAAAATTTTATGTCACCCTGTCAAATGAGCTAACCCTTCTGAAAGTGGAAATAATGATAAATGAAGATGGTTCAAAGAGTTGGGTATAAATGGTAATGCTTCAAACCCGTTATCTCCTAGCAACTTTAATCGAGACAGCAAAGGTCACTGACCAGCACACACTAGTCAGTTTTGGAACCAGGATCCACAGCTGATAATGAGTTCTGGGCATCTATTATTTTTAGAAAACTGAGAAACAAATATGTCTACTCTGCATAAAGTGTACTGACACACTTTCATGTATATAAATGCAATTTAACACAGCATGGTTTAAAACCAGTTACCTTGCTTCTCTGGTTGACTAGAGTAAAACTAAATGAAATTGGAATTATTTACAATCTGCGGCATATAAATCACTATCTCTTTCCAGGAGTAGAGGCCCGTTCTAAGCCCAGCAAGTAAAATCTTGACCAAAACACATTCTGGCTTTTTGGCATCATAGATAAAGGACAGACTGTGCCTGCTGATCCTGTACCGAATGATTTGACTCCAGTTGATTGATCCTACTTAAAGGCAACAAACCAATCTTCTGCAGTAGGACAGAAAAAATACAATTGCCTGAAATCTCATAAGACAGCTTCTCTTGAGATGTGAATATAAAGGAGCAGCAGCCCACGTATTTGCATCCACAAACTGCCCAAAGCAATTCTTCATCACACCCTTGCCATCCCCTGCAGATGTGTTTGACTCCACCTTAGAATGTGAACAAGTTGATTTACATATTAATGGAAACAACTGACTAAGCAATTAGGCAGGTGAGACTCCAGCTTGGGAGATGATGGTTTTAAATATTGGCAAGTAGGATTCCAGAAAAATGTGAAGATAAATTGACTTTGCATTCCTTTTTTTTACTTTAACCTGGGCTACGTTAATGAGAAATTAATTGATTCTTGACAAGTTTAATGAGTCTATATTAACTGCATAATTAGAAAGAAAAATCTATCGATTTTTAAGAATAGGCGTCTTAATTTCTTTTGAGCCAGCGTGCGTGACTGACAGTCATGACTGATTGTGAAGTACCCATAGGATTCTGAATCTGCCTTTCACAAATATCTAGGACTATGGTCCATACTTTGTCCTTATACTTCCTGTTTGAGTGAGAAGACATCATTAGAGGCAACCCGGGGATTAGTGCCTGTATGACTCCTGTCTACTTTCTACTGGGAACTTTCACCATGGTTTATAACTTAAGCTTTTCACTAAGTGGTTTGTAACTTAAGCTTTTCACTAACTCTTTGTTAAGTTTCTCTTCTCTGCTTCCATTTTCTCATTTGGAAAATGATGAAGATTAACTCTAAATTCCCTTCAAGCTCTTAATTATGTGTTTCTAATGCTAAATTACATGGTGACTTTTGGGTTTTAATGACCCAACCAGTAATCACCATCCTGTCATCTACCCCAAATAAAGTCTCTTTTCAGCTAATGTTAGCCACTTTTCCTAAATGAGCACATAGTCCCCCAAAATTCTTCGCCCGCATAATGTAGATCATTCTCATAATGTTGACTCATCTAAAAGCTTTAAGTTCACTATAGAATTTTCTAGAAATATAATTTGCAAACCTATGTCCTTCTTTAATAGTCCATATTGTATACACCATGTTTTTTTATGCTGTACTTAAATATTCTATTTTACATGTCTTGACTCCATTATGAGGGAGAATGATGACTGTAGGCCCTAAAGGAACCCACAAACCACAGTATGTCAGGCACCACCCTCTAGCACACAGAGGTAAGCGGTTCATTCCTGGGAACAGAAAGTAAGCTGCCCTACAAATTTACTGGGATGAGATGAAGCAAAAGGGTCACACAGGACTATTAATGTTATACCAGGGAAACCAGGTCCAAGAACTTTCCAGATACACAAGACCAAGAACTCGGTGAAACTCCCTCATCTGGATCCTATAAAGTGATGGACGCTATATACTGCATTGGCAGGTCCCAAACCTATCACCTTATACCTGGTGTTTGTATGCCTGCGTGTGCATGTGTATGTGCATGTCTCTCTGTGTGTGTGTGTGTGTGTGTGTGTGTGTGTGTGTGTGTGTGTGTGT
>OU015744.1:125905995-125931970 GCA_907169655.1 Acomys percivali | reverse complement strand
ATAATAATAATAATAATAATAATAATAATAATAATAATAATAATAATAATAATAATAAAACCCTGCCAGTAAAATTGTTAGGTATTTAAACTAGGATGAGGCATATAAAGTCAAGGTTCTAGGCGCTGACTGAACATGAGACTCACCAGGGAACTTTAAAAAACAAATGGTCATGATTATAGGTGCTAACTTAACTGATCTGGGGAAATACTGTTGTCCTCATTGTAACAGTCTCCTCAGATACTTCACTATGTAGTGCATGCTGGGGGCCACCGTGAGCCAGTACTAGTGCCTCAATCCAATCTGACTTCCCGGTAGTCTAGAGACTGGAGAAAGAATGCTCATTATTGATTGCTTCCCGAAAATACTCAGGAACTACAGATTTCTTTACTGCCCTCACTCCACCGTCAGTGAAGGCAGGACCATTACTCAACGTTTTACTGCACTTAAACAGGCTTCTCAAACATAGGTGTGCTTCCAGATATATTTACAGAGATACAGAAGGGCAAATTCTATTCTTAACTTACTCGCAGTGAGTCTGGTTCCGTTGCTGTTACGAAAGTCCAGAGAGCCCCAGTGTTACATAGTTTTCCAAAAGTGCTCCCCACTGGCTTTCTTGTCATGTATACCTGATACTTTGTGTATGAGCTTCCCCCATCTGTCCAGATTTTTGAAAACATAGAGTTTATCTTTTCATCCCTCTACCCAAAACTCTCCTTTGATCATTTATCATATCTCTAGGCAAAATCCAAGATTGTCTATGCAAGGGTTTTTTTTTTTGTTTGTTTTTTTAGCTTTTCTCTGTCTCTGTCTCTCTGTCTCTCTGTCTCTCTGTCTCTCTGTCTCTCTCTCTCTCTCTCTCTCTCTCTCTCTCTCTGTGTGTGTGTGTGTGTGTGTGTGTGCGTGCACGATGTAACTTTTCTATCTCTCCCTTCCTTTCAATACTTGCTCAAATGCCATCTCTCAGCACCACTCCATTCAAGAGTATACTCTCATTCTATCACCTGATGCTCTTCATCTGTTCATTTGTTCAAATTTTATGAGTCCACTATGAGAAAATAAACTTTGGCACTCCCCTTCTCCTTACTGGAAATATAGCGTCAGAAGAGAAATAGATACAGAACAGCAACTCCAACGTGGTCCAGTGCACCAGGAAACAGCCCACAGACATCAACCAAGCAGGGCTCACACAGCCTCACAGAGCCTGAAGTGGTAATCCAGGAGCCTGCATGGGTTTGCACTTGTGGGAAAGACTGTAAGTTTTGTCAAAGGTGAAAACAATCTTGGGGGGCTTTACCCGTGGACATACCATGGATACCTTGAGATAGACTGGGTGGAGCCATCCTGGACCTGGGGACTCCACCTGGACTATTGTTTTTCTAATCGACCCTCAATGGGAGAAGGAGACTGCCCTTCACAGGTGACACAGGCAGGCGGAGAGGAGAGAGCTGCGGCAGGTTCAGACTTGAGCACACGTAGATCAGCGAACAGGCTAGATCAGCACGCAGGCCAGAGACACCAGGGACCTGTCCCTTGGAACAGATACCGAAGGTTCACTCTTTTTTCCCTTTAACCTTTTTTCCCTCTTGTGTAAGCTAGATCCTCTGCATATATGTTTTGGTTATCTTTGTGTTGACTAACAGAGCAGAATTAAAATTTGTTTGAGTCTTCCCTCTGCTCCCATGGATACTATCAGATGTTTTCCTTCATGTTTCATGAATATGAAGATGCTGGGAGGACCAGGGTTTACGGTGCTCTTGCTCTGTTGCTGAATTGTAGCTGATCTGTGCATATTCCTGCCTAATTCATCTTGTGACAGATGCCAGAAGTAGCAAGATAGCTGCTTGGCTATAGTTTAGCCATCTGTTGTGAAACTAATTGGTCTTGCTGTTTTAATCAATGAACCAAAAGAATTCTAGAATTTTCTGGGTCTCAGGAGATTTGGACTCTATTCATCTAGACTTCATATTTATTTTAACAAACAAGAAATATTTTAAAAAAAAACTAGGAATGGTTACTTGCTCTGATTTATTTAAATGTAAAATGCTACATTAATAAAATGTTAATTTAAAATACTTTATATACAATGAAATTTTAATTCAGGAAAATGATCATATTTCTGTGAATGATTCTTTTCTGTTTCACTACATCCTGACCACAGTTTCCCCTCCCTCCACTCCTCCCAGCCCCTCCCCACACCTCCCCTTGCTCCCAGATTCACTCCTCCTCCATTTCCTTTCAGAAAAGAGCAGGACTCTCAGGGATATGAAATTGAAAACACCACAATAAGATGCAGTAAGACTGGGGATAAAATCTCATGTAAAAGCTGAGCAATGCAACCGAGTAGGAGAAAAAAAAAAACCGTACACCTTTTCCTCCACAGTACTGAATGTATCTGATGAGTGTAAGAAGAGACACCCCTCAATACTGTTGTTATACCATTGCAATTAAGAAGCAATAATAAGGTAATACTTCTTTCCTGGAAGTGTGAGCTTTAAGTCACAGGTTAGAGATACATACACAGGAACATGTTGGTTGTGCTCGCATTCAGTGACACCAGAGACGGTGTCCATCATTGGGACATCTCATTTTTCTTGGTGTCATGTAGACATAGCCAGACTCAAATGAAATATGATTTTATTGAGGTAAGAGGATTCACATTCACAGTACAGGAAATTAAACGATCATTTCTTGTCAAACAAAAAGTAAGTTGTTTTAAGGAAAAAGGCTTCTTTTGACATTTAGTCAAATTTTATTCTTTCAGGAAACAGGCCATTCTTTGACAGAAAAATATGTTACTGCCAGAGGATATGGATTCGTCTGCTATATTTTGCTAGTTTTCTATTTTCTCAGCACATAAGGAACAGATGGAAATAAAGCTGATCCAATGAAATAGTTTCTTTCACATTCCAGCAAAAAGGAAAGCTAAAATTCAATGAGGTAGTCTAACCAAGTTCACCACATAAATAGGTAGGCATTTGGAAACTGTAAAACCAAGAAAAATCATATGAATTATTAAAATAATATTTACCTCTTCATTTCCTTTTAGACAACTTTATAGTTGTTATTTGTACTCTTCTCTAAATACCCATATTCTCTGAATGTGAATGCAAAAGAGCTATACTACTTGTTCCAAAATGATGTTTAGCTTTTTGCGGGTTTCACACTCAGAATAAATAATAGCAGAACTAGGCCTAACCATACCATTTGTAAAAATCAAATATGAGTTCTCTGAGATTGCTGGATGCTAAAATAGTCATTTACTGAGCATTTCATAGTCCCGTTCAATCTATGCCATTATAGCCATCAGATTGCAAAATACATAAAATAAATCATTTCATAACAAATTTAGTTTCTTTCAACAAACTGATTTAATCATTACTAATTAATATTTTATTAGCATAAATAAATAATGCTGGGCAATATTGATAGAAATGCATCTGTTTCTAGTCAGCTATTTAGACTACCTTAGATCACACCTACAAGTTCAAATTCATGACAGTTAAAATTGGTAGCCTTTTAAATGAACAAAGCACCATTCAGCTCATGATACCAAGAACTAAATAAGAAAGTTATAAGAAATCTTACATATAGAAATCAGTACAACAGTTAGTGGTTAGCATGTGTGAAATGGGACATCTTCCTTTCATTTAGAAGTATATGCTATATAATTAGGAAACACATTAAATATATGAATGGTACAATATCTCAATTGGCTTCTTGATGACAAGTTTTGCAGGCAACCAACAAAACAAATGCTGGAATTTATGAAACGCTAAACACTCAAGGAAAGAACAGAGGAGCTCATAAGATAATAAGTGGCACATTTTAGAGACAGGATCCTTGGAAAGTCTGTGTCTAAGCACACTGCTCTCTAGGTTATCTCCTCCTTGGCTGAGTGTCTACATTTCCATGCTCACTCCATCTGAAGAGACCAGAAGTGAGAGGGGACAAAGACAACAGGATTTGAAAAAATCCTACAAATATGTGAACATGTTTCTAGAACTCCTTTTCCAGGTTCCCTGAAAATGTGGGTCCACAAATCTTGAGCACCATCACCTTCTCGGACCAACTGCCACAATTAGTAGAATACAGTGGCAGCATCTATCTTAACCATTAGAAACAAAAGAGTAAGAACAAGTAAGCTCTTAGCATTCATTCTTTCTCTTAGTTTCAGCAATCTTATGCTATGCTTTTTAACATGTCCTTCATAGAAAATTTCACAATTTTCTATTTTCTAATATATAGCTATCTGTATAATAATTAAGGCAAAAATTTATAGGCGTGTGTGTGTGTGTGTGTGTGTGTGTGTGTGCATGTAAGAGAGAGAGAGAGTGAGAGAGACAGACAGACAGACAGAGACTGAGACAAAGACAGAGAAACAGAGACAGGGATAGAGAGATAGAGAAAGACAGAGACAGAAAGATAGAGACAGAAAGACAGATAGAGACAGAGACAAGACAGAAAGAGAGACACACAGAAAGAGACACATAATAGGAAAGACACAGAGAAAAACAAAGAGAGACAGACAAGAGATAGCAGAGATTGTCACAGGATATTACAAAGTTAGGACTGAAAACGAGCTAAGCACTTTGGAAGATAAGATCCATTATTATACATCTGAAGAGCCACACCCATCTTCTACTCTTTACAGTGCGACACAGTGCTGGCTACTCACTCATCTGTCACACTCAATAAGCTGCAAGGCATTTGATATAGGAAGGGGCAGGGGTTATTAAAGAATCTGGTAAAAGGATTAAATCACCAGTTTCAAAGTACATCAAGCAACAGCAAATCTTTGAAAATGATTAAAAAATAGAAACCCTGAGAACTGTTAACAAATAACTTATCTTGTGTGAATACCAGTCTTGGTTTCATTTAAATAACATCTCTTGAACTTCATTTAGGATGTATAACAGGTGGAAAAGTTGAATTAAAAAAAATATAGCAAAATATTCATGGATGGCCAAATGTCCTCTATGCCCTGGTAAGTCCTGGCCAGTGACATAGCCATTACCTGACTCTCAACACAGAAGGCTAAGTTTTATGCCTAAAAAATTATTTTGTAGAGGCTCCAAAATACTAGAAGATGTGATGAAATAAGAAATTTCGAGATGAAGAAAGATGACAGGAGTAAATTTCAGATACTGTTCAACTCAAAGTTAGTATAACATCTTTTTAAAAAAATCCATGAAAAAAAATCAGTAAAACCAGGGGATTCTGAAACATGAGAGAAAACATTTGCTTTCTACTCAGGGGAAGATCTAATCAAGTATAAGCCTCATTTAAAATAATATATTTGAAAGTTAACATATTCCTCTACAGCTTGTAATTAACACTACAAGTATATTCTACTGAGTGATAATATGGTTTTAAAATGTTCATTGTTTTAAAATATTTCAAAAGGAAGAATAGACCATTTGATAAACAAAAAATTTAAATTCTACAGCATCGAGCTCCTCTCGTGTTGGACCTGCTCCTGGTCTTCCTGGATGCCCTTCCTCCATCTACCTCTACGTAGTCTTTCCCTCAAGGGTTCTATGCCCATCAGTAGGTACCATTTTTCTACTCCACAGACACTTTTAAACCATTTCCTCATTGTAATCATTTTATATATGCTACATCTGACTTCCACAATATTATCCCCAGGCTTTCTGTCCTTGGATTTCATACCTTTATTTTCTGTTGTTTATTGAATTTTCCCAGTTTAATATTCTGTAAAAAAAAAAAAAAAAGTATCCATGACTAGTATTTCTGTAACTGTTTTTATTCTCCTCTAAAACCCATCTTCTTGCTGTCTCTATTAATGATGATACTGTGTTCCAAGCCAACCATCCTCAATCCTAGAATCTGGTTTTAATGATATCTCAATCTTGTCATTTTACATCCAAAGTAAATGTCGCCAGAGTTCTATTGAGTGCCTGGCTCAAGCCTAACTGTGCTACCTGCAGTCTGTGCTTTTTGTACCTGTGCTCTATAAGGTTAGTGTCCCATACACAGGTCATTGGCTGACAACTAGTAAGTACTACATAATTGATTACTGCTCACCTTCATGCCTTTATCCATGCTGTTTCATTTACTTAGAATGCCCTTCCAGGATTTATTTTATAATTTAGATGACAGGCTGATTGTACCGAGCACCAGCATCTGGGATGCTGTCATTGCTGACAGATGCGCTTCAGGCTGTAACAAGTGCCCCATGAATTATAAATAATAAATCTTCTCTAATTTAGGGGACATGTGATTTGGTCTACCGCTTTTCCTTCTGGCTAATCACTGAAGAGTACAGTGAATGCACATGGTACTCATGGAGGCAGAGGCAATGGGCTTCCGCCAGACAGTGTCCAACTGCTGAGAAGTGATTCTCTGGGTTGTGTGGAATTGTGAGTGTTTCACTGTAAATGGAAACACTGTAATGGTCAGGACAGTGTGCCTTACCAGATTCATTCCTTCAACACCTAGAAGGGTACCTACCTGGCTCATAGCAGAAAAGTCATTTGTAATAGGAAAGAGCCAAAGAAAGGAATGAAAGAAGGATGAAGGAAAATCGGAGGAAGCATGAAAGATGACATACATATACAGGCGTGAAACGATATTTCTTTTTTAAAAGGGTTTTTAGATTTAATAACTTTATTTTTTTAATGTCGTTGAGTATGCCTACATGTGTGCATACTAAACTTGTGAATGTTTGGTGGCTGAAGGTGTATCTGTCTCCCTGGAATGGGACTTACAGATGGTAGCCTGCCACCATGTTGGTGTGGGGAACCAAACCTGAGACCTCTATGAAAATAAGTGTTCCTAACCGCTGAGCTATCTCTCCACCTCCCAAAAGATGTTTCTGCATAACAAACTAAAATGGGAGTAAAGTCACATGATTAAAATATGGACATGTGGACTGTCTTAGAAAAGAGAAAATTCAAAAACGATATGTTGTCTCAAATTTAAGGACATAGAAGATAAAGAGATGAATGCCTGCATCCAAGGATAACTATTTAAACTTGGGAATATAAAAAGGGGATTTTAAATACATAAGCCATTTTCTAAATGAAAAGATGTAATTTAGATCCCTGAACTTAAGTTTAAAAATAACAGACAAGAGTGATAATTCAATATTGTTCAATTCTTTCTAAGCAACTCCTAGCTTCCCTGATATTAAGCCCACAATATATATTAAAATATATTAGAGACATAATTAAAAGATACTGTGAAGTCTTATGCCAGCTTGACACACAAACTAGAGTATCTGAAAGGAGGGAGCTTCAACTGAGAAAATACAAGATGCAAATTTTATTAGTTAGTGATTAATGGACCCAGCCCATTGTAGGTGGTGCCATTCCTGGCCTGGTGGTTCTGGGTTCTACAAGAAAGCAGTCTGAGCGATCCATGAGGAATATGCCCATAATCAGCATTGCTTCCATAGCCTCTGGATCAGGATCAGAGCCTGTTTGAGTTCCTGTTTTGACTTCCTTCAATATTGAGCTGTAATGTGCAAGTATAAGCTAAGTAAGACCTTTTCTCCCCTTTTTGGTTATGGTCTTTCATTACAGTAACAGGAACCCTAACTAAGACAGATATCTTGAAGAAAATAGGTATCATTTCTCCTTGCTTTAGTATGGAATATAATAGAAATACTTAGTAATTTTGACAAATAATATTGAAACCCTAGACCAGGGGACAAGAAGTACATAAGCATTATTTTGAAAATCATCATCTCTCTCTTTCTCTTCCTTTTTCTTCTTTATTTCTTTCCTTTGCTCTCTGCCTATTTTCTTCTTTTCTCTCTCTCTCTCTCTCTCTCTCTCTCTCTCTCTCTCTCTCTCTCTTCCTTCCTTTCTTTCTGTCATCCTCCTCCTCTTCCTTTATTGCCGTCATTTTTAATGACCTAGATACTGATGATGACTTATTTTTATCAACTTAGGGTAATTTTATCCATATCTGTGCTTCAGTGCTTATCATCCCTGAGGGAAGAGAAGTCTGACTACCTACATGGTTTATATTATTTTTTCTAGTATTGAAAATACTAACTTTCCTGTCTTATGTATATAGTGATGAAAGTTTGTTCTTTATGCATTTGTTAAATTCAACTATTATATTCTGTAATCTTAAAATAGGCTCAATTATACCCAAACCAATACTTATATTTTTCCCACAGTTGAATCTTATACACACATATATACATATATGTATATTATTTACATACATATATATAATATACATACATATATATATAATATACATTTCTAGGCTCAGTTTCTAAATGAGTTTCATATATATGCTAAAATATGTATATTATACACAAATTGTTATATATAATATCTGTAAAACACACACATGCACACACACACGTGTGTTTTAACATATTAATGGGAGTAATAGCTTTACTTTCTGTTTTTCTTTCCTCTGACCTAAATAGGATTGAGTATTACCATAAAAAGCAAAGCTTGGTGAATTCTTTTTATTCACAATTAGTAACTGAGACAATGAGTGTATGTGTTAAAAAAATGTTGCTGAGGTTAAGTCAATGGAAGTAGAGGTGGCTGAGATAGAGGGGGGGCTGTTGAAATTCTAGTGAGGTGATACAGAGGAAGAAGAATGTGTCAGAGAGTACTGTATAAATGGGATGGGCACAGATGAATCATTTGCAAATCAACCATCTATATGAACTGGTGGTAACCATAATTGACATTGCAAAGGATTAATGCAAGTTGGGGCATGAAAAGATACAATGTGGGGCACTTTTGTAGCCTTTTATTGTCAGTGAATAAACTAACTGTATTAGAAGTGAGTGATAGTAGCCTGTATAAAATTGACAACAAATGTAAGCATGGGCCTTGGGCTGAGTTTGTCAACTCAAAGAGCAGTTTAGAGCATGTGTATTTCACATATGATTTTATTCCTAATAGGGTGCATTTTACATCCTCTTGATTAGCTTTTTAACTCATTTAATTAATATGATATGGAAGTGCTCACATTTTGGTCCTAAAATTTCATTTTCTGTTATCAACTGAAACAGTGATGTTTAAAGGCAGATGAATCAATTACACAGCATGTAAAAATAAGCTACTATTTGCATTGCAAGATCAGGAAGCCTTTAGATCCCTGTAAAAATGAGATTTCACCATAAACATACCCATATTCATATACATGCAGAGAGCGCCGGGGAATATATTTCGGATTTCACAATAGATTTAAAAATGGTACATATGACAATCAAAGCAAATCTTGACATCAGTGAAGTGAAACTTCACTTGGAGTCTTCATTATGCAATAAGAAAATGAAGTCATGAATTTGAGAGACAGCAAGGAGGTACATGGGAGGGGTTCGAAAAAGGAAAAAGAAGAGCGAGATGATCTAATTACATTCTAATATGAAAATATTATGGAGCCAGGGCACACAGCACATTCCTATAATCCCAGCACTTGGGAGGCGGAGGCAGAGGTAGGTGGATCTCTGTGAGTCCAGGACAGCCAAGGCTACACAGAGAAACCCTTTCCTGCCTCAATAAACATACAGGCAACACAATGACAACTGGACTGATGAGGTTCTTTGGAAATCGGAGGAACCTTAGGAGGGTGGGTGGACCCAGTTGGAGTGAAGTTATTTAAGAGATGCTCTATGGAATGGTGATGGTTATCATCAGTTGCCTTTCCCTGTCTTGCTCACGTCCACTCTGTTCTCCACATGCTTCTCACCACGGTGATCAGCACAGAAACAGTGGGACTGAATGACCATGAACTACAGCTCCGAAAACTGTGAGCCAAAACAACTACTTATTTCTTCGAAAAGTTTATCTGAGGTGGACTACCATAGAGACTAAAAGCTGACAAATGCAAGTGAGGGGGCCATCTTCAACTTAGCATAACAAAGGCTTCATATAATCAACTCAAAAAAAGAAAAGTTTATTTTGCTTACAAGTCTGGAGGTTTTAGTACATGATCAGCTGATTCTATTTCCTGTGACCTAGGGTAATGTCATCACAAGTAAGTGGTAGTGAAGCCTTTTTACCTTATAGGCAAGACGAGACATGATAGGGTTCCCACTATTTTTGTTAAAAACATGCATGCAACAACCTAAAATCTCTACTGGGCCACTTCTTAATGATAGCATCTCCTGTTAACTGCACAGCTTTGGTGAGCAAAACTTTAGCACACAGGGCTTTAGGGAAACTATGTCACCAATTTTTGAAGACGCATTTTTAGTCAAGCGTACATTTTACAAATGGCTCTTCCTGTGTGCATTGTTTTACTCTCACATACAACTCACAAACTTAATCCAATGAGAGAAGACTGAGAAGGACAACGAGTTAGGCTTTTTCACGCTGAGAACAGTTTTCTTCTAAATTACTGGCAAAGTGAACCAAATACTTTTTACATCCCATATATATATTTTCCCCAAACCATAAAATATAGTTCTATGAAATAATTTTGATCTGTATTCGTGGCCAGAGGTGCTGAAAGCTATTTTTGCATTTTTCATGAGAAATGTAAGATCAATCAAAATGACACCTGAAGTAAAAGCGGCTGGAAATGGATATGCTTAATAAACATTATTCTCCATTAAGGAGGAGTTACTGATTCATGGATTTTTTTTCCACACATGTAGAATTGCATTGTCAAATTGGTAGACAGAAGAGTGAAAACATTTGGTATACTCAGACACGTCATGTATGGCAAAGACATTTCTTTCAACCACTGATTTTTAAAGGACAAACAATATCCTGGGTCTTATTTTCTAGCAACGTGACAATGACAAAAAGACAAACAAGTTTCCTATAAACTACAGGAGAGCATCACGCCAATGAGACAACTGTATTCTTAAATACCCTCAGAATAACAGAAAACACAGAGGATAATTATAAAATATCATTTAGATATGGACACTATTATTTATAGACAGTTTTTCTTTTCTTCTTGTTTGTTTGTTTTGAGACAAGTTTCAGTTTGTAGCTCAGGCTAACCTAGAACTCATGGTGGTCCTCCAACTTTATCCTCCTAGGTGCTGATATTGCAGGTGTGAGTCACTAACCAGCCCCATGTTTTTGTTTATGAATCTCTTTAGTTAGCATTTAACTAGAATGGATAAAATGCCCTGGAGAAACCTTTCCAGGTTAGCTCCAGCTTTGTGGCTCTTCATTTTAGGTAACTCTTTGCTCCCACTACATAATTTGAAAGGACACAGCTCATATTGGACAGGCAGAAGAGGTTCTATAGTGTGAATCTCCTCTAGTGATTTAATCATGGTCATTAAAGAAAGGAGGATCACGAGCAATGCCAGCAACCAACTGGAACTTTTTTTTTTTTTTTAATTTTTTATTTTTATTTGTGAACATACTGGCAATTTTACAGCAGTTGAAATGAATGCTAAGGACAGCTTATTCACAAAGTACATTTACTGAATTAGATATTGCATTCCATCCAGGTTGCTAGAGTTCTACTTTAACATTTTCTTTAAAAGATGCATATAAATAAAATTATCTTTTAAGTGCCCAAGGGAATCTTATTACACAGGGCAGGTAAGTCTCTTTACAAAACAAAAACTTAGTCTACCAGAGGATGACCAAGATGCCCATATGCGCATCTTTTTGCTAATTTCTCTAAACCTATAATTATTTCAAAGAAAAAGTCCTTTTATTCTTAAATATAGCTTGCCTTAAAATTGGTCTTAATTAAATTTCATAACTATGAATGCTTTTGTTGGTTTAATCTCAGACCTGCTGACATAGTATGATAGACAACATCTTTGTGTGTGTGTGTGTGTGGGGGGGGGTGTGCTCCAACGAGTCTTTATTTATAGACACGCACGCAAACCTGAATTTCATAGGACTTTCATGTATCATGAAATGTGAACTTTAAACCACTTAGAAACACAGAGACCATTCTTAGCGCACAGGCCATACAAAAACAGACGAGGGACTGGCTCATGAGTAGTCACTTCTGAATATCTCTGCTGCTCTAAATACTTTTTGATACTCGTTTGCTGGCCTGGACGTAATGTCCACTTCCTTATTACGTGAGATCATCAGTAATATACAGTTTGCTTAAGGCTTTTGTCTAAACTGCTGGTGTATAAATTTTTAAGATAAAAATTTAAAATGATTTATGTTAAAATTAAATGCTAAAGAAACAAACCGGCCAAGTTTCATTTATTTCTTGATGCAGCATCTACACAGCGCACACGCAGCAGGACGCACACCTTGGCTTCGCAACAGCACCGGGAGGCACTTCCGGTTATAATACAGCAGGGGCAAGGTGGCTGGTAAACGTGCATTTATACACTTCATATAAGGTAAAGGTGGGTACGCTACAACCTGGGGCAGCAACGGCAAGAGATAGACAACTTCTTATTCATTTAAAAGTTGGTCATTGCAAGTGTGTGCATAGGTAGTGACTTAAGAGATGTGAGATCTGTTATTTTACTTACTGTATTCAGAAGTGTTCTGGGAACATGACTGTATGAAAAGATGCGAACTTTTACAGGAGGATACAGGCTATCCATCTCAATATACCAACTACTCTGGATCAGACATTGCCATTATAGTGACTTTTTAATTATAGAAAGGGAATATGTGTTAATCTTTGATGTTCATGTGTGGGCATATGGTATAGAACTGCAAGTATGGCTTATAGCAGATGTTTAAATTCCTGTAATTTATGATCTATGAGTCATGGGTGTACTCTTTACTTCTTTTTAGTCTCGTTTCTTCATTTGGAAAATCAAGACACCAATATCCTGTCAAGTTATTTTTAAAAACTAAAATAATAATATGTATATATAAGTGTTCAATGTGGTACTAATCAATCATTATTTAACTACAACAAACATATTAATTGGAACTCTAACTTCATTGCCTGAAATCGACTTCATTTATCCACCAATAGCATGAACTAAGCCCTGATTCCATGCTAAACATCATAAAAAGTGATAGAAACATGAAACATGCTTTTTAAGATGATGTATTGTTTTGCATGTGTACTTCTGCATACATGTCTGTGTCGGTGTGTGTTCCTATGTGTGCATGCATGTAGAGTGCAGAGGTCAATGCCTCATAGGAGTCAGACTCTTTGTTTTTTGAGACAGTATCTCTCACTGCCTGAATGACATCCAGTGATTCCCTAGGGAGATGCCTGTGTTGCTCAATCCCCCACCAGTACTTGGGTGGTAAGTATACACACTAACATGATTGGATTTCTCACATGAATTTTAGGGATTGAACTCAAGTCCCGATGTTTGCGTGGCAAGTACTTTAAAACTGATCTATAGCCCAGCCCAAGAATGTCCTACTATAAACAGCAGATAAACATAACAAATTATTTATGGCATAATGAAACAATTGTCATAATAAAAATGCAAAGTAAATTCATTCTGTATGTAGGGTTCACAAATAAGAGGATGCATAAAATGAACTTGGTAAGTGAAACTAAGAAAGGAGAGATGATGGAGCAGAAAGAGTAAAGTAAAACCATATGAATTGAGACCAAAAAGGAAAGAAAATAAGGAAGAGAAAAGGACTATAAAACACTTTTAGAGAACGCTGTGACCTATTTTGACTATGTCATAAGACAGCTCAAAAAGAGTGTGGTGAAGTTAGAGCTGCAAATATTGGAGACAAATATTGCAGGCTTAAAAAAAATACCTGTAGCCTTCTAGGTCATATCAAAGAATCCTAGGCTCTATGCTGTGACACTCAGAAAGAGAAGGCTGGTCCTGTTTCCATTTCAAAAGCTCAACTGGTTGCAGTATTTAGAATGGTGTGCATTTTTGATGATCCTTGTATCAGAAAACTGTAATTACACATAGTTTCTGAACATCTTAGCTCAAGATGCAGTGAAAATTGGCAAAGGGAAAAGCTTAGAAATACAAAGAAAAGTGTAATGAATTTGTAGACACTGAAGATCACTTACAAACCATGTTGGAGGTGCTGAAACAATACCCAACATCAGTTTTCAATCAATCAAAGAGTGGGTGATGCTCTAAGAGCTGCCTCAGGAAAGAGGAGTGTCTGTTGCCTCTTCTATGAATGTGACCTGCACTAATATAGGGGTGAAGAAGAGGGAAATGAAGCAAGTGAAGTTAGTTTTGTAAACAAGTCATTCAGAAGACCTGGTGGGCAGGAGACTCAGGTCTAGAGAATGTGGTATTAAACTGTCCCTTTAAAAGAATGGCATGAGTAAGGATTGAGTGTGAACCTTAAGAGTCGGAGGCAAGCAAATTCTATTGGACCGTATTGAGAGGAAAAATCCCCACAGGTTTGGAATAAAGTGATGAGAATAGTCAATGTGATCTCTGAAATAGAGCTTTTTAATAGAAATGTATTTTCAGGCTGTTGCCATTGCCTTCCTTTGCTCCCTATATGTAGGTAGTAAGTTCTATTGGTGAAGGCATAACACACTTTGCTTTCAATATTAACAGAACAAATTCTGGAAACTTTCTTGCTGCTAAGTACCTTCTATAGTTCATGGGCTGGTATGTAGAATGCTAGGGGGGAAAAGGTATCAATTGTACTTGCCAAGCAGTGGACACTGCGTATTAAAATATGGACTAGCCAGGCCCGATGTGGCTAGTGCTGCAATAGTAGCATGGCTGAGCTGAGAATTTACCCTCTACTTTATGATTGAAGGTGAGGTCTGCTTCACAGGAAGAAGTTAGGAAATTCATGCTTGATACCATAAACATGGTCAAATGCCCATAACTGGGGAGGGTGTCATTAGGCATAAGGGGAACCCACTGCTCTTGTTTTGCTAAATGGACATTTAGACCCATACCCACAGATTAATGAATACTGCTCTTAACCTTGGTCAGAGAAGCCTCTTTTTGCATTCGGCAGTAGTCATACAGAGATTCCTAGCTGACCAAAGTGCTAAGAATAAATGACTGCTGACTGTTCAACTCTTCATGGGGCATCTTTATCAGTCCTTAAGAAGTTCAAGGAACATTAAAAAAAAAAAAAAAGAGGGAAGGACATTGGAGGTGGAAGATGAAGAGTGCTGTGAAGTTCTTTCTTTAGGACATGCATAGCCATTGCACTCATGAATTGACAATAGCTCCATTTACCTGCACAAGACATACATAAGACATGCCAATCAATGTTCCAATATGGATGAGGGAGGGGCTCTGAGGTTTCACCATAGTTGAGGGCAAGGAAGTCATTTTCTTGGTGTAGGCACCTGATAGACTGACTATGTTCTATTCTTATATGTATAGGCACTGGCTTCAATTTTATCATTTTATTTTTTTGATACACATACATGTACACAAATGATACAACTCAGGAACAGCCGAATGATAAGGATTCAAAGGGAGGATACAGTGCATGAATCTTTCCTTTCATTTACTCTCGGGATATAACATTCTCTAATACCTCTCTGTATTTACCAGACTAGGAGAATGATCTGACATTTTCATTTTTTGTTTTTGTTTTTGTATATCAGTTCTATAAAACAGTGAATGTCATTATGAAATTTTTATGCATTTAACCTGCACAAGGTACTTTTTTTCCTCCCAGTTATTTCCTTTGTGTGAGAGTTTTCACACGGCTTAGTCTCCAGCTCTTTCACCTTTCCTGAAGGTTGGTGGGTGGGCTAAAGGTTATATATACTCCTCTGCTCATTTGGTATGTCTGGTAATCATTCCTATTATAAGCATAAACTCCAAAGGCATTGTCACTGGATGTGATGTTTCAGACTTGTAATCCTGCAGGACACAGAAGCAGGGTAATTACAATTTCAGGGCCAACTTGATATACACAGTGAGGGCCAATCCAGCCTAAACTATATAGTGAGATGCTGTCTAAGAAGTCCAAAAGAAAAAAGAAAGAACCACATAAAAATAAATAAAGAAAATAAAATAAAAAGAAAGAAGCTGGGGGTTGAGCTTCATAGGTATGACAGCTGTTTGAGCATTCATAATGCTCAGGGTTTAAAGGCCTTCACTGCATAAACTGGAAACTGGGTGTGGTGGCAGATATCTGTGATTTTGGCACTGGGGAAGCAGAGACAAAAGGAACAGAAATTCAAGGTCACCCTTAGCTACATAGTGAATATTAAGCTATCCTAAGGTATGAGAGGACCCTCTTAAAGGCATGTCTGGGAGATCTTGTTAAAAATAACAAAAATATTTTTGCTGCTTAGGAAATTCTGATAGTCTTTGGACACAAACCAAGTATACACTTCTTATTATATTATAATCATATTATCTTTTTGTCTGTTATACTATGTTTCTTTAGCTATTTCTGTACCATATTTATGATAACTACTTCAATGTCATCTCCAATTATTAATGGAACCAAGTTTTTAGTCTTCATCTATACAAGTTATTATTCAAATGATCCAATATTTGCATTAGATGAAACTAAGACAGGACTTTCAAGCACTGAGGTTTACATCTATGCTCTCAAGTACAACACAGCCACCATACTAAGTGCTCAATAACATTTGCTAATAAAAAAATCAATCCAATTCTAAACCACACAGTTATAATTCTGTTCAAGATTAAAACAGAGAACTACAGAGAGACATTTATTTTAGGTGCCATGACATGAAAGATGGACACCTACTTTATAGTTTCAAAAGAGTTATACAATTAATGAATACAAATTATTATTTGTAGATATGATAACTTGTAAGAGATTAATTATTAATATATTTGAAATTACTTTTGCCTTCAAAATCATATAACCTAATTCATTAAGTCTTATATAATTTGCAAACAACTTTTAATATTATTTTACCTAGAAAATATGTTAAGAAACTATGTTTTTTGAGATTCTTTTTCCTTTTCTAGAAGTGCATTCTACATGTGTGATAACATGCATTGTACAATATCACAAGGAAGTATTCCAACATACGAAGATAAGTAAAGGTTTACTCATCCTTAAACATACCTCTTTCCATGCATAAAGAAGTGTAGTGAGAGCCCAGAATACAAGTGAGTGGAAAAGCATGTGCCTACAGCATTGAAAATAACTGAGTTCTTGGGATGAATATCTGAGAAGATATCCCATTGAATATTTAAAAAATATACATGTAGTTGTACAAAATAATTGAATTTTTTGAAGATGTTCAGCTGTACATTTTCTAGGTTAATATGACAGGATTTGGGCCATAACAACAGCATCACACTGAGAGACTCAAAGACATACCTATCCCAAACACAGTTTTCCATCTTCACTACCTTTTTGAAATGTAGCAAAGCTCATATTAAGAATAATTCTGCCTTGGTTTTGTCATACAAAAATGTTAAGAGCAAGGAGTCATTCTACAGAGCCATTGCATGCCTTGAAGCATACAGAACAGCAAGCAAGACTGAATTCACTTCTACAAAATGATACAGCAGCTAGGAGAGACTTGTTTATCATTAATTCACATTTTAAGTGGACTAGATTATACATAATTGAGTACAGATCAAATTACAACCACATCGTGTTGTGTATACAATTCTTTGCCATAAATATTACATATGGAAGTGACTATGTATCACAGAAAAATAAACATCAAATAATTAATAGTATGGCAGCATCCCAACAAAACTGTTAAAAATATTAAGTAGCTTTGAAGATATCAGTTCAGAAACATATTATTTTTTATTAGCTAAAGCCCATTTGAACTAGTGGAAAAAGTTGATTTAGAGAGCATTTTAGCACACACTTCATTTTATAACATAATTCAAACTATGTAACTACTGTCAGAGTTACTAAATAGGAACTAGACTTACATTAAGCACATTGTGACTCATTTATAACAAATATATTAATAGAATGAAAATGCATGCTTTGAAAAGTCTAAAAGACCATATGAATGCTAAAGAGGTAGTTAATTTTTTCTCCTTGAAACTTTCATTCTTGTGATATATTCACTTCAATACTTCTATAGGTAGTAGAAACACTGACTACATGACTATATATGTAGTGAGGTATAAATCAATGGCTTAATGTTATATTTGTTGGTTTCAGATTAGAATTCAGGTCAAACTAGATAAAATATCAGTGAGAGAATCCAATTATTGCAATTCTTGACAGTAACAGGAGTTCTGAAGAAAATCCAGGACAAATAAAATGTATGTCTAAAAGTATTTTCCCATGCCTGTTTACAGTGCTGTATTAAATTAGAAATATAACATAAGGATAGACCATCATAGACTGGGGAAACATAAAGAGGCTTATTTTAATGCCTAAAATGTTGTCCTTGTCTTAAGAACCACAACTCTCTGTCTCTCTCGGATGCTGAGATGATACTCTTTTTCTATACCACACTCAAAGGAAGGTGAAAATTATTATTTTTTGACTTTATTATGGAGAAAACCATTTGGGAGAACTCAATTAAAATGTCAATTCGGCTGGGCGTGGTGGCACACGCCTATAATCCCAGCACTCGGGAGGCAGGGGCAGTTGGATCGCTGTGAGTTTGAGGCCAGCCTGGTCTACAAAGCGGGTCCAGGACAGCCAAGGCTACACAGAGAAACCCTGTCTCGAAAAACCAAATAAATAAATAAATAAATAAATAAAATGTCAGTTCATGAGTCTAACCTCCTTCCAGCTCTTATAGATTCTATTCCAGTTCCTTCGATAGGCCCTGAAAGCCCATAGTTTGAGTTAGCTCTGCTGGAGATGCTATTATGGATGCTCTTTGTGGCTGGCTTCTAAAACTGCCTTAGTTGCTGTAATCAATAAGAGAGCCTCTAACTTCTGATAATTAAAAGAGGATCACACACAAGGATCACAGCCGGCCAAACTGCCAATATTGCTTGATATTTGTCAGTCTTCCTCACATCTTACAACTCTAATAGTGCTGCCTCCAGAATAATCGCCTTTAATTATGTGAGAAATCCACTTCTACCTTTCCAACAGAGAAATAGGGCTTCTTAAGTATGACCATGGAAAAGCAATGGAAAATGCTTTATCAGTTGGATCATTACAAAGCTCCATCATTTCTCCTTCTTTCTTTGGTCTATACTGCCCAGGAAAAGCCCAGTCATCTCATATTTGTTGAGTAACACTTCCCTCTACTGGCACACTTGCTAAAATCACTCCCACATTATATTTGGAAGAAAGCATTAAGTTTCAAGTTCAAAACTCCAATTTTTTTTCCTAAGGTTCATTCCTGGTGTTTGTTCTAGCATGTTGGGGAACATCCTTCATAAACTCAAAATAATGATGGGTCATTTGAGTGACATTTGATTTTCCCACTAGAATCAAACTGTATGAAAATCACTCTTCACTTTGGACCAGGGATCAAACCTCAAATTTCATGTTGAGATTAGATACCTAAGGTCTTTTGGTATCCAGCTGTGTCTTAGTTGCAAAGTGAGTTCAAGGCCTGGGTTACATGAAATGTCATTGAAAAACCAAAGCAAAACAAATAAATGAAAAAAATAAAGGAGACCTGAGGGGAGAAGAGGAAGGCCACCATGGGTTAGATGGAGGAGAAGCACATGGCTGGTGTGGATGGCCCAGATGAGGAATGCTGGCAAGTGTTTGGGATTATGGATGGGAGGTAACTTGATAGAAGCTATTGGAAGCAGATGGCACGGGACTGAGACAGGGATCTCATGCCTGCCACACTATGGGAGGTAGTTTAGAGGATTGATATGTGGCCTGCCCCAGGTTAACTAAGGCTATTTTAAAGTCAAGTGTCTGTGTCTTGATTGATTGCTAGCCGGGCCTACAGGTAATGCAGATAATATAGATAATACATGTAATTTCAAAAACAATAAGTGGCACCCAACATGGTAGGCAAGTATCTGCACTCTTAAAAATCATATTGTCATAGTCTGAAAAGGTAAATAGCTCCCAGAGAGTGTCCACGGGCCAGAGCAAAGGTGGCCAGTTGGAAAGACGGAACTAGGGGGCTGGCAGTCTTCTAAACTAGCCTGAGGAATGGAGTTAAATGCCTAGAAGAATAATAAAATAAAAACTACTACGGCCCCTTTCCAAGGAGCCATGGCAGGAGTCTCCTGGATCTTTTTTGGCTTTGTTTTGGTGTTTATGAATTTGTTTGCAATCAGCTTAGTCATAGTCACTCTTCTTACCCTCCTCTCTAAAAAAGTTCAGGGAGAGAGGCAGAGAGCGGAGGGATGTGAGACTAAGTTATTAACAACTAGAAAGGGAGAAGTAACTGAACTCTTCTCCATAAAGGTGGTAGCAGTTGGAATTCTGAGTTCCTTAGCTGCAAGGTGTTTGTCAGGGCTTTCTGGAAAAGGCCCATCAAAGAGAGATAATAGTAACTAAATTCCAAGGAATGGTGGACAGAATTTCACTAACTAAAGCCTAAATTGGCACAAATGACCCAAGGCTTAGACTTTTCTGGTTTCCCTGTTTGATTTTTTTACTAAGATTTCTAAAAAGTTTGACTAAATTGAGATGAAATAGTTAAAGAGGGTGGTGATGGCACCAGCCCTTAATTTCAACACGATAGAGACAAAAGCCAGGCTGAACTCCTGAGTTCCAACCTGGCCTCCACAGGCTTGACTCCCTGCTGATAAGATAAATTACTTACAAGAGACTGCTTAAAATTTAAACTGACAAACTTTTTGGTATGTTCCTTTTTCTTAACAATGGATTGTATATACTTACTGACCTAAAGGATAGAAACACATCAATGTGAGGTTTATGTTAAAAAAAAAAAGGTAATAAAATTGCTTTAAGTATGTTTTGTTGGTCAAGATAAAATAAAAAAAGAACTTGTTGAAATTATTTGCTGTGAGTAAATAAATTTTTTGTTTGCATTTATGTATCAGTATCAGCAAAATGTGCAAAGCCAATCTAGGAATATCTGATGTGGTTTTCAGTTTTAAAAAATTGGCCTCTAACTACCATAGTATGGATTTCCTATTAAACCCTGGGAGATATAGATATTCATTTTCTGAATTATCCATTTATTTCTTCCACTCTTACGCTGTATGTGTGAGTGCCCACACATGTGTGCAGGTATACAAACACCTACATGTGCATGCAGTGTTGAAAGCTTGGATTGGAATGTATTCTGTTGTTCTCTGTTTTATGTTTTGAGACAGGGGCTCTCACTCAGTGTTTCAGCTAGGTTGGCAGGCCGGAGAGCCCCAGGATGTGTCTGACTCCTATTGGAGACCCATAGTGCACAAGGTATGATATCCCAACAAACTGAATAAAGAAGCAAACACAACACTCCACCAATCCTGTTGCTTTAATCCAGAAATTAGAGAAAATTGAGAAAAACACAGGTTTTGTTTGGAAGGATTTTTAATAAAAATTTAAAATATATCAGCCTTTATTAAAATAGCATCTAAGTATATAGTATATAAATAAATGTGATATATAGTACACATATTATAGTCCAAGTCTGTTTGAGGCTTTTCAGTCGTTGGTAGAGATGGGAAGTTATTAAGAAACCTGGGACCATTTCTGAGTTAAACTGAGTAATAACTTGCTGTTCCCATCTTGTGCTTGTCAGTGTTTTCACCACTCTTTCTAAAACATTCGCAGTTTTTGACTGAAATACTCGGTTCCCATACTGTCACTTTCTGGTGTTTAAATAGTCTTCTTTACAGATGGAGCTAAATTTATACAATTTTCAGTATGACTTCCACTGTTCATGTCGACCCCTTTTCCCCTTTACCAGTTATGTGTTCAGATGGACCCCTTTCTTACCTATTCATTACCTTCAACATTTTGCTATAGTTTAGTTTTTCTTTATGACTCATCACTCATATTAGCCTACTAGGCCATTTAGGAAGTGAAAAAGGAGGATCTGCTGAAGATTTGTACATTTTTCTCTCTTCACTTCCAGAAACATCATGTTTAGCATAAAGTAAACAATAGGAAAAAGTATGCATTGCATGGGTCCTTATTCAAAATGTAAAGAATTCATCTAAATATACTTTAAATTTGATTCAATGTGTGATTAGTTAAAATAATGTACAGTGAATGTGGGAGTAGCTCTAGAATGCTGGTTCTCAACCTGTGGGTCAAAACAGTTTTGACATTGAATGTCCTTTTCAGATGGGTCACCTAAGAACATTGGAAACACAGATATTTACATTATTATTCATAACAGTATTCCTACGTACATATTCATATTACAGTTATGAAGTAGCAATGAAAATAATTTTATGGTTGTGGGTCACCACAACATGAGGAGCTGTACCGAAGGGACACAGTATCAGGAAGGCTGAGAACCATTGTTTCAGAGGGAACCCTGTGCAGAGGAAATACCTCTGCCTGACTTTGTAGCATTATAATTTCTTTTATTTCTCCTCCCATCACTTTGAAGATTCTTTCCTATTGCCAATGCACACTCTTTGTTAATACGTGTGAAAAAATAAATTTGAAAAATAGCTGCACATACTATTGACTAATAAAGGAAGCAATTTCTTTATGAGACGAAAAAGGACATACAATTACACATATTTGTGGATAACTATTGTTTCGGTGTGCATTTACACTGTTGAATGACTAAATCTGGATAATTAGCAGATGAATTACTTCACAAGTGTGTCATTTTTATAGTTAGAGCACAGTATTTATTCTCTGTATTTTTCCCAAGAGTGATGCAATCTGCATCAGCAATCCAAGTATTTGGGAGATAGATGTAAGAGAAGGTAGAATTAAAGATCAGCCTGGGCTACATTATGAATTCCTGGGCAACATAAACTACAAAATCAGGCCATGCTCTACATATAAAACACTTTTAGTCACTACGTTGTACAACAGAACTCTTGAAGTTGTTTTTCTTTTGTAATTGAATTGTGGTATTCTTTGAAAACTATCTCTTCAAGACTAATTCCCAACCACTCCAGTCAGTGGAAAAAACTTTGTTACTATCAATTTCTAGGTGATAAACACTTTCAGATTCTGTAGATGAGTACTTTTACATCATGTCTTCAAAGTCTATCAGTGCTGTCACAAAGTACAACTTTTCAAACATTTATTCAATGATGCTATGTACAAAGAAGTAAGTAGATCAACCAATGAGGCAACAATGTATTTTTCTGTGATATCTATACATATACATATACATATACATATTAGAGACCAAGGTATAATTGTGTTTTGTAATTTGAACTTGTAAGAGCAATCATTTGTTTGAAAAAAGAAGGGTAGTTTTCCCTTCTCAAAAAGTAGGAACACACGCCATGAGTGTTCTTCTGACACGTTCTCGGTAAATTTTCACAGAGTAGAAATACTGAGGAAAAGTCAGCACTTCATCACTGCCATCTCACTTTCATGTTTCTTGCTCTACTGATACAGACAGCAAGCTTAAGTTAACATTTGCCTTACTAACAATGCTTTTTAGAATGTAGCTTGACTGTTATTATTGAGCTCAAAGTGGAATTCTGGGTGTAGCATGTTATAAGGAGGGGCCAAACTGAAGCCATTTTGAATAAAACTTCCATTTTTCAATAGGGGTCAAGTAAAGTTTAAGTTCCCAAGACCACTTGGGTAACTGGCAAGTTGAGACACCAATGCTAGGTAAGCTCCCTGCCAAAGAAGAACAACCCAAGCAATGGGAACAGGATAAGTGTACCACAAAAATATGTTCCTAAGGAAGTTCCCCATCCCTAAATCCCAATTGGTGGGAAAAATGTAACTGTAACTTGGCACAGATGTTTGTGGATTTCAGGCTTAAAAACTCTGAAGCTTTCTGCTTCAGGGTCACAGTTCAGCTCCCAAGACTGTTCTGGGCCCTGATTGATCAGTAGTGCCTGAATATAATAAACTGTTATCTGCTTAAATACTAGGATGAATATTCGAAGATGTAGTCAGCTCCTGAGTCTGTGCTGTTGTCCCTGACTGGTCAGTTTTTGCTGCTAATTTAAATAAAGATCTTGCTTTGAGGGACCCTGTTCCTGCTTGAGTTGCTTTGGCATTTCAGCCCCAACAATGCCTCTCTATGAAGTTTGTAACATGAGCAGCACAATGTGATATTGAAGACCACTGCAGCAGGACACCATAAAACCTAAACTGGTGTCTGTCTCTCACTATATATTTATAGTTGGGACATTTCAATTCTCTAGACTTGTTTTGCAATCCTTACCCATTTTCCCAGCAGTTTCCTGAACCTGGCTGTGTAAAATCAGGCTCGTAATCTCTACTCTATTCAAGCAACACCAAAAAGTAATCAATGGGGCTGGGAACATAGCACAAGTGTATGAGTTCTTGCCTAATTGATACAGAGCCTTGATCCTGCATAAACCAGATGTAGTGGAGCATGCCCACAATTCCAGCAGTTAGAAAGAGACAGCAGTAGGATCAGGAGTTCAAAGCCATCCTCAGCTTGACCTTAAACACAGTAGTCTGAGGTCTGAGGGTGAAAATGTAGACTGAAATATTAATTAAGATGAAATGATTTCTCAATCCCTCTGCATACTAAGTGAATTCATAACATCTTTTAAATAATTTGAGAAACATGGCTATTGAATAGTCTGCAGTAATTTGTCAATATTGAATTTCTTCTTATGCCCTTTCCACTTTCCCAAATTAAATCTTGTCCTGAAAGGCAAAAGGATAGTTTCACAAAGTGAATTTTCTGATGGGTTTAAATGATGAGGAAAGCTGCACAATTGCATGTTGCTTTGTGACTATTAACTATAATGCTCTAGTGGCTGATATACTATATTACAGAAAAAGATTGAAATTATACATTTGCCTACCATACTTAGCAAAAAATATTTTAAATGGTTAGGAGCCATATGTTTTAAACAATGAATTTGAATGATGCTGCCCTTTTCCTTTCTCTCATGCATTTTGCTGGGTTTGTATTTACTTACACATGATGCCAATATATAGCAGGGGTTTCCACATTTCAGAAAGTAACTGTAGCAATAGCTACTTCTATTGACAAAAGTCATTAAGAACAACTAGAATTCTGTCTGCTGTCTTAAACTGTACCAAGAAAATAAATATTTGAATGTATGTATCAAAGGCAGATGGGACCTGTCACCATAATAGCGGGTAAAATCCATCAACTTGACTATGACAAAGAAAGTTCCTTTTACAATATTAATTATGGGATGGATTGACATGTGCATTTGTGAGGGCCTTTGTAGTTTTATTCAGACACTGATTAATTAAAAAAAAAACCCTCATGAACTGAAAATACAAGGCAATTTGTAGTAAAGATTTATGCCTTTTATAGTTGGACACCAGTTAATTAGTTTATTCTCATGTTTAGGTAACTAGCTACATTCTCAGCCTACAGCTATATTTGGAGTTTTGAGTAGTTTACAGACATTTGAAACATGATTGCATCAATGAAACAGAATCAATTTGCTCAGGTAAGTGCTTGCTCAGTAAATCTTAGCAAAACCTGCTGAATAGTTCAGTCAAAAAAATTGATGGTTCGGTCTGGTAGAGTCCAAATCTGATGCTACATTTACATTTTTTAATGAAAACTTCTGCTCCAATGAGAAGTGTACCTGCAGAAATGGTCCTTACTTGAAAGTAGAGGTAACAATCAGAAATTCTTTGCACGTGCTGTCCTCGTGGGCAGACTTCAGAATCACCAGACAGGCCTTCTGAGCCGCACTTAAGTGAGCAGATATTATTGAATTGCCAACAAATGGTAATAGTTTTATTATTTTACACTGAAATTCCAAAATCTTTCCTGAGAATGAAACACCCTTCAATGAAATGTTAATGAACAATTTTATAAATACATAATTTAATGGGATAGAATAGCTAATGTTAAAACAATATACGCTGAGTATTAGATAATTGATATTTGACTGATTTCTTCTTAAAACTGATGAACTAAAATAAACACAGACTTGTAAAATAAAGAAGAATCAGCATTAAAGTACAGTCATAATCCAGAATATTTTGATATTAACATATTTTGATATTTTGATAAATAGCGCTATAAGTTCATTCTTGTTGCAATGACTTTCATTTCAATTTTCTATAAAGAAGGTACATCAATTTCTGAGTATTGTACCAAAGTGCTGCAACTGCATGGAATGCAGTTATAATTTGTGGTCTTATAATTGTGGGGACAGCAAGTCTGA
>OU015744.1:125863715-125902658 GCA_907169655.1 Acomys percivali | reverse complement strand
CTCTCTCTCTCTCTCTCTCTCTCTCTCTCTCTCTCTCTCTCTCTCTCATTTGTCTCTTAAGCTCAAAATAACCTTTTTCTCCTCTATTGATTGAGAAAGACTCAGGAACTCTTGACACATCTGGATTTCCCAAATGTCCCTAGCCTGAGGTTTAGACATAGAGGAAAAGCAAAATGCAAGAAGGTAAAATGTATGGGATCCCTGAGCAGCATGCAAGCTACTACTGCAGAGAAACTAACTTATGGATTTATTTGCTCTACCTCAGTCTCAGTTCTGAACTGAGCTTTTCAAATTCAAAAGTTAAGTGTGCCTTTATTACTAAGTAGCCTACAGGACTCCTTCAAGTTTCAAGGCAATCCTAAGCTGTCCACAGAATGCGACACTGAATTTCTTCCCCATGCAGGCACATTAGTGGAGGCCTGATTGATCTCTATATGAATTAGCTCTTTTTTAACTAATTTACTTCATGCCAAAGTACATAGTTTTAATTGACAAGAATTCCTATTTAGGCTGACTGCAGCTCCCCAGGAATTTGCTTCAACTTAGAGAGAGATACTTATGAAAATCACCATAATGAGTAAATAATTACTTGTCGCTAAAACCTGTTCTATTGAATTATTTGAAAGGTACCACATGGGATGAACCTTCTTCTGAATAAATAACGTGACATCTTTGAGAGCCAGTTGTTCCGTAATGTGTCTGGGTAGGAATGACTTGAATTGTTATCATCATCGTTACTGTTTTCAGGAATCTGTACTTTGTAGTATAGCCTATTTATTCAACAAGGTTTTTCAAATGTGCAAACTGACAAGTCTCAACCAAACTGGGTTACACTATTCATGACCATTTTCTTCAAAAGGTATGTTGCTAGATTCAGTGTTCAGAGGTTATTAAGTCAAACTTTGAACTTAGGATCTAAAAATATGATCATTTTTACTTCGTCATTTGTACATATTTCTGATTTTGCAGAAGGAAAGAGAAAAAGAGAAACAAATAATTTCCATGGAATCATTGTCACTACTTTCTGTGTTGATCTGAGATATCCAAACGCAGATAGTGAGCCAGGATTGGAATTACTTTATTTGCAATGACTTCTAAAGAGTTCTATTATAATGCAAACACACACACACACACACACACACACACACACACACACACACACACATTTAGATGAGAAGTTGACACTGAAATTAAAGCAGGAAGCAAAAAAATGAGTAAGACTTGCCATTGAATAGTTATTTAGTTTTTGTCCTTTGCCAAGAAACATGTATGTAAATTTTTAAGCACCAAATAAACATAAGGGGTCAAAGGTCATTGGCTCTTTGTGAGCTGCATGGGTGAGCTGGTCTGCAGGATGGAGGTCATTAGCATTGGCTTTCTTTTGAAGGCTCTCAGGTCTGACCCTATATGTCACTGAGACATGCTCTAATGTTCCGACATGCTCATTACTGCAGCAACCATGTCCAAGATAAAGGAGACACCCTGCTGTGCTGAACTTTCTGGTGATATTAAAAGCTGTCTTTTCTAGAGGTAATTATTTTATATGCTTTTTCCTCAAATAAATACATATCAAGTCGTCCCTACAGGTTCCCTCATTCGAATCAACCTTTCGCTTTACAGAACACCAAATATCTAAATGAGGTAAACATTACATATTCAATGTAATAAAAAGGAGCCAAATGAGTTAAGCATTCAATAAAATATGTGAGAACAATGTCAACAAGCCGAACCTAATGAAAAATAAGCAAAATGAACTTATAAAACTGTCACAATTTATAAAACTTTCAACATAATACAATGATCAGTAACAGTTACCCGTGGCATGTTTTCTACTTGGAAATGCATTAAGTTACTTCAGAGCTCCTGGGAGATGAGGAGTCAAATGTCCTTAAGGGTGTGGCCTGGTGGGTTAAGCCAGCCCGAAGTGAAGGCCATGCATTCAGTATATGGGCAATACAAACTCTAAGAATCAGAAGAGAAACAACAGAACAAACCAGGAAGAGGTCACCAATTTGAGTGAGTAGTGAGGGGGAATGAATTTTGGAGGAGTGGCAGGAGGGAGTGAACATGAGCAACATGTGTGAAATTCTCACAGAATTAACAAAAAACGAGGAAAATTAGATAGAGGTAAGTATAAAAATAGTACAAACAAAGCATATCCATGAAAAAAAGAGACAAGGAAAATAAGATGTCTTTTTTGGCATTAAGATTCAGAGGAAGGATAGCAGGCTACCAAGAAAAGACTTGATACCCTATGAGCATATACAGGGGGAGGAGGTTCCCGTCAGTCACAGTCATAGGGGAAGGGAGTAAGGGGAAAGCAGGAGGGAGGGAGGAATGGGAGGATACAAGAGATGGGATAACAATTGAGATGTAATATGAATAAATTAATAAAATATATTTAAAAAAAGACCCATTTCTGTAAACATATCTTGAATGCTGATGCTAGACAGCCTGACTGCAGCAAACACATGACTAGAATAGACACAGTGGAAGGACAAGGAAGTGAACTTGGTGGATTCTTGATGGCCAAATTTGCAACAATTTAAATGATAAATTATAGAATAATTACAAAATGCCGTAAACCACTGGATGAAATAATTATTGACTAGTCTATAATGATACAAGTAAGCAACTGAATTTAAAAAAATTTAGACAATAGGAAAGTTGATCCTTTGTATATCATTCAGATTAATAAAACAGAAAAAAATAGAAATAGAAAATGAACTTTGGAACAAAGTATAAGGCAACGTTACTTGCAAGAAACATCTGAAAGCGGTTGAAAAGGGGGGAAGAATGTTTTAAAAGAATATTTACATAATCCTCAGGTGTCTTTCCATAGAGATATTAATTCATAGTCAAGGGAAATGTTGAATCCTTTTAGCAAAGAAACCTAGAAGACACAGCCGTTGCCATACAACTAAGGTTAACATCAGGACTCAGAACAAATTTTAGAATATAACATCATTATATCTTCTATCCATGATGTGGACATAGGTGGTGCACACTTTTTCAATTATATTTTTTCACAGTTTTTTTTCTTTCTAATTTTATATTAGCATCAGAAAATTATTGTCCTATTGGTTTAAATAAAACATCAAAAGATAAATGCCAGATGATTGGAAATGAGGACAAGGATGTGATAGGAGGGGAAATGTAATGATGTCTACACTGAGTTATTAACTCTAACTAAAACAAACAAAATTACCCTAAAACTTTTTAATGCAAAACTTGATGGTCCATAGAAACGATTGACAACCTTATTGATAGAGTGCTATCTTTTTTTTTTTGTCACATCCAGTCTTGATTTTCTATTAAGACATAAGATTTTAACCAATTAATCAGAAAGTTGCCATATATATATGTGAAATAAAATAGCTATAATATAAACAATGGAAATTCTACTGTTATAAACACTTCTGAGGACTGCAAGGAAGGGAAGGATCCAGTGGCTGGGCTTCAATCATATGCTCAATTCATTCATTAAGCTCTCTATGCATATTACTCATTTTATACAGAGGCATCAGAACAGCTTCTTTGGGGGAGGGGAACTGTGAGATTGCCCTTGAGTTGTGGAGAAGATCTAGCCAGAGTGGGATGGAGCAGAGGGAACATCTTAAAGGGGTTCACATGGGATCAGTGGCAGCTACAGTCAGTAGTTACATTTGTAAGCTGATAAACCTTCAGACCTCTTGAGAATGTTGCAAAGACATTTTGTTAAAGGACGTTAATGTGACCCTTCATTTGACTTGCAATCTGATGTTTCTGAAGATCCCCTGGATGGGGAGGCCTCGTGGCACTCAGAGGAAGGGTAGCAGGCTGCCAAGAAGAGACTTGATACCCTAGGAGCATATACAGGGGGAGGAAGCCCCCCTCAATCACAGTCATAGGGGAGAGGAGTAAGGGGAAAATGGGAGGGAGGGAGGAATGGGAGGATACAAGGGATGGGATAACCATTAAGATGTAATATGAATAAATTAATAAAAATATATTAAAAAAAGAATAAGGATTATTTTTTTCTTTTACATAAAACAGATGCTTGCCATTTTGTGGCATATAATATAATACCCCTGAAAGGGTGTGGGGTGCAGAACTCCCACTGAGTTGTCAAGGCAGTAGGTGTTCAGAGTTTGTAGTGGCCATAGTGCAGAGTATCATGTTTCTTATAATTAACAATAGCTCAGGAAATCTCTTCAGAATTCACTATGGCCACAACACAAAGCAGTAGAGCCACTGACACAGTCACTGGAGGAGACTGCACTAGGCATATCTTGTGCCCATGGAGCAAGCAGCAACCGGAGGCATGCTTAATCAAAGCAGTGGTTTCCAGAGGCCAACCATCACACCTACCAGCTCGCAACTGAGCATTTTCAAGCTACATTTGCCTGTTTCTCGAATTAAAGAAGTCATACTTTTTGGCAATGTGAACAGGGTTTAGAATGCCAGGACTTCCTGTCAAGGTTCTTTTAGGGCTAGTGTTGAAATTCAAGTAACAATCATAACCTGCTACTGGGATAAAATGTACGGTTATAAATCATTGCTGTTTTCCCTTGTTGGTGACGTAAAAAGTACTTTGAGAAACTAAAGAAGGGTTTCCTCTACATCACATCAGGAGGTTCAGGGATTGATACTTCCTATTGCATCTTAGGCAACATGTGCTCTCAGATGTAAGTGGAGCATCATTATCACAGGCTGAGCAAACTCTGCAGCTCTCTTTCTGATAGGGTTAATCATAACAGAATCAAGACTCCTGCTTTGGGCTGTGGAGGCATCTTAATCCAACAACGTGGCTGCTCGTGCATCACATCCAAAGACCTTGGTCTGTGTGATCTAGCGGGAAGACCGTCATGCCCCTGGTACACGCCTTTAATCCCTCTGGCTGGAATTTAGTACGTACTTTCTAATCTCAAACAATGACATCTAATTAAAATACAATAAAATGACAGGTAAAGTGACAAATTAGAGAACGATTTGAGTCAGAGATAGGATACACCCACATCTCATGAGAAGAGACAGGAGCAGAGCCAGAGAGCTCTTAAGAGAGCTCCTGGACATGTAGGATAATTGCATTAAACATAGTATAAAGTTTATGTATTATTACAATATTATAGGTTTCCCTGTGTATTATATCTCTATAATACAAGGACATCTAAGGTTGTGATATAACATGTATCATATATGGAGTTTTAAGTTTGTGGTATAGCATATGCACAACACATGGAGTTCTGATACTGAGAAAACTAGAAGAAATAACTTTTGGAAAAATGATGGACTGAAATATTTTACATTTGAAGAAAATAATAAATTTACATTTCCCAGGAGGCAGGGGGGAGAGAGCTCCTGGAGACAGTACAGTGCAGTTTGGTGCAGTTCAGCTCAGTACAGTTGAGTCCATGCAGTTTGCTTCATGGAGTTTAGTGGCAGTTTTTCCAAGCAGACGGATTCAGGCAGAAGCCAAGCCAAAGTCAGTTTAAATCAGTCAGATTGGAGAGGAGTTTTGAGCCAGAACAGCTGAGTTGAGCCAGCCAGCCAGAGGTGTGAAAGAACTGGGAAGGGGGAGCTTATTCAGCAGTAAGCCTCGGAGGCTGTAAGCATTGTGGACCCAGGTTAGCAGGTGGAAAGCTGAAGCCTTCAAGGTCCAGGCTTGCAAAAGACTAGATTGTATGGAGGCTAGAAGCTTCCAGGCCTGGGTCCAGGCCTATTTAGATGGAAATGCTGTGGCTCAGCCCAGGCCGTGTGTTAGTAAAGCTTGAGTATGGCTCTCATCTCATCCCACCCATCCCAGGGAATGAAAACAGCATACACCTGGGATTCTGAATTAATGATGTCTTGAAGGAGATGAAAAGCTGCAGCAGCCAAGTCTTCAAAATGACCCAGAGCAGCTCATTGGCATAAGCCACATGTCTAATTGGCTAAAATAAAACAAGCCTGGGAGTCACAGTGCAGCTGGGCCTGAGGCGTGCTGTGGCATGGAAATAGTAATAAGCCATATCACATGAAAACATCATGGCTGAAGCATCCCAGGGAATGTGTTACAAGACAGGCAGGTTATCTGGAAATTGCCATGTGCCTTAATTGGAAGTGAGCGGTGCTCCTTTGAGGCCATAGCTGGGCTCTTACTTGTTTTTTCTAGCTGAGAAAATTAGTCCTTGTAGTGACACAGAACGTAGACATTATACGGCAGGAAGATAACTTCATACAAAGATGAGGTTGATTTGCACAGAGGCAGGAAGTCTTGCTTGAACTGACAGCTTTCTTTCCTCTTCAGTTAATGGCCACACAGGCTACTTAGAACATTCCTTCTCTCCAACATTGTGTTTGTTTGTTTGTTTGTTTGTTGTTTACCAAGAAGGTCTCTTCCTTGATCTCTGCTTTCCTTCACCCACACAATTTACCATGCACAGGTTGCCTGTTTGTGAAAGCACACGCACGCACACACGTGCACACACACACACACACACACACACACACACACACACACACTTATATTATACTCTTGCATTTTTCCACAGATGTACTTGTTGCTTCTGCTTCTTTTTAATTCTTTCCTTTTTGTCAGCACTGGGGATTGAACCCAAGGCCTCAAGCATTGTACGCAAGCGCTGTACCACTGACCTCTTCAGCCCCCTCCCCATTTTCTCTCCAGAGTCATGTCTTCATCTTTCAATATCTATGACAAGCCTCATTTCCCACAGACTTTTCCAGATCGCATTGTCTCTGAGAATTCACCTCCATCCACCACCGTACTTTCCTATTAAGCTCCCAGTGACATATTTTAAGCAATGTGAAAACTGTTCAACTAAAATAGAATTTGAAGTCATGTTGGTGCAGATCAATCTACCATATGTTATGGAAAGGAAAATGTGAGATTTGTTCCAGCTTTCAAAGTCCAGGGTATTAGTTAAAACGTTACCCTACACTGCACATCCCGCAGCAGAAAGCCTCCAGATCCTGCAAGTCAGGCTGTAAGATGATACACTAAGAGGCGGCTGGCCCATATCAGGTGCTATGCTTTTTATTAGTCGCAAAATATGCTTTCCTCCATTTCCGCCCCTTTATTTCTTGAAGCTTAAGTACGTGGTCTATTTCCACTATCACACATTGATGGGAAACTTTCAAGAGAAAAAAAAAAGTGCGCGAAAGAAGAAAAAATGGGATAGATACCTATACTCTATGAATAGATCATTAAAAGTTGTTTTTTTGTTTGTTTTGTTTTGATTTATTTTTTCTTTTCTTTCTTTCTTTCCCCATTTTATTTTGTCTAAAAGTTCTAGCACCACACCCCTCCCTCCTTACTAGTATATATGGCAATTTAGCTATATCTGGAACACATTCAGTGTCTCCGTGCCAAAAACTACAGCTGCTCTCTTCAGATGCAACATTTAAAAATTCTGTCAGTGCAGGAATATTGACTATTAATCAGGTGAGGAAGGTGTGCTGCAAAATTTCTTGATATCTCTTGATCGTGCCAGAAATTTGTATACCGGCAGATTTTTAGAATGAAAATTGCAATATAGAGGGTGAGCTGCAGCAAGCTTCACACGTGTAGCGAAACCTTGTAAAGTGTAACTAACAGGTAAAAATAGAAGGAACGTGCTAAAAATATAGCCCCGGTTGTTAAGAGGCATAGGTTCTAATTATGCCTGATGATGTATATGTGCCCGTAAACTGATCTCCTGGAGAAAGGGGCCATGTCTGTCTTGCTTCCATTCACTGTGGTGGAGGGAGCAGAATCCAGGGCACAGCAAGTGCAGAAGAAGCAGTTATTGGATTCCAGAGGGAATGAATTCATGAATATATATGTTTCATTAGCAGCTATCCCACCAATCTCCGATATTACCAGGCCAGGCTGAAATATAAGAGATGGGCATTAGTTTGCCAATAGTTAAATGGGTATGAACTAGTTAAACATTCTGAGCCTTGGCTTATTAATTTCCAAATGAAAAGAAGGCCTGCCCGCTTGTACCAAAGGCTGCTTTGAGGATTCATGGGGTTTTCACATGCAGCTCACAAACACTGAAGTTTTATAACATATAATGCATTATTTTAGTAGGATGATATTTGAATAACATTATGTTTATACCTGAGTTGTTGACCTGATTTTTAAATAAAAAACGTTAAGTAGGTAAAAATCAGAACACACAATAGATTTTTAAAAAAAGATTTATTTATTTATCATATATACTCAGTGTTTTGCCTGCATATACACCAGAAGAGGGCACCAGATCTCATTATAGATGGTTGTGAGACACCACGTGGTTGCTGGGAATTGAACTCAGGACCTCCGGAAAAGCAGTCAGTGCTCTTAACCGCTGAGCCCTCTCTCCAGCCCCCACAATATGATTTTTCAAAGGCTGTCTCCTGGGATTTTCATGTGGGGCTATACTTTAACAACAGTCAAAACCAATTGTGCAGCAATTTAAAGCTGAAGAATATCTCCTGAAGAAAAACACATGGCCAGGGATGTGGTGTTAGTTCTGATGGACGTTCTGCACTTACAAACCAGTGAGTGGCTTCAGATGCAACTTCGAGTGGGCGACACTGCCCTCCGTTGTCTTTTCAGAAACTGATTTATTTCATCACATGCTTTTAAAGTTTTGATTAAAAATATATTTTAGGAAGATTATGGATATAGAATTTTTCTGGGAACAGCTACTGGCAACATTTAGGGGAACAAATTATCCAATTCTCCCTTTGAATACTGACAGAGAATGGTTTATTGCTAGCAGAATTTATTCCTATAATAGAGACAACCTTTTACATGAGAGATACTTGCTCTTCTCTGTTTTAAAGTCATATTAGAGAAAGCACATGACCGAGACTGAGGTCATTCCTCCAACTATTATTTACTCATTATATATTTTTTGATAGGCACTACATTTTTCCTAATTAAAAAACCTTAATATTTGTAGTTTTGCTCTATTTTTAGTGTAGAAATTATGAATGACTCAAGTTTCCACAGAGCTTTGGAACTTCTTGATCTTGACTCATGGATCTTTGCTCTTAGTCATGTGGCACATACTAATACACACCTGTGCTCAGTAACTGAATAGATACTAGGAAGTAACACTTGACTAGAATTCTTTCTGACCCTGGGCATTCCTGGAGGCATACTTTTATGTATGATCCCTGTCTCTGCCTTTATTCCTGTGTTTTGTTTTGTTTTGTTTTTCTCCACACACCTATTGCCTGTTTGGTGAAAAAAAAATTTTTTTTTAGACAGGGTCTCACTATGTATCCCTGGCTTTCTTAGAATTCACTATGTAGATTAGGCTGGCCTTGAACTCAGAGATTCACTTGCCTCTCTCTCCTAAATGCTGGGATTAAAAGTACACCACACTTGTATGTACATTTTAAAAGGATCTTAATGTGTCTGGTCAGTTTTCTCCTCTATTTTCTTTACAATGCCCTCCAATTTGAGGCTTAAATGTAATGTTTTCACTTTAGTGAGGCCCATGTTGGCTCAGGGGCAGCATTCTCACCCCATGCTCTTAATAGTGAGTTGTATTTAGACCTTTTATATCAAACTGCTTGGATTTCCCTCTGGTGGGATAGTCAGAAATGTGGCATTTAGTTGAAAAACAAGTACACTAAAACCAGAAGCAAGACAAGGCTGCTCACTCTCTCCATATCTATTAAATATAGTATTTGAAGTTCTAGCTAGAGCAATAAGACAACTAAGGAAGATCAAGGGGATACAATCAGAAAAGATAAAGTCAAAGTATCATTATTTTCAGATGATATGATAGTATACATAAACAGAAAATTGGGTAAATCATCCTGAGAGAGGTAACTCAAACCCAGAAAGACACACAAGGCATATACTCACTTATAGGTGAATATTAGCTGCTGTAGAAAAATTGTAATTCATCCACATAGCTGCCCTGGCAAGGGATCACATCTAAAGACATTCTAATTGTGTACAATCTGCCTTAAATATAGACATGCTCTCCTGGATTCCAGTATGATCTGGCTGGAATACAGATATTCCCTTTGTACACACCCTAAATCCCAACCAGTGAAAGTAAGATTAGTATATGTAAGGATATAGTAATGTTTGAAAGTGACCTCTAAATGAGGGGCTGAAAAAATGAAATATCAGAGAAACACTTTACAGAATGAATCAGAGATAGGATATAGCCAACTGTCATGAGGACAGGACAGGAAAGAGAGTTAAGTTCAGTGCAGGTCTGTTGAGTGCGGTCCTGAAGTTCTTTTCAATTTCATTCTGTTTGTGCAGTCAGTGCAGTTCACTTAATGGAGTTACTAGGCAGCTTTTTCCAAGCTGAGCAATTCAGTCAGAAGCCAAGAGAAGCCAATTTGAATCAGTCATCTTGGGGAGGAGTTTGGGGCCAGCACGGCCCTAGCCAGCCAGAGTTGAAAAAGAACTAGAAAGGATAAGCTTATTTCAGCAGTAAGTCTTGGAGGCTGAAAACATTCTAGGCCTAGGTTATCAGTCAGAGGCTGGAAGGGAAAGCCTTCAAGGTCCAGACTTTTAGAAGATTATACTGTACGGAGGTTAGAAGCTTCTGGACCTAGGACTAGGGGTAGAACAGAGACAGAAATACTCTGGGCTCATTCTGAGCCATGCATTCATAAATCTTGGGTCTGGTTCTCATCTCATCCCCTCATCTGAGGAAATAAAAACAAAATTTACAGCTGAAAAAGTAAGTCATGCTACATACAGTCTGCTGACCCAGAGAGACTAAGTAACAAGGAGGGGTCAAGGGAGGATGCAGAAATTGATCAGGGACAGTGAAATAGAACAGATATTGAATGTGGACTGGGGGTGGATGTGGTTAGGAACAGGGGAAATCAGGTTGGGGGGAGGATGAATGGAGAGAGTACTGGGAGAGATGACCAGAGTTGAGGCAGGGTATTTGGGGGCTGGGCAGAAACTTAGTGCAATGGAAACTCCCAGGACGCTATAAGAGTGTCTCTAGCTAAGATTCCTAGTAATGGAGGGTACAGAGCCTGAACTGGCTATCTTCTCTAACCAGGCAAGGTTTCTAGTGGAAGGATTGGAACTTCAACCCAGCCACAAAAACTTGGACCTACAATTTGTCCTGCCTGCAAGATGAACTAACGTAAAGGTCGTACATAAATTTTATGGTGACCAACCAATGCTGGCCCAACTTTAGACCCACATCATGAAAGGAATCCCAACCCTGACACTACTTACAGGCCCAGGAACCAGAGCACGGATAGTCAAGAGAATAATAGAATCAAACAGAACTGAACAAAGTCAATGAAATAATTCCTAATGATACTGTGTTATACATGTAAACCAGAGCCTCACATAATCATTGTCAGAGTGGTTTTATCCAGCAATTGATGGGACCAGGTGCACAGACCCACAGCCACACAGGTGGAGCTCAGGGAATCCAGTAGAGGAAGTTTGAGGAAAGATTGTAGGATCCAAAGGGGTCAAGGACCTCACAAGAAAACCCACAGAATCAGCTAAGAAGGGCTCACAGGTGCTCACAGAGACTGCAGCCTGCATGAGTCTGATCTAGGCCCTCTGTCTCTTTGTTATGGTTGTGTAGCTTGGTCTTTTTGTGGGATGCCTAGTAGCATGATCAACAGCCATCTCTGACTGTTTCTCCTGCTTCTGGGACCATTTTCCTCCAAGTGGGCTGTGTCGTCCAGCCTTAATATGAGGGGAGATGCCCAGTCTTATTGCAACCGGATACGCCTTGCTTGTTTGATATCTCTGAGGGCTTGCTCTTTTCTGAAGGGAAACAGAGGAGTAATGGATGTGGAGAAGATGTGAGAGTGGGGTCCTGGGAAAAGAGGAGGGAGGGGAAATTGTGGTTCAGATGTAATATATGAAACAAGAATAAAAAAGAAAAACAATATTAATTAAACACATGTACAGGGTCTAAATTCCTCTCCACATGTTAAACTCATTTTTAATTAGAAAATGTTTATTTCTTTCTACTTGTCAACTAAAGTTGCTGCCTCTGGATAAGGTGCCTTGTGTTTCCATCAATTCTTTAGACCCTACGGCATTTTCTCTACTACTAGCATACAAATACAAGGTATGAGGAAATCGATGTGAAGACAGTACCACAAGGAAAACAGTTTTTGAGTGCAGTAACCAATTTTTTTGGTGACAAATTGCTTGGTTTCATGGTGAGAACCTCCGATCTCTGACCCTCACTGCTGTTTTTCCAGACCTAAGGGCATCTTCAGATCCCATAGGATGCTCAGACCACGTGTGACCCTCAGATCATGCCACGTTTTCTTACACTTGTCTGCCATTGTGAGTGGTTTTCCTCTTCAGATAAGGTCTATTCATTGGTCGCTGTGTAAACTTCTTGTCCTCAAAATCCCAGGGTAAGATTTGCTATTCTTCAGACCTGAGAGCAGCACACAGTTGGCCTGACTTCTGAGTTCCTTTGCTCTGCAGGTCTCCTACAATCTTCATGACTTAATGTCCCCTCCCCCAAAGGTTTATTGTGACTAAGCCTTTTACTGCTTAGTAGTGTCTTAAAAATTATTAAATCCCAGGATTTCTAAGTAATTAATCAAAGTAGTCTGAAAATCTATAATTATTTAATTTTAGAACTACTGTCAAAGAAATATTTTAAATTGCCTTATCGTTATTTTGAAGAGAACTGTTTGTTAGTAGGCATCTTTTAAATACTATAGGACCTTAAATCAAGCCCTGGTTTTAGAATTCAAAGTTGAGTTTTTAGGTGAGTAAATGTCAACTTAAAGCAACTAAATAGATAGATGTCTTTATTCCTAGATAATGTTATGATTATATCAAACAATATAAGAACTAACTTCTCACATATTAAAAATGGATTTTAGATTTAAAACTGGCATATGGTGAACAACTATTCTCTTGAGTTATCTCAAGGATGTGAGTAATTATAAACTCTGAGATGTTTACTATGAAAATAAGCATTTGAATTATAATAGGATTAGATAATAGTTTATTTCAAAAGCCTCTAGTTTTGACAAGGAAAAATTGAATGCTTTAACATGTGTTGAAATTGGAATCATTGTAACCTCAACTTGTCTTTCAGACAGATAATTGCTTTAGAGGTGGGTATACTGAGATTTCAAATACTGATTATAGATGACATTTGTCCCCTGAAAAACAGAGCAGATAAGATGCTTGTGTGAGAATTTCATTTGTCCATTATGTAACATTAATATGCCACCATCAAAACAAAATGCTTGGATTACATTTAAACATATATGTAGCTATCTATATCTATATATTAAGATTTCTAGACTTTTAGTAACATTTGTATACAATTCCACCATGCCAAACAATGTAATCTTGACTCTATCTTCATGGGATGAAATAGAGTTCTAAAAATCCAATTAGGTAAAAAAAAAAACAAAACCATTGTTCAGATCTTATTGGCTGTAATATTTCAAGAGATAAAGTAAAGTTTATAATTATCAGGGCTGGAAAGATGGCTCAGTACTGGCTTCTCTTACAGAGGTCCTGAGTTCAATTTCCAGCAGCCACATGGGGGCTTGGAAGGATCTATAATGTGATCTGATACCCTTTTCTGGCATACAAGTGTACATACAGATAGAGCACCCATGTATATTAAATAAATACATAAATGAATTTTTTTAAACGGTGGAGGATGGAGAGATGTTTCAGTGGTTTAGAGCACTAGCTGCTCTTCCAGAGGACCTGAGTTCAAGTCCCAATATCAACCCGGCAGCTTTTGACTGTCAATAAGTCCAGCTCCATTAGGTGTGACACCCCCATACAAATATACATGTAGGAAAATCACTGACATGCATAAAATAAAAATAAGAAAAAGTGAATCATGTTAAAAAAATTTAAAAATTGTAATTATCATTAGAAATCACACATTTGGCAGTTACAGTAATTTAGTGTAGAATATGGTTTTTAAAAGTGAAAATGCTGTCCTAAAAATCATGTTTATTAAATGATTTGGAGACATTTCTAGTAAATGAAATCAGACTAAAGATAGTAAATCTGTTTGACGTCATGGCATATCATCTTCTTTAATGGGGATGCAATATTCACTTTGAGAACAGGCTATTTGTATAAAACCTCTGCTTGGTGTCCCACAATACCTCAGTCGGTTAGCATCTGTTCTTGTACCACACTGTTCTATTTTAGTGTTTCTAAGCAGATATTTATTGATTTCTATGATTGATGTGCCCAAACATCATTTCATATGGTTTAATTGAACTCTTGAGATTGGGACAAAAGAAAGTGAGGAACTATGCCCATAGTAATGGCCTGCCTTTTGTATATTTTACTTGAGAGTAGATGATATTACTTCTGATTAAATGTTGTTCCAGATGAAAATATGCTTACGTATTTACATAATCAATATTATATGGTTCTTCCCAGTCCACACTCAGAGTGTACTTCCATAGGCTGACCTTAGAAACAGATAGTTATACAAATTCATGAGATTCATATTTATTAAAACAGAATTTATATGATTAAAAACCAGTTGGCTTTTTCCTAGTTGTAACATTTTGAAAGTGTTTTACCAGTGCACATGAACTATTGAATTGATTTCAGGGTCAGTTGGTAGTGTATGATAAAATCAGCCTCTTGTTAGATTACATATCATTTTACCCAGCACAATAATACAAAAATTTGTTAAGTTGTTAAGCCAAGTTGCTACCAGTCTTAGAGCCAAATGACTTTTGAATATTTCCACAAATTGCATTTATCTAAGAAATAGACATATTTTCTGCTGATGAGAATATTCCAGCAAATGTTCCAAGACCTTCTCAGAAAGAAACCAAAAAGTGAGAGACCATTCTCCCCTGGTAGACATACAGACTAAAATAAACCATCATTGCTAATGTAACTATTGTCCATATTTCACTAATAAAATTCTGACAAAAACAATCTCTTTAAGATTCGACCATTGAGATATTTAACCTATATCTTTGATATTTAGCTTATTCCACTTGTCATACTGCTTTGAAAATTAGAAATTTATTTTATTTATATATTTTGAAAATGTCTATCACCTTTTTAAAAATTATAATTTTATTCACTTTACATTCTGGTTGTTATTCATTCCCCCACCTTATCTTCCTCTCCAAAACTATTCCCTTCCCCTAGACCTCTGACTGGACCAGGGGCTCTTCCCCCACTAGCTGACCACAGCCTATCAGGTCTCATCCTGATAACCTGCACTGCCTTCCTCTGTATGCCCACAGAGCCTCCCTGACATGGGGAAATGATCAAATTGCAGGCACCAGAGTTCATGTCAGAGGCAGTCCCTGTCCAACCCCCGTGAAGAGTGAGCTATCCATTATCTATATGTGAACAGGGGTCTAGGTTGTCTGCATGCACTGTCCTTGGTTGGTGCTTCAGTTCATGTAGGCCCCCTTGGGTCCAGGTCTGCCAGCCTTGATGTTTTCCCTGTGTGGCTCTTGAACACTCCAGGTCCTTCCGCTGACTCACAACTCTTCTATACAACTTTAAGTGCTCCGCCTGTCATCTGTCTCAATCCACCACTGGATGGAGTCTCTCAGAGGACATGTATGTTGAGCTAACATCCATATATATATATATGTAAGTATATATCAAAAATGTCTTCCTGGTTCTGGGATACGTCACTCAGGATGATCATTTCTAGTTCCATTCATTTGCCTGCAAGTTTCAACATTCCCTTGTTTTTAATAGCTGATTAGTATTCCATTGTGTAAATGCACTGCAGTTTCTTATCTATTCTTCAGTTGAGAGACATCTAGGTTGTTTCCAGTTTCTGTCTATTATGAATAAAGCTGCTATGAACATAGTTAAATAAATGTCCTCATTGTATGGTGGAGCATCTTTTGGGTATATGCCCAGGAGTGGTATAGCTGGGTCTTGTGGTAGCATTATTCTCAATTTTCTGAGAAAGCTCCAGATTAATTTCCAAAGTGGTTGTACAAGTTTGCACTCCCACCAGCAATGGAGGAGTGTTACCCTTTCTCCACATTATTGCCAGCATGAGCTGTCACTTGAATATTTTATCCTAGTCATTCTGATATTTATAAGATGGAATCTCAGAGTTGTTTTGATTTGCATTTTCCTGATGATTAGGGATGTTGAGCATTTCTTTAAGTGTTTCTCAGCTATTCCTCTGTTGAGAGTTCTCTGTGTATCTCTGTACCCCACTTTTAATTAAAATATTTGGTTTGGTGGTGTTTACTTTATATATATATATATATATATATATATATATATATATATACATATATATATATATATGTATGTATGTATGTATTTAGCCCTTTGTCAGAGGTAAGACCTTTTCCCAGTCTATGGGCTGTAGCTTTGCTCTGTGGATAGTGTCCTTTGCCTTATAGAAGCTTTTCAGTTTTTTAAAAGATTAATTAATTCATATTACATCTCAATTGTTATCCTAGCCTTTGTATCCTCTCATTCCTCCCTCCCTCCCGCTTACCTCTACTCCCCTCTCCTATGACTCTGACTGGGAAGGACCTCCTCCCCCTGTATATGCTCATAGAGTATCAAGTCTCTTCTTGGTAGCCTGTTATCCTTCCGCTGAGTGCCACCAGGCCTCCTCATCCAGGAGATGTGGTCAAATATGGGGCACCAGAGTTCGTGTGAAAGTCAGTTCCCACTCTCCACTCAACTGTGGAGACTGTCCTGTCCGTTGGCTAGATCTGGTTAGGGGTTCGAAGTTTACTGCACCTATTGTCCTTGGCTGGTGCCATAGTTTGAGCAGTATGGGACCATGAACTCTCCATTGATTGACTAGGTGACCTGAAGTCAGATCCACCCATGCTTCACACTCTAGGGTCTGCCCTGGGCTAGTAGACCCAGATCTACAGTCTGAGATGTGGAGTACAGATGAAGCTAGCTGGCAGGCATGTATCCAGACTCTGGGGACTGGACTCCTGCCCACAAGAACCCATGGGCTCCTCCACGGATCATCTGGGTGGCCTGAGGCCAGATCCACCTGTGCTCTACACAGCGTGGACCACTCTCACCCAAGGCACTCGAGCTCTGGTGCTCTGTAGCTCCTAGCCCGGTCCTTTAGCTCCACGCTGCCGATCAGACAAAATATGTGATCTATAGCGCCATCTTGCATGCCCTGATGTGTCTATCACATTTACATTTGTATATTGTTTTATAGATATTGAAGTCTATAAAGTTATTCAAATGTAATTTTCATGTATAGTTGTTTTCTTTTACTTCATGACGGTTTAAACACAATGTGAGATGATTGACTTGAGTCCCATGGCTTCACATTAGGATGCGTACAGACGTTCATCATCTGAACCATAGGGAGGAGATGTCCTAAGTAGCTTCACTGCTGTACACCTAAGCATGCGCAAAAACCACATGGTCTGTAATTTTACGAAAGAACACTTGTAGAAATTGTGTTTTAATCATAGTGACTTGGAACCATGAACATAAAGCAGTAGGTCCAGGAAATAAAAACTTTAATACGTAGGAAAACTGCAGTTTTCATAGGCTTGGGTGTGTGTTTGTGTGGTGTGTTTAGGTGTTTCCGGGTGCCTTCACCCTTTCGTGCCTGTGACAGAAATTGATGTCAGGTCATTGTCTAAATCATTATCTACTTTATTTTACTTAGTTGTTCTTTTTTTCAGGGAGTGCTGCAAGGTCTCTCACTGCATCTGGATCCTGCCATTTCAGCTGCTGAGTAGCCAGCAAGCCCCTGGAATTTTCTTACATTGGTGACTTCAGTGCTGGGGATGCAGACACATGCTGCTGCCTCCCCACTTTGCAACGATGCTCTAGCTCTGAACTCAGGTCCTCATGTTTGCATGGCAAGCACTTTACCCAACGAGCTTCTCTCCAGTTCTAGGAATTCAGTTGTTCTTTTTTTACAGGTTGCATTTTGCAGGATTATTTTCTTTTCCATTGTGTAGATCAAAGTGGGGGTTCAATGTTTACTATTGTACTGTCTTTGGTTAGTCCAATAGTTTGGACCCCGGGCTCCAATCCACCTATCACGATGTTCTTCTTGTAGGTTTCTAGGACCCTCTGGGTCCTTCTATTTCCCCATCTCCTATATTTCTCTTACCTAGAGTCTCAGTAGGATGTCCTCACATGTATCCCAATCTCTTGGTAAGTGAAGACTTTCATGGGACATGCCTTTCGGACTAGTGCCCAATTATAAGTGAGTATATACCATGTGAGTCTTTCTGCTTCTGGGTTACCTCACTCTATATGATCATTTCTAGTCCCATCCATTTGTTTTTTCTACACTTGTATTTATCATTTAAAGATTTATTTTTGCTTTTATTTGTATGTTTGTGTGAGTATGAGTATCTACACATGCACGTAGGTCCCTGTAAACAAGTTCAAGTTATAGGCCGTGGTGAGGCAATTGATATTGCTGTTGGAGAACCAAACCAAGGTCCCCTGGAAGAGCAACAAGCACTCTTAACAACTGAGCATTTCTTCCAGCCCAACTAAAAACTATTTTACAGTGTGCTTTCTTAAAGTTCATCACATTCTCATATTTATCTAATGAACAATGTGAATGCAGAAACAGACACATACATCTAAATTATACTCAGAATTAAACATATCAGTTAAACACTTTGATCATAGCAACCAGTAAGGCATTTATGGAGAGGAAAGAAAACCTTCAATAGCTGCGTCTTGCTGCTAGGAAGGAACATCGATGGGAATATTCAGAATTCAGATAAATGAAACCTTAGCTATTTCAGAAAGTCTTCTGTACACATTCAGTTATATAATTATTGTGAATTTGGAAAAAGCAAGAATGTAAGCCAACAATAAACATATTTTGGTTTAAGGAAAGTAGTTAACAACTACTTTGGGAATTAAAATATGGCTCTCATTTCTGTGGCAAAATACCTAAGCGAAGCAATTTTAGAAAGAATATATTTGGCCCATGACTTGAAAGATGAAGACTGTCATGGCAGAGCAATTCTGTGGTGGGAGTAAGGATGGCCACATCCCATCTTCCTCAGGAAACAGAGAAATGACCACTGGGCTCACTCAGCTCCCCCTCTTCCTTTCCCTTAGTATTTGCTTGAGAACCCAAGGCTGTGGGATCTTGCTATGGTCTGGTCTTCCGTTCTCATTTAAACTCCAGTGGAACCAACTTGCCGACTCACCTGGAGGGTTGCCTTCCAGGTGGTTCAAATCCCAGTGAAGCTGACGATGAAGGTTGCAGGTTAGAGTGTTGTGATAAATGGTTCTTGTTTCCCTTTGTATTTGAAATTACAAACCCGTTAGCATCAATGACAATGTAATTAACACCTGATACCTAAACTTCTTGTAAAGAAAAATAAAGTCCATCGGTTGAGGTGTTTCGTTTGTTTGTTTGCTTTCTAGACAGTCACACATCCAACCTCTTACAAATGTTATGGCAATAAATAGTGTTGTTTTTATTTATTTGATTTCTGAAGAGGTTATTTGAATGATAACTATACAGAAATATTAATTTTCTGTGTAGAGACAGCCATGAAAGTATTGCTTTTAGGACTACAATGGGTATAAGTGGATAATTACCCTATCATTGGAAATCACAGTGGAATTTATACTTTGGCCATGCTAATCATGGGCTTCTTTTAGCAAATGGCTCACCATCTTAATACAGGGAAGCAGACTTGGCTCTTTCTTTGAATTTGTGATACAAACTAGGCAGGCTTAAAATTTATGATTACATTTGCTCTCTCTGTCCTCTGTGTGCCTACATTCAGGGAATTATTGGTGTATTCGTTTGAAACACACTGTTTTACTATCACTCCATCTTGGTTCCCATGGTTCCTTATTTATTTGGAACCTAACAGACTCATATTCTGCCAGCCCATTGCTGTCCATCTTCCCGATTCAAGCAATGCTGAATTCCCCCAAGTACGCATTACTCACGTGCTTCTCTTGCAGAAATTATTCAGTGGTTCTCCACTCCTTATGAAGACAATACACACCTCCTAGCCTGGTATTCTCATTCATAAATTTCTGGCTTCAAACTGTCCTTTAAAAATTTGCCTCCCTTTTGGGTATATTGTAGTCTCTTTGGTGCTATAAACCTAAAGGGGATAGGCAAGACTTGGGGAGTTGTAAAAAAAGGTCAGGTTTCTTGTGTTCCTTCCCAAAAGATGCAAAGCAAACTTTGTGTGAGTGAAAGCACTGATTCTGTTTTGTGCACGTTTTCCAAATGACAGATGCCAGTAATCATCAAACCATAAAAATTGCCAGTAGATTTACTAAAACTGAGTTATTTCCCTCAGTAAGTACTGTTTTCTTTGATTCGTCCTTGGTTGTGTCAGTGTTGTCCTTCCACCAAGAATAACAATTTCCCTTCATTTTCTCATTGGCTTATTTAAGTTAATACTTTTGATTGTGTAGTAAGTGACATCCTGTTCACCTTTAAATAAAACAAATATATTTAATACTTTTATTTTTATAATGGTGTATATGTACGGTGTTTGTGTCTGTGTGTGTCTCTGTGTGTGTGTTTGTGTGTGTTTTTTGTGTGTATGTGTGTGTGTTTGTGTCTGTGAATGTGTTTGTGTGTCTAGTGTATGTGTGTGTGTGTGTGTGTATGTGTGTGTTTGTGCATTCCATGACATACATATGGAGATCAGAGGCCAAATTTTTGGAGTCAATTGTTTCTCGCCACACTTATTTATTTAATTATTTATTTATTTATTGAAGCAGGGTCTCTCACTGTTTCTGCCACACTGGGTATGACAGGCTAGATATCTCAGAAGTGTTGAGGCAAAAGTGCCTGTCTCTGACTTTCTTCTTGCTATAGGAGTGCTGAGATTACAAATGTGTGCTACCACAGACCAACTTTTTTTGTTTTGTTTTTAGAGACAGAGCTTCTTTGGCTGTCCTGAATCTCACTCTGTAGACCAGGCTGGCCTTGAGCTCAGAGTTCTGCCTGTCTCTGTCTCTGGAGTGCTGGGATTAAAGTTGTGTGCCAGTGCTGCACAGACTAGACCTAGGTCCCTCTATACAGACATAGCCTTTGAGTAGCTCAGGCTTAGTAGTAGGAATGCTCACACCACATGTCTCTGACATGTACTCTGTTGTCCCTAGCAAAGCTGCCTCAACAGGCCACAGGGAAGAGGACGTACTCAGTCCTGACGCGACTTGATGAGCTGGTGTGGGTGGATAGGTGGGGACTCCTCTTTTCTGGGGAGTGGGAGAAGGGGAATAGGAGAAGAGGGAAGGAGCGTAGGGCAGGGAGGAGAGGAGGGAGGGTCTTAAGATCAGGATGTAAAGTGATTAAATAAATCAATTTTTTAAAAAAAAGCATGCACCACCACTGCCCAGCAAAGATTTGTTTGTTTGTTTACGTATATGAGTGTTTTGTCTGCATGAACATTTGCACATCAGAAGAGGACTTTGGATATCATGGGACTACAGTTATAGACAACTGTGAATCATTGTGCGGGTGCTGAAAATTGAACTCGGGACCTCTGGCAGAGCAGTAAGTGCTCCTAACTGCTGAGCCATCTCCCCAGGTCTCAGACAAGCATTTTCCTGTGAATTCTGAGGCTAGTACTGGCACCATCTGACTTGTGAGGTAAGCACTTTACTTGCTGAGACAGCTCTCCAAACCCCTCCCCCTCGTATTTCTATTTTTATAAAAGAAGCATGAAGCAAATGTGCGCCACTGTATGGAACTGAGCTGCTGTTAGCTTGCTATGGCTTACATGTGCCCTTGAAGAAAAGACTCAAAAAACTGCCTTTGACAATTTCTGCAGCTATCTAGAAAATTCATCTGGTTCCCATTGCAGACATTTACTTGGGACTGGAAGCTAATACTACCTGAATGCAAAGTTTATAACATATTTGAACATGGCTAATCTGTGATCACATGTGACTCCTAAGAGACCACGTAAGGAAGTGAGCATTCTATGCAGGGATGGGGGGCAAGGCCATAGAATAACATCCTGGATGATTCGAATAAAAATTTGGCACAATGGTTACTTGATGAGCTTATAGATTGGACCTACTAAAGTAAAATATTTGCTCCAAATGGCTCATCGGCAAGTGGTGTGAGCAGAAGAAGCCATCTGTGCTTCTGGATGCTCACTTCTGTCTTTGTAATCTCTCCAATTGGAGGAACATCTGGAGCCGCCTGACAGTTATTATGTGAAACAGTCTCTACTTTAATAACCATCTCCTAGCTTATTCTCCAAACTTCTAAACTTCAAATATTCTCATCTGTCTCAAATGTGAGCTATTGAAAAAACCATTTGTCCCCCTAATTTTCTCACTTTACATCTGATGTTTATGTAAACACACGTGTAGCAAACATTGTTTAATGGCCCCAAATAGTGGCAGAGCCTTGTCATACACATGACAGACTTGTTTGACTTCCTGTGTGTTTCGAGGTATGAATTTATTCTACACTGCAGTAATGACAGAAACACTGTATCTCTATAGGTGTGTGTGTGTGTGTGTGTGTGTGTGTGTGTGTGTGTGTGTGTATAAAGCAGAAAGAGGGAAATATATGAAAATTTTCTTCTAAATTCTTTATTTATTAAAAATCAAATGATAAGCCTGGCAGTTTCATCTGTGAATTCTCTGATCAATATGAAAGCACATAAAGAGAAAACAAAATCAATCTTTGCAACAACACCTATTTTCTCCTCTGTCTTCGCTTAGTAGCATTAATGGTGTAAGATATTGATTCTACTTTAAAAATATCAGTTCAACGGACAGTTTCCCAGAGTTGAGATAACTGATCATTTTAATTTTCTTTAAAGCTGATTTTGCAATCAATGTTCACTGTACCAAGATGATGTTCCAAGAGCCAAATGGACTTGGGCTGTTGCTGACTTGCTCTGTTTGTTTTCCTCCAACTTAGACACAATCATGAGATGTTTTAAGTGGAAAAGAGGAAGGCTGACTCAAACCTGTGACCTAGTCTTGGAGATTATGGGGGTTTATGCTACACCTGAAGTTTTCATTTGTCATGGACAGTAGATAATTCCTCCTCATCCTCAGCACATCATGTGACACACTAGACCTACGAGCTCTACAATGAATGTATGCTTCTGTTTATGGCTCTTCTTGATAGTCTTAAAATGGATTGTATTCTAGAGAAGAGATCTAAGATAAGCTGCCTTCTCATTTAACATTCAGCCTTTGCTTGATTGCAGAGATAGTGCCAACCCCAGCCGTGCAGACCCTATTTGACTGTGAGGGAGACGCCCCCCTCCCCACATCACGGTTTCTCACAACTAGGCATCTATGTGTAACCTGCCACTGCCCCACCCTTTTTCCTTTTCTAAATTTGAGCTATCCCACATTGCAGACGATCTTTTTTTTTTTTTTTTTTTTTTTTTTAACCAGTAGACAAGGATACCAAGTAATATTTCCACCTATGAAACTATTAAGAACGCCAGAGAGTCACCAGAAAGGGGACTACAGGTAAGGAGGTCAGGGCACACAGAAATAAAATGTTAAATCAGATGCTAATTGACACTAATTGTTTGTACCACAGAGCATGCATTAGCTTTATGATTCCTTATGCCCAGCCAGATGTTGTTCCTGGTTTAACAACAGCGTGGATCTGCAATATGCCCCGTGACTGCTTCATAATGTCCTGCCCTCCCAATTTAGCCTGGTACTGCACCCAGTGCTCACTTTGAAAGTTCTGGTTAAAGGACTTATAAAATCACTTATCCTGAGTGCTGTATAGCAGCCACACAGTACAGTACTCTGAAGAATGCAAATGAGATGTTTCACTCTGTATTAACAGGTTAAAAATGGTAGGTGAAGTAACTTTCTAAAAGAAGTAATCTTAAAAAATATACAATGATTTTATTTTCATAGATTTTTTTACTTATAATTAAACAGCTTCCATAATTTGAATCAGTATAAAAAGAGACCTGGCTATTTTAGAATGCCTATGTTAGGCACAGACAATGGAAGGTTATGAGTATACAATTTGAGAATAAAAAGACAAATAACGGTGCAAAATGACTCACCAGGAAGAGGGACTCCTATTTTCACAAATGTCTAACAGTGTGTGTTCCAAGAAAATATGCATATTAATTTATTAATTTTTTTCTTTGTGGTATCTTACTATCATGAATCTCTTCAGTTGGGGCTACCTACTTAACAGAATATTTCATAATGATAGTATTTCAATAAATTAGCATTAGTCTGCAGTTTTTTTTTTGTTTTGTTTTTTTTTTTAGTTAGGGTTTCTGCTCCTGTGAAAAATAGTTTGACCAAAAGCAGCTTGGGAGGAAAGGTTTTACCCCCTCCTACACCTTGTAATCCATTATCCAGAGAGGATAGGCCAGAAACTCCAGTAACCTCAAGGCAGAAACAAAACAGAGGCCACATAGGCAGAACGTTGCTTACAGGCTTGCTCCCTGTGGCTTTCTCGGCCTCCTTTCTCAGCGCACTTGGGAGTATTAGCCTGGGAGTCACACCATCCACTGTGGCCTAGCTTTCTCCCATCAATCGTCAATCAAGAAAATGCACCAAAGGCTTGCCCACAGGCCAGTCTAGTGGGGACATTTTTTCAATTTGGATTCCCTCTTCCAAAATTACTCTAGAGTGTCCCAAGTTGACATTAAAACTAAGCAGTAATTCTTATTTCACTCAGATTTATTTTGTAGTAAAACTGTAATGAGTTTACATATTTGCTCAGATATACAAATTTTGTATGTTACAGTGTGTTCATAATGAAATATTGTCCAAACTAAAGATACTTTGAGTATACTCATAATAAACAAATATATTTATTTATTTATTATTATTATTTTTGTTTTAACAAATATATTTATAATGAACAAAAAAAACCAAGTTGCTTTTGGTCAAAGTATTTGAAACTAGAAAAAAAAAAAAAAAAGAAAGAAAAAAAGAAAAAAAGAAAAAAAAAAGAGAGAACTTAATAGATGCATGTTAAATTAGTAGGATTAAAAATGATTTCCTTTTACTTTGAAAGTTGATAAGTTCTGGTTCAAAGCATCCTAAGTTAGGCTTATAAACTCCCAGACTACAAAAATTACTATTTCTATTAAAAAATTACTATTTCTCTTCTGTTCCTCATCTCTCTTTTACCAACAATTACTTTAAAAATAGTTTATTCCTGTGTGTTTTTGAGTGTAGACCAGAAGTTTGCCTAGCATCTTCCTGTATTATTGTCTTCCAATTCATTTGTGGCAGTGTCCTCCCTGAACCCGGCACTCCTGCCTTCTCAGCTGGGCTGGAAGCAACCATCGAGCCCCAGTGATCCTCTACCCTTCTTCCTCTGTCCCTCAGAGCTGCTATTAGACAGAACACAGAGCACCAGCTTGTTATGTGGCTGCTGACTCTGCTCTCAGGAGCTGAGCCACCTCCCCTAACTCCTCAGTAATTACCCTTTGAAAATTTGCACTTCAAAACTATTTTTGGCAAATTGCATTTACTCAATTATTTTAAATTATTAAATAATGTGATTTTAATTTAGAATATTTATAAATTAATTTTCTGTCACTCAATGATGCTACTTTTTTTCTTCTAAGTGTCTTCTGTCTATCACTCAATTGTTCTTTTTTTTTTTTAAACTTTAAAATTTCTTAACTGTGTACTCTTTGTAAGACATTCTGGTAAATTCCATATGTTAAAGAATAAGGTGTGATGATTTGACTATAGTATTGCTGCTTAGGCCAGCAGTGAAGAAATGAAGTCTGTGGAAGGAAGGCATGCTAGGGGTTCTTGAAGGGCTAGAGGTCGTGAGGTCCTGGAGATGGCAACATACCATCTGTTTTATCTGCAAGCAGTAGGGCTATTACCTCATTGCCCAGCAGATGTGAAAACAATGCATTCAGAAGTCGAACTATATCATGTTTGTGCTGAATCACTAAGAATCTCCCAGGTCTTATTCTAAAATGTTACCGCTGAGGTGGTATTCGGGCTTGGAAGGCAAATCCAGAATTGAGAAAATGGTTATTAACAGAAAGTCCATAAAAATCCCTTTTGTATTTTCTAAGTTCAGAAGCAAACACACATTTCTGATCCATTTTCTCTGCTTCTATTTTTTTCTTTCTTTCTTTCTTTCTTTCTTTTTTCTTTCTTTCTTTTTTTTTTTTTTTTGTATGTGATGTGCCTAAGACGTTTTTGATGATAGTGGAATGTCTAAGAGAAAGACAGCAGAAAACCTCAACTGAAAACAAAGGGATGTGCTTCCACTATTAAGTTTAGAGAAAGTGCCATTTCTGACCCAAAGCTTCTCTCAATGACCATTATTTTTTATATCAAGGCAGAAGCAAAAAACCAACTTGATCTTATCCTTTTAAGAACAAAACAATTGCATGCTCCTCTCAGTCACAAGGCAGATATGGGCAAATGTACTGTGATGTTTCTGCTAGCAAGCACTCAGTGCTTCCTGTTTGATGGGACAAATGAGCAAATTGATAAACCATTATTAAGGTGAAGTAAATATTTAGGGTCCCTAAATTTTAAAAAAAGGAGCATATATCATTTCACAAATATTTTTCTAAAACATTTGTTTCGGATTGATGTGTTTTTCTACAACTGTTGATTGAACATGCTATGCCCAGACCCTAAATCAGGTTTATTAATCAACGCTATACAAGTTTGCCTCAATTCCTACATGAGACCACAGCTCCACACACTCACATTTATTAAAATACACACCTACAATGAGAGATGTAGTTCTATGAACCAAGATCTTAGTCTTCTAAAATGTCAATAGACTCAGGAGTGAGGCATTTGCCTAACATGTGCAAGGCTTGGGGTTCGGATGATTCCAGTATCTCCATCCTTAAACATCTCCCACAAACCCTTTAAAAGAATTATCAAGTAAACCCTTTAAAAGAATTATCAAGTAAAAGTCTGAAATCCTTTCTAAGAGGAAGAAACTAAGAGACACAGTGACTACTCACTCAGCTAAGTTCATATGACAAAGACCGGCTTCGAAAAGTCATCCTGGCTTCACAACTGTTTTGCCTGATGATGTTACTTGCTGTCTCCAAAATACATGCTTTGTTAATGGTCCCTTTTTATCTTCACATGTGTCTCAGAAGTTTTTCTATGTCTATAATGTTCTACCTATACCATATGTGACAATCAGTGCTTTAGCTGTTGTTTCACTTGTGTGTACCTGATGAAGTTTGTGCATCTAAGACCCCTATTCGCCTAGTACCTTTTCCCCAGCTGAGACGTCCGATTAAATTCTGTACTGTGCAAACCTGGCAGGGGAAGAAGAGCCACTTCTGTCCTCACTAATTCAGTGATGCTCTCTGCTCTTTGATGCTCTGTTTTCCTCCTCACTTCCTCTGCCTTTGCTTCTCAGGGTCTATTGTTCAGTAGCTATTTGAGGGTTCTGTTGTGGTTTTCCTCTCTGCTCTTCTCTTTTTGTCAGAAAGAAGAATGTGTAGCAGCAGACAGATATGCCTCAGTCATGTCAGGACCTGTGAATCATGGTTAATGGTTTTAAATACTGAATTAAGTCTTAATCCAGCAAGAAATTTTTTCTTCATTTTAATAGGATATGGGATCTTGCTATGTTACTCAAGCTAGTCTCAATTTCACTGCATCAAAGGACCTTATTGTTTTAAACTTCCAAGTAGTTAGGATTATAGGCACATACTACTGGGCTAGGCAGCAGCTCGATAGCTACGCTGCAGCCTCCCAGCCAAGACTCTCAGATGTGTATTTCAGTTTCTTTGCTTCTTGAAGCCAAGGAGGCCAAAGTATCATAGTGTTCCCCTCATAAAACTAAAGATGAGTACTTTTTTTGCAATCAAAACAATGTGAGAATTGTGCATAATTTACTTCTAGATATTGCAGAGACATTGACCCCACTGTGATGATTTTCTTTTGTTGTAGTTTCCAGTGCTTACCAAGAACCATGCTTTACTCTACATACTCAGTGCTGTCAGTATACACTAAAATTCTCAGCAGCAGCAGAGAAATTCTGCTCCGTATCTTGGTCAGTGGAGGTTGTAAAGCCAAATCCTATTGGTATTATATGGCAGCCACCAAGCAAGTGGATAAGTTAAGGGTCTGACCTAAAGCATGTGATATGCTCTCTCTTGTCTACATCTGCACAGGATGCCATCAGTTATTATCATAAACTAAAAATATAAAAGCCCTGAACATGCGCATTTCCTGTAGTGACCCTTCTCATTTATATTTGTTGCATGTTGGATATCCAATGACTGAGAAACACCAAAAGAAATGCTCAACATCTTTAGTCATCAGGGAAATGAAAATCAAAATGACTCTGAGATTCCATCTTACACCCATTGAATGGCTAAGATCAAAAATTGAAGTGACACCACATGCTAGTGAGGATGTGGAGAGAGAGGAACACCTCTTCATTGCTGGTGGGAATGCAAACTAGTACAACCACTTTGGAAATCTATCTGGCGCTATCTCAGAAAACTGGGACTATGTCTTCCTCAAGACCTGGCTATTCCACTCCATGGAATATACTCAGAAGATGCTGCAGCACACAAGGAAATATGCTCAACCATGTTCATAGTGGCGTTATTCATAATAGCCAGAACCTAGAAACAGCCTAAGTGTCCCTCAGTAGAAGAATGGATAAAGAAACTGTGGTACATTTACACTGTGGAATACTACTCAGCTATTAAAAACAAGGAATTCCCAAAATTTGTGGACAAATGGATTGAACTAGAAATGATCATAATGAATGAGTTCACCCAGAAGCAGAAAGACTCAAATGGTATATACTCACTTATATCTGGACACTAGTCCAAGGGGCATGTTCCATGAAAGTCTTCACTTACCAGGAAAGTGGGATAGAGGTGAGGACATCTTATTGGGACTCTAGGTGAGAGAAGTATGGGAGATTGGGGAAATAGAAGGATCCAGAGGGTCCTAGAAACTTAGAAGAAGAACACTATGACAGGCGGATCTGGTCCCAGGGGTTCTGCTCAAACTATGGTACCATCTGGTATCTTGCAAGCTCTGCAACTCCCATCAACATGGTTGATTAAAACCTTGTCAAATCATTTATGCACAGGTATATAGAGCCTTTCTTTGAAGCTCACAATAAATGTTTAAGTTGATGGAATCACCTCCATAACATTTACTCATGTATAATTACAGCTGCAGCAAAAATATGGAAAGTCAAACAACCTCCTAACCAACTCCACTCCATTAGCGATGCAGACAAGTGAGTTCCAGCTGCTAAGTTCATTTGGCTAGAGAGTGTGGCTTTGGTATCAACAGGAGTATCTTTAGAGTTAAGGGTTGCAGTGTGCAGCTTAACCTGTACCATTATTCTCTTCTGGAAGACAAAGGAAATATAAAAATTATGGTAATAAATTCAGAAAATCCCCACAGAAATCTAAAAGGCATCATTGCAATTTTCCTCCCTCTGAAATGATAATGGCTTCAATGGGCCATTATCATCTGAGGCGAAGCAAGTGAGATGCTGCCTGCCAACGAGTGCTCGGGGATTAGTTAATACAAGGCATGCATCACCGAAGGAATATATCATAACAGTCCTTTGTCATGGCATCTGTCTAAAGTATAAATGTTTACTTTGGGAACCTGTTGTGTCTTTCATCACTCTTCCAGCAGCATCTGATCCCATGCCACTGTGTGGCTGCTAATATCTTACTCTCCAAACTAGTTTTGAATTCTCAAGTCTGAATTACTGACCCTATAAACCATGATAGTTGTTTCTGAGTTATTTTAGTGTAGTGTATGGCACTGGTTTTTGAGTTTACCATATATAACAGGTTCTAGGAACTATAGTCATGAAACATTGCAAGTTTTCTGGAGAGGATCTCTATGCATTGCTACTTAGTGACATAAATGTGATTGTTCAAATCTAGCTTGGGTAATTTCAATATATAATGTGTAGGGTGGAATAAAAGAAGAATTTACTGATATGAAACATAGAGGAATGTATCTAAAGACAAGGAAGGTAAGTGAATATGAAGACTGCCTGGAGTTGTGGCTCAGTGTCCCAGGTCCTGAAGCACTGGGGTACATCACAGACTTGAAATGGGCAGAGAAAGAAAGGGCCAGGGACGCTCTACAGAACCGTAGAATGCCTAAGTGGAGGAACAATGGCCACGAACAAGTGTTAACTAAGGTACAGTGGAATAATTGGTAAAACATCCTACTGTCTCACTGGATCTTTTATCAGTGATAGGTTGGGATGGAAGCTCAGGGGAGTCAGCAGGGTTCTAGTTAACTGTTCCCAAGCCCTCCGTAGAACAGAGTGATAGTGAATAGTCCCTATTCTGTAAAAAAAAAAAAAAAAAAAGGAACGTAACAAGATTCCTTTCCCAATGCCACTGTAATTTAAAAACATACGGGAATCATATCACAGTAAAACAGAAACAAGACAATGCTAATTGCATTTAGTATGTATTAAATCCTGTATTAAGCATCTAAACTTGCCATCCTTACATCACATGAAAATACCAACATAGTGAGTACTGGGACCAGCCTTTTACATAGGGAGGGTGAGCTACAAAGATGTATAGTAACTTGCGTGGGTTACACAGTTAAATGCTTTAGAGAGTGAGAATCTGAACCCAGGTTTCCCAGTTTCAAAGCTTGTAACCTTTTTTTTTTTTTAAACCTTTTCAGACTGGATAAAGAATCTAAATATTTGAGAAGATGTTCACTGCCAAAACTTAAATGGAACATATATTCTGGCTAAGAGAGAAGACTTAGAATGACACTCTAGAAATACACAAACTTGCAGAGTTAGTAATGACACTGCTTTGAAGGCAAACTGATTTTTAAGAGAAATCTCTCTCAAAGTATCAAAGCCGAAATTGGATTCCACAGAAGAGCAGAGAATGCTTTCAGGTAAGTAGGTGAAGATGACCCTTAAAGTCTTGGCTTGATGCAAGACACTGGGTTTTATTTATTATTCCCTCATGGTTTTTCCAAAACTATGCACTATTCCATCATGAAATAGGTACACAGATGAAAGAAGAGTGGATGAAAGAAACACAACAGGGCTGGCCTGCTCCTGGCTTCATCGTTAGTATTTATACCATGGCTTCGAGTTTCTTTTGTAAAATTTTATTTGTTTATGCTGAGGTAGTAAAACTGGGTGATACTTTGAGTCAGGACCGGGCACATTCCTCATGAGCCTCCATTCTACCCGAGCCCTGCTTGACTTAGCTGGCCATGGTCTTCTGAAACTCTGGTTCCAGATTTACTTAATATTTTCTGTTATTATGCAGGTTTTTAAAAAGCTTCATAATTTAATGTATGGATTATGTGTGCCTGCCTCATTTTGTCTGACAAATTTTGCTTATATGACCATAACACTCAGCATTATGGTCATTTATAACATTTTAAATTGAAGTCACTTGAGTTCATCTCTTTGGTCTGTGTCATCTCTTTTGAGAATTCTACAAAACATCCCATATAATGAAAAAAAATAATGAATTTTTATAATGTTTTTTCCTTTCCCAACTCCTTTCAGATCATTACCACACCCTCAACTCATTCAACAGCAGCAGCAACAACAACAATGAGTCAAAACAAACAAGACAAAAATGCCAAAACAAAATGAAATAAAAACCCTCCTCCTCCAAACAAACAAACAAACAAACATGGCTTTTGTATTGTGTTGGCCAGCTACTCCTGGGCATGGGCCTGTCGTAGAGTATGGTTGATATACCCAAGTAACTGGACTGGAGAAAACTGATTCTGTCTTTGCCAGTGGGTATCACTTTCCAATAGATCCTTGGGTAGGACAGGGACCTTTTAACCAGAACAGTCTGTGCATAATTTAGCAACTATATAAAATACACATCCCATGTTGCATGTTAAAATATTTTTATTCAGTTAAAGGAAAAGGATATTCAAGAAATTGTTTGGTAGAAATTCAAGAATAGTTTGGTAAGTTATGGGAAGAGGCAAAGGCAAATCGGTCCATCCTTCCTGAGAGCAAGCCATGAGGGTTTGTGGGATCACACATGTCTGAGTTGTTCACTAGTCTCCTAAGAAAGAGAAGTTTACTAAAGACCAGCTGGAGATAGCAAAAGGGGTCACAGCTAACATAACATCAGTGTCTGGGACCCAAAACCAGTCAGGCAGAGGCTCTTCAAGCACTTTTCAACTTGTGAAACATCTTGTGCTTGAAGAGGGCGATGCTGGCTTCATGATGGCATAACACCCAATTAGCCTAACGAAAACGTTTAATTTGGTAGTGGTAGTGGGATTATGCTATACCTTACAAGTGACTTCATTAGAATGACTATTTAATATTCTCTAGTGAGTGTGTATCTCGTGAAAAAATGCCAGTTGCTTAAACTAATCGCTCAAGACTGACTGGATCTATCTTGCTAATAGGATTCATAGCCCCAGAAAACCCTATTTTATCTTGCAGCCAGGGAATTCCATCAGTGTGTTTACAAGGTCAAGGTTGAAATTCTTCAAGCTAAAGAAAGACAGAAGAACATAATCCTTTATAGCTATTAACTCTTTTCCTTCCTCTGTTGATTTCTAAAGTGCAGATAAATGTATAATTGGCAATAAAATTATATTCAATTAATAAGTCAGATGTAATTATTTTTAGCATCTGAGAAATGACATTAAAATGCATAAGAGTTTCAAATGCTGAAATGTACATATTTTATGGTAGATATAGCAATATTTCCTTAAAATTTTGTATAGATTAGCTAAATATGCATATATAACAAACATGTTATATAATATACACTTGTATATTATATAAAATGCATAATTCATATGTTAATTGGTTAGGGGTGCTAAAAATAAACCCAGGATAACCCAGGTAAATTTGTCCTTCTTGTGAATAACCAACAATGTTTTAGTATGTTAAGCAGTTTTGGTTTTGTATTTTCTCTGGCAGCACTACCTGGAAGACATGCCTTTTTCTTAGATGAATTTACCAAGCTTACTTTGGGCTACATACTGGACATAGGTTTTTTGTTTCTTTTTGTTTTTAGAAGATTAGGATGCCAATTCCAAAGGCAAACCATTTGTGGTCAAATTCCTACTGCTATGTATTAAGGATGTGACTTTGGGTACATGATTTAATCTTCTTAGGTCTCCACTCTTTTCCTGAAAAAAAAAATGAGGCCCTTTCTGATAATAAATGATACAGTACAATAAGGAAGCTCTTAACATTGCCAGCATCCTCTTAATAAAGATGCACAGGCAGAAATATTATATGGAAGGTCACTGGTTTCTTAAAATTGCTAATTATAAAAAGAAAAAAGTTACTTAAGTATAGTTTACACTTTTATATATGTAGTCATTATAGAGTAGAGATATGCTCATATACAACGAACACCATATAAACATCAAGGACTCCTCTTTATAGTTTCGTAAATATTCGTCTTATCTACTACCACTCTTAAAGCAGAAGTGATGGAATAGACCCAGACGCTCAGAGAATGATTCGATATTATTTTCTTGCATATGTTAGTATTAACTTGGTATTTCAGGATCTATATTTCTAAATAGTATATAATTTTCTGTCTGTAGGCAGGGATGTAAGAAGAGCAATCAGGCTTAATTAACAAAACATATCTGATCACTGATTTTAAAAGCGCTTAAATTCTCATCACCAACTAAAGTGCATTTCACTAAATTAAAAGTAAAACAGGATACCAAAAGCTTCCTTTTAAAGGGAATTTTGTTTTGCTATTAGAGAAAATTTGATTAAATTCAGCCTTTGTCAAACTAAGGCACCAGCCAAGGACAATACAGGGGGTAAACTTTAAACCCCTACCCAGATCTAGCCAATGGGCAGAACATTCTCCACAGCTGAGTGGAGAGTGGGATATGACTTTCTCACGTACTCTGGTGCCTCACATTTGACCATGTCCCCTGGAGGGGGAGACCTGGTGGCTCTCAGAGGAAGGACAGCAGGTTACCAAGAAGAGACTTGATACCCTATGAGCATATACAGGGGGAGGTAATCTCCCTCAGGAACAGTCATAGGGGAAGGGAATAAGGGGAAAATGGGAGGGAGGGAAGAATGGGAGGATACAAGGGATGGGATAACCATTGAGATGTAACAAGAATAAATTAAAAAAAAAGAAAAAAATAGAAAAATTAGAACACATGTATCTTATATATTCTAAAAGTGGAAACAAAATGGTTAAATTTTAATCTATAGCTTAAATTATCTCCTCCAAGCTAACTCCTCTTATCATTTGCCATAATGGAATTTCAGAATTGAGGTAGATTTCATGCTACTGTCTGAGTAGAATGATGAGTAAATACATTACACACATTATAATATGTATAATAAATGCAAGCTATGTATGGCTGGTGCATACAATATATGCAATTATACATATTCCTGGAAATGCACAGCTATTATTCCTACAATCATATTCTAATGGGCTGTACAGACAGAGCACTGCATGCCTCCAGCAATCAGGTGGGATATGTAGCACTTGAACATTTTTCCTAACACATTGAGTGATTAGAGCATTAGAATGGAAACCTGAAATGGTCACTGTAGTTCTGTAAAACTTCCAACTAACCCAGGGTTTGCAAGCTCTTCTGGTGGCCATGAAGCCACAGAGACACAGTGTGTTCCACAGCATTTTGATTCTGTGGCAATGTTAACATGTGAGCCATCAGGAGCACATTCCACTGTGGCTGCATAGACCACAATTTGATTTCTCCTATTTCAGAGAAACAGATAATTCTATGCTATTCTAGGTGTAGTGATTCTCTGACACTTACTTTTCTTGCCTCTACTGGGTGTTGCTCCTTCTGTATTTATGTAAGTACTATATACGTATATAGTACTTATGTCTATTTCTGTGGACAGCAAATGATGTACAGATATTAGAGAGGGACCTGTTTATGATGTCATTAGTTTGAGTGACAGAAAGGTGATGGATAGATTTTCTAGCTCTCTGTGCAAGGAGCCTTGGCTTTCATCCTAAATTGCAGGTGCATGTTGGCTATGATGGGTTCTGGAGAATGTTCTCTTGATGACAAAATCTGTGCTAGAGGTAAATTTTCTGATCTCAGAAAGCTTGATTTTCTCTTTCCTCCATTAGTCATCTTTCCCTTTTCTTTGCAAGTGAAGGTTGTGGAGAAAAGTTTCAGGAATAATCACAAACAGGAGGGACACTCAGTCCAGAATAATGGCGCTTGTTCTCGGTACTTCCCCACTTGCATCTTCAAATTATGTATCACAAGGCACTCCCCAGGTTCCCTCACTTCTCATGGCCTCTTCCGGCTGCTCATCGCTCCTTCCAAGCAGCTCTCTTCCTTATTCTATTTTTGGATGTCTAAGCTGTGCCTTGGGGAGGATGCTGCTGCATTTAGCTTGCAGTAATCACAAGGACAAATACTGTGAGTATTAAATTCTAAACAGGGTCCTCTTTTCCACTTTTGGATACTTTTTTTTTTACTTGTTCTGTGATATTAAGCTTATACCTATTTCTAAACATATTCTATGTATTTGTTTTGGAATTCTCTAAGGAATTCATGATAGCTTTATTGCAGGGACAATTGAGAATGTATTTATATATATGCAGTGGGGAAACATCTCATGACTCTTTGTCCCACTTAGAGCTATAAGGGTTTAAACACTAAATACTCTTGTTTTGTAGCACATTTTGGAGGTTTGCATTTACGATGTAGCCCAGGCCTGCCTATAACTTATAGCTGTCTCTTGTTTCAGCCTCCTAAATGCCTGTATTACAGGCACAAGCTCTCACCCCGGCAGCAAAGCATGGTTTTAATAAGAGCGGTTAGAATAATTTTCTCTCTGCTGTGAGTGATTTTTCCCTCTAACATCTGACCTTTTGAACCTTAGGTATATTTTAAAAGATCACCACCTATTAGGCAATGAAAAGAAGTAAAATATCACTCGTAGGATGTTCACTGTTAAAACATTTGCAACCCCATCCAAATTAGAAAAGCAAAAAGTTTAATTTTTAATTCCATTCACTTTAATAACCATGGACCAGTTAAAAATTCTCATATCACCTAAAAAGACCATAGTCACCCCTTTAATGTAGTCCTTCCTAAATTTGCATATTCAAGCAGTAATTAGTCATTTTATGCACATTGGGAATAAAGTATGTCTACTGGGAATTTAGCAAACATTTTTCTTTTTAAATGTGTGTGTGTGTGTGTGCGTGCGTGTCTGTGTGTATGTATGTATGTCTCTGTGTGTGTAGTAAGTATATGAGTGTTTATTCTCTGTGTTGGTGAGCCTGTGGAGACCACAGATTGACATTAGATGTCTTCTTCAATTGCTTTTCCACCTTATTTTTCAGGTATGATCTGTCACTGAATTTCTGAAAATGGGCTCACTGATTGGCTCGTTACTGAATCTGGGCTCAGTGATTGTTTAGACTGGCTGGTCAGCAAGCTCCAAGGATCCAGTGTTAGTTTTTAGTCTCTCCCTCTCCCATCGCTGGGGTTACAGATTTACAAATGCCTCTTACCTGGATTCTAGAGATCTGAATTTCAGTTCTTATGCTTGTGAAGCAGGCTTCTTAGCAGTGTGACATTGTGAAAATTCCGCCATCTTGTCTCAGCTGAAGTCATATTTGGTTTTAATTGAAACCTACTCCGCCTTTGTGCCCTTCCTTGAAATGTCCCATGGGTCTAGAACTCCAGATTGAAATGCTCTAGGTAACTGCATGTTTTTGATTTCTGTTAAACAGCTTGCTTGCTTTACTTGCACCCTGCAAGTGTCAATCAGGATGTAGTTTTTCCTGTGTTATTCACCTTTCTGAAAAATTCATCGACGCTGCTCTGTGAGAAGCGTTCCTTTATAAGAAGTCGCTGAGAGGTTTAATACATATAGTGAATTTGGACTTTGGTCATGCCAAATGGTCTTTGGGTCTCTGCCCTACTATTGTACTATGTGTTTTGAAATTGGTCATGTGGGGTCATGGTGGAAGGAAAGAAGAAGGGGAGGAAGTGGAAGAGGAGGAAGGAAGGAAGGAAGGAAGGAAGGAAGGAAGGAAGGAAGGAAGGAAGGAAAGAAGGAAGGAAGGAAAGAAAGAAGTGTTTTAAGAATTTTGTCTCTGCCTACGGCACTTAGAGTCTAATAGTAAGCAGTCAAATTCCTGAAAGCTGCATTCAAAATAAGAAAAAATATGGAAGAAAACAATGAAATATCTAATGATAATTGGGTCAGTTCTTTGAAAACATTTTATCTGACAAGAATGCATGAAAATTTATAAGGCCAAAGGTAATGATGGAGAAGAGAAATAGCCCATCCTAGAGTAAGAGTCTACAAAACCTGCCTGCCAATAACGAAGAGATCCAAGAAGGCAGAAAATCGGCAAGAATATCATTAGCTTGGATGGCACTGTCAATCTATTTGACTTAGGTGAAATTTTAGAATATTCCATCCAAATAAGATCAGAAGAAAGAGTGATCTCAGGCCCGTACAGTACATTCACCACTGAAGACAACAACGTGGCCTCAAAACTACACTTTAAGAAACAAGAAGAACCACACACAACATGGACGCTGACCATAGTAAGATTAAAATGAGCAATAGTAACACAAGACTGGTAGAAATTTCCCAGATATTTGGAGAGTACACAGCAAACTACAAAATAACACATGTGTTCAAATTTGAAGTCTCAGAAGACACATATGAAATATTCGGAACAAAATGAAAATCAAGATACAATTTATCAAAATTTATGGCCAGTAACACTTAAAAGGAAACCGACAGGAATAAATGCTTGTTTCTGAAGAGAAATTTAAAATGATTATCCACAAACTTCATTAGGACAGTACTGAGGTTCAGTTGAAAAGAATAACAATTGAAGCTATAGCAAGTACAAAGAAGGTAGAAAACAATAAAAATACTTTAAAAAATATCAATCAATCGAAAAAGCATTTAATTTTTTTTGTTGTTGTTTGCTCTCTTTCTGTCTCTGTGTCTCTGTGTCTCTCTTTCTCTGTGTCTCTGTCTCTGTCTCTGTCTCTGTCTCTGTCTCTGTCTCTGTCTCTGTCTCTCTCTCTCTCTCTCTCTCTCTCTCTCTCTCTCTCTGTGTGTGTGTGTGTGTGTGTGTGTGTGTGTGTGTGTGTGTGTGATGACTCCAAAGAAAGTATCTTTACTAAATGAGCCATCTCGGCGTCCCACAAATGCATTTTTTGATGATTAAGCAGATAAATCTCTGACAAAATTAATTAAGATAAACAAACTACAATAATTAGATATGAAAGAAGTGTCATCACTGCTAGTTGTAGGGGCATCAAAAACAGAATAAACTAGACTTGTTGGTGTGGTGCATACCTGCAATTCCAATAATCAGGAATATGAAGCAGAGGACAGAAGCATGCATTCAAGTAAAAGGTTCTGAGAGTCAAGCTGTAGTTTTAAGCTAAATTTGATTTATTTTTAATTTTTGTTTTGCACACTATGCGTTTTTTCCATCACAGTCAACAGTACAGATTCTTGTTCGAGTCAGAGGTTCTAACAAATGCAGTGAAGTGTGTCAGGAAGGGATCCAAATTCAGTCCAGAGGTACATTTATTTCAACCCTGAAGATGCTTCTCAATTCTTGATTCTCAATTTAAGCATCTCTGAATTAGTTTGGTGTCTTTTGCTCCACAGTTAGTTTTTATTATGTTCTCCATACATTACTAACTTTTGTTTGTTTGTTTTTTTTTACATATCTGAAAAAACACATCTTTTTTTCTGGATTCAATATCCTTCTTGGTTCAGTTTTTATATGGTAATAAAGGGTGTTCGCATACGAGGATTTATCTGTTAGTTGTAAAAATCATTTTAGTTTTTGGTGGTCTAAAACGTCTTAGTGCTTAGTTCCCAAGTTCTCAGTGGATTGTGAACAAAATTCAAAGCACAAAAGTAATTTTGTTTCTGTGCTTTGATGATTTTATTTCCTTTTTATTTTTGGTTGTTGAAAAATTTGCTGTTGATTATTGATTCTTTGTCACCAATATTGAAGTTGTGCTGCCTTGACAGAAATTTTTCTCAGACCTTCAGAAATTTTTCTGAGTTGTAGAATGGCTTATTTTTTTTT
>OU015744.1:125827531-125863705 GCA_907169655.1 Acomys percivali | reverse complement strand
CCAAAAATAGTCTCCCTTTTGGTGAGGATAGCAAGTGACTGCTAAGTACTCTGTAAGAGGGGAAGCTCATCAACCACCTCCATGTATTTTGAATCAATATAACAAGAGATCTGAGGATCGATATAGTTATAAAAATTCATTATATTTTTAAAGGTTAGAAGTTTTTAAACAAGTTATAAGTTTCACTAAGATTTTGGTCCCTGAGAGGTCCAAACAAATGACACTGGCTGTAGCGAAGCCCCCTAGTGTATCACATCTTGGGAGAGCTTGGAAAGGTCCAAACGCATGGGAAGGTCAAGTTTTGCAATGACCCATTCTGGGAAGAACTAATGGAGTCACATGAGACCCCTCCATCCACTGTGAGACAGCATCAGTCCATTCATGAAAGGAAGACTCCACGGTCTCTGACATACTAGGTCCCAATTGTTAAAATTTGGACCACCTCAATACCTCTAAACTGGAACTAACTTTTAGCACATAAACTTCGTGGACAAACCACATAAAAGGCTTAATACCCTATCTTATAACTACCAAGGTGCATCTCTTCTACAGAAGTAGTATTCTTTGCTAGCTCAACTAAAAACAAAGCAAAAAAAAAAAAAAAAAAAAAAAAAAAAAAAAAAGAGAAATACTTAATATCTGTATTGAAGTTGCTGCATTTAAAATGGAAATATTTCTAAAAAAAATCTAAACACAAACAGAATAACAGTCTAGTTTTATGACATTTGGACATATTTATATACAGTAGAACAAATTTTAAATATTTGCTTAAAATTGAAAATATGGGTATTAAGTATATGCACATGTGAAAAAACAGCTAATACAATATAGGGGCTCATTTTAAGTGAATGCAGAAAATATGAGGCAATATTCTCATTTTCTTGCAATTAAACACATTAAGTTCTGAGAAATTTTTAAATTCTTCAGTATTTAATTTATCTTCTCTAGCCTAGCTATAAGGGTTGAAGAGATGGGTCAATAGATTTTCAGGAATTTTATACCATGGTGACATTTTTCATGGTGGATACTGAAGGTACTTTTCATTCACCCTTGGTCTCGATCCCTGGCAGTAACAGTGAGACCACTTTGCAATCTTCCCCCTTGAGGGAAGCCTTAGAGTGTTACTAAGGATCGCCAGTTTAAAACAACCCTCAAGGGCCGGGCGTGGTGGCGCACGCCTTTAATCCCAGCACTTGGGAGGCAGAGGCAGGTGGATCGATGTGAGTTCAAGGCCAGCCTGGTCTACAAAGTGAGTCCAGGACAGCCAGGGCTACACAGAGAGATCCTGTCTCAAAAAACAAAAAACAAAACAAAAAAAAAAAACAAAAACAAAAACAAAAAAAAATAAAACAACCCTCAAGGTACATGCTTAAAGGTAAAATACAGGAAAAATTGGCTTAGAATTAGGTGGAAAAATGAGCTTTAAAAATCACAGGACAAGGATGATAACAGAAGAAATGAACATTGAAGTGGATTGCTGTCTTATTCCAAGAACTAAAGCAAATGGCAAGAAGATGAGAATAGGAATTGAATGCTCTGTAGTTGTAGTGATCTGAGTACACCAGGGCTCTGACTATGTTCATTTCCAGGCACGTGCAGAATGAGCACACTTGGGCATCTGATTGAACATCCTTCTTGCAGGAAAAGCAGCTCAAGACATATTTTAGTACATTGGTTGTACATCCAGATTCATTACATCAACAATAATTACATTGTTTAATAGTAGCTTTCCTGCCGCTACTGCATGGCTTCTGTAAATAGAAACGATGTTTACCCCAAAGAGTTGGTTGTAGGATGGATTGCATTATGCGAGTCAAGGATTAACCACCTGCCATATTTTTATTACAGAAATATTTTGAATTGTAATTATCCATGATATCTTGCACACTAGCAGGAGACATGCGCAATTCTCGAGGGAAGAGCTCCGCGTTACTTGGCTGATGCTGATAGGAGTTCATGAGGCATTTTATTCTGCATGACTGAAGGAGAATTTGATTGTGCAATGTAGCTGGGAGGAAAAAGAGAAGTTCTAAACACAGGCCTTTTCACAGGAGTTATTATGATATGAGATTGTTCCAAGCACTCCCAGATTGAGGATAGTTATAAGAAATAGCTAATTGAGAATACATCCTCTCATCTTCCCATACACCCTCAGTAGTAGGGGTATCTATACTGTATCCTAGAGCCCAACGCTATCCCAAAGTGTTTTGCCTATATCTATAATCCTTCCTTTTGCTTTCAATACCACACAGGGCCTGGAGGTACTGCTGTAATTGGCTGAGTTCTCAGGTCAAAATAGTTGTGTAGCATTGTTTAAGTCTACACACCGTCCTCACTATAGATTACACTGACTGAAGAAGAAGCAACAGAGTGTGGCTTGATGTTCACTTTCTTGCTTTTCTTGTCACCCAGTCATATAGTCCCATACTGTTAGACATCATTGATCCAATCCTCTAATCTTCTCTTTGTCCATTCATTGAATAAATGCCCACTTAAGACATAAGGATTAGTAGAATTTAATCAAGCAGCTACTCAGATAATGCCCTAAAGTTTAAAATTGTGCCACTAATTTCAACTTTGAAAGACAAAATGACATGGAGTGATTATACACATGATGGCCAAAACTATGCAAATTAAACTTGCTTGCTACACACAACCACACACCACAGAAATCTCTCTTTTAAATAGCATGACCCTTCCCCTCATAAAGATATATGAAGTATGTATAGTCAAATTAGCAGAAGTCCGCCTGAAAATATAGACTATGCAGATGGACTTCTGATAGAATAGAATTAATATTCAAAAATCTCCATAAACAAACTTCAGTGGTATCAGTTGGCTTAGAACACTTTTGCTGTAGTGGTGTTGCTCAAGGGACATCAGTTACTGGACTAGTATGAGAATCTAGGTATGATAGCCTCATTGCTGTAACCAAGAAGATTATAGCCCGATGGGTAGGAACTGTGTAACCTCAATGCTTGGATTTTCATGGGCATTTCCTCAGACTATCTGACCCTCTTTTTAAAAAATGCCTCTGACACATTTACCCTTTGGCTTTGCTTCTTAGTTGGACACTTTTGTAATGACAGTATTTTTCATGTCACAACATATATATGTGTGTGTGTGTGTGTGTGTGTGTGTGTGCACATGTGCGCGTGTGTGTGATATATATGTATATACATTACACACATATATACATTATATATATACCTGTGTGTGTGTATGTGTGTGTGTAATACAGTAACAAAGAAAAAGAAATTGTGATTTAGAGAAGGAATAAGGGAGTACATAGAAGGCTTGAGAAAGGGAAGGAAAATTATATAATATTTTTAATTAAAATAAAAACTATAAATAATTTTAAACAAAAAACCTAATTTACCTCTTAGAATTAAAAATATTTAGGAACCAGAAATGAAAACAAAAGCCCATGATACTTTTCTTTCTGAGACTGGCTTTATTCTCTTAATTAGTATAATTCTCCCCAGTTTTATACATTTTTCATCCTTTAATTTCATTTTTTATGGCTGGAAACAATTCACTTGTGTAAATATACTTCACAATGACTGGCCTGGTAAGACAAGCCCAATCGTACAATAGTGAAGTAACTATCTTGGTGATAATCAACCACTTTCTGATTAGATTTAAGTTCCACAAGATGAAACCAATATATATCACCATTATTGGGACGAGAACCTATGACTAATTATGTCGGAGACCCTAGGGGAGAACCTATTATCACTGTGCCGCCAAGTGGACATAGTATTAATAGAAATCCTAATTGTTTATTATACCTGTAGCTCAATGCATCTCTTAAGATTTACGTGAGAAGCTTCTGTTTGCAGTTGATGGCTATTAACAAAGACAACTGACCAGGAAGGGAATAACAGACTGCAGCATGCACACCCTCATAGAGCACATAGAGCACATCTCACTTCTTCAAGGGTTAAGGATCATTGTAGAAGAAGAGGCAGAAAGAGTTTAAGAGCCAGAGGCAATGGATGATTACAAGGAAGCACCATCCTCAGGACACAGTAAAGCAACTGGACATATGAACTCACAGTGGTTGTGACAGGATGCATGAAATCGGGGCACACCCAAGCCAGACTGAGTCCCAGCATGAAGAGAGAATCCCGCACCTACCAATGGAGTTATTGGCCAATGTTAGCTTTACAGGTTTACACCTCAATCAAGTATTGCAGTCTAGCCATTACTTTTAAGTAAATATAAAGTAACTTTGATTGCACAATAATTATTCCCTAAGTAGTGAGCATGGTTATCAGCCTCAATTATGAAAAAAAGTTAGATATTTTATCTCTCTTTGCTGTAAATATTCCATTTGCTCAGCTCTAAAATTAGAATAATGATGTCTAGTTTACTAAGATTTGAATACACCCCTAGACAGTGTGTCACATTCATTTACATGACTGGTACTCAGCCAGTCACATGCTCTTTGTCACTCTCAGTGCTAGCAGAACTAAATAAAATTAATTATAGCATATAAAAGTTTAAACATTTTAATCTCTATAAATTTAACAAGTTATTAAGTACATTAATGACAATTTAAAATAACAACTACAATTTTACAACTGATAAATCTGGAAGATAAGTTTTTATGAAGATTAGCATGTTCATAGAGAGAATAACACCAAGCCTAGGAGATAACTGAAATTGCATATTTTTTGTTTGTTTATACTAAAGAGGCAGGTGTCTTTCCCCCACATTACTATTACATCAAAATGCTGACTTCATACAACATTTTTAAATGTATGTATTCATATATTACTTGTATGTGTATTTAAATAAGTCTTCCCAAATGCTATAGCATAGTTCAGTAATTAACTTAAAGACCAAAAAATGATTTTGGGACCCACAAAAAGCTGCCAAGACTGACCTCTGATCTCAGATATTGTTCCACCCAGTGCTAAAAGCATCTCATTCCTCTTCAAATATAATTAATTTTCTGTAGTGCTTCAAATAACGCATTCGGCTTCTCAATTTTAATTAAGATTCCTTTTCTCGCTCTAAATTCAAATGATGTTCCAAAAGGCATTTTTTTTTGTCAATTGATTTCTCATGTGAGAAATATAATTATGAACTAAGTTTTGTTAGTGTCACACTTACACTTTTAAATAATGAAGTTGTGAATGAAAATGAACAAAGACTCTGACACAAATTTAAAATGACTCATTCTGTTAGTAGAGCAGGACAGTCTCCAGTGCACTGATATTGCATAAGAATCCCCACTTTCTAAAGAGCAAACACCTTTCTCTGGTAGCCCAAAAACAGTGAGTATGATGTAATCATTGGGAGACTACACATAGGCAGCAAGGAGAAACCCTTAACAGATACTCTGCTTCTGATGATTATTTCTCTTATGAGGCTTTACCGATTGATTACTGAAACAGGGAATTTAAATATTAGTCTTCAACTATGTAATAAAATTAAGGTACAGTATGGTTACTATATGTCTAAGGAGTTATTAAAAAGAAATATTGTTGGAAGTTGATCTGGTCAGCCCTAATGAGCAGATTCATGTACCCTAATTTTTTTGTACCTTGCCTAAGAGCTTATTTCTGTTTCATCAATAAAACGTCATCACACCTGGGTAAATGGGAGAGGTATGGCTAAGGTCTGAGGGCTTTTGGAAAAGAGACCAGAAGAGGAGGAGCAACTGAAGGGGAAAAGCAGGAAGGAAGAAGGCTGCTGCACCACGGGTTAGGTGGAGGAAGAAGCACTTGGCCAGTGTGGGTGGAGATTTGGCCCAGATGATGATAATTAGCAAGTATTTTGGATTATGGATGGAGGTAGCATGATATAAATTATTAGAAACAGATGGCATGGGATTGGGGTATGGGATACCTACCCCAATATGGGAAATTGTTTAGGGCATTAATATCTACCCTGCTCCAGGTTAACTAAGGCTATTTTTAACATATAACAGGTGTCTGTGTTTCCTTGATTACTAGCGGATTAGAAAATAACACTGTAATAGTAATTATCGGCCTAATAATAAATATTGTCAGGCTCTACTTCTAAATTAACTGCAACAAAACACATTCAAAGCTTATATTTTAGGTCAGAACAGGCACTATCAGCTATGTGATGTTCTCAGCAGCAACTTCGGTGTCCATTCCACCCGATGTTAATAGTCACAAGACGCTGGAGGTAATTGCAGCCACATGGGTAATATGGCCATCTCAGGCTCAGGTTTGCGGATCTTGGCTGCAGGCCTCAAGGCACCTGTTTGGTTAGTAGGGGCTTAACCTTTCTCAGTAGCTATGCATTGTGGTTAGTACTCTTGAGGACTAGAATTCCTCGTCTCCACTCTCTCTTGCTATTCTAGTAATCTTCTAAACGGCCAGTTCCCTAATCCTCTTCCTCATTAAAACATCTAGCATTGTTTTATTTCCTAGTCTAAACATTGTGTGATGTGTTATTTATTCTGGTTTCATTTATGGAAAAAAAATGGAATATGGAAACAAAATATGGAAATGATAAAAAGAGAATTAAAGCTTGGCAGGAGTGAAGCTTGGCTCCATACTTACTTCTCAGTGCTCTGAGGTGCTCATTGGACACTACGTTGTGCATATAAATTTGAAACTTTAAAGCCAGACTTGGGATATTAACCGAGAAATGAGGTAGGGTGAGGGAAGTAAGCTACTAGGGAAATTATGTCCATAGGTTCTAAGTGTCTCTAATGAAAGGAATGGGCAATTTGATCCCTATGGGACTGAGAGCTAGGGGAGTTGCTTACATCCAAGATGCTATGATACTGAGCTCCAAGTGGCAGCGGAGTGTGTGCAAAGGTAACCACACTGATGTGTGTGGCTCTTCAAAAGAAGAGGCACTTGAGGACTCTTGGTAAATGTCCCTGTTGCTTCCGTTTTGTTGTCCTCCAGATGAGAAAGATCTTGGATTAAAGGTGTGTTAGGGCTCAACCGCAAGAAACAGTGAGTTACAGCTCACAATCTCATGGATCACACTGAGATCAAATATCCTGCAACAGGTAAACTCCTTGTGAAGTGTTTAATTGAGTAGGATGCCAATCCTACATTGGACTTAACTTTTGATTATACCATGTGAGGAATTTTACACAGCATCCTAAATTCTTCATTTGTGCTGTAAAATTTTAGACTGCACTAGCATTGATTTAGTCTCCTATTAGATTGATTCATTTGGTCCTCTCAGCATGGCCATTGAGTCATTCAAGTGACATTTATGAAAGTTCAACATTAGAAGACATTATGTTTCATGTTAAAAACCTTATCACAAGTATAGCAATCATATTTTTATAATAATACACCTTACGGTTCTGAAATCTTTATGTCACAGTTCAATTCATTACACATTCAAAGGAGGAGAGCAATTTAAAAACCTTTGTATTTCTCATTTATGTTTATTTTCTTATCCATTTACTGGGTCTGGACCACATTTCAGAGTTTCATGAATAGTGAAGGTAAATTTCAAGGAACATCAGCGTTATGATGGTATCTTTAACTTGACATTCATAGAAAAATTTGAAAGTACACGCATCAATGGTTTTTATCCAGAATTGCACTTAATTTAAATCTCACTCTTTATTTTTCCCTGAAGTGTCTGCTGCACTTGATATACCTTCAAATTCCATAAGCTGTTTACACCTGCTTGATATCAAGGGCATTTCATCCTCAGAATAATTTAGTCAATTTGAGGAACTGATTTGAATAATGATAAAGAAAGCCAGCAGAATCCAAAAACTACAGAAGTGTAGATGGAACATAAAGAATCACTTCACTATTTCACTATTGCATCACCTTCTTCCTTCCAGGCACCAGGGCCTTTGCCAAAATCCCATGGCTAGCTAATAACAGAAACTCTGCAGTCAATGGTCCTTGTTCTGATGAGTTTTTCCCCACAGTCCCATGATGGGAAATAAATAGAGGTAATGGTTCCCGCTTCTAGCTATACACCTGCAATGAAACATACAACTCTTGACTACTGTTCTTGCTACTAAGATAGTGGTAACAGTAACCAGTATTTCTTGATCATCATTTTTCCAGTGTGTTTGAAATAGACTCTGATGGTCCTGCTACAGGGCACAGCCTTCATGCCTTGTGTGCCTACTGTTTCTGTCAGCTTCTTGCATAATCACCGTATAACCCTGGGTTCAGTTCACTGACAATGAAATTTGGATAGTCTTAACTTAAAGAAAAACAGTATGGAGGTATGAGCGAGACATGCTAACATTACCTTCCAGCACACAAGGCTATGAGGTTGAAACATTCAAGGAGTATGTTATTTGCTTCCCAAAGGAGAGCTACTTTTTATTGAAAGTGCTGATTGGCTTTCTTGAGAGTATAAACTGCATTAAACACCCTCACATCTCCTTATTCTTAGAGCAGTGTCTGGGAATATTTGAAATTCAAGGATGCATATTGCACCTACCAACTATGTCAATGGGCTAAAAGCTCTGGAGGAATCTGTCTCTTTTATAATGAATAGAGATATAAGGGCAAATCACATGAAAAATTCACACCACACAAAGCGAAAAAAACCAATGTATATAGGGCAAATGAGGTTTTTTTGCATGGCATAATCAGCATTTATTGCTTTACTTTTGTGCTAGATGTATTCCTTTACTTAAACACTGAAGCTTTGTGGTATTAAATGGATAAGTCAATGTAATCCTATCTAATATTCCTTGATTTCATACTCCAGGTAAGAATCTCAATCTAACATTTAAATTAAGGACTTAATATAACTAAATTGTGAATTTCTCATATATAGAATATAGCCCACCTCCACCCCCCACCAACCAAACCAATTCATTACAATCTAACCAGAAAAACTTTGTTTTGCTCAATGATTAGAAGAAAATAATTATGGAATTGTTGTATATTATTTTTTTCTCATTAAAATATTAAATATTCCCCCTATGGTGGGAGTAAAGAGACCCATTATATTCAGAAATGAAGTGTAACTTATAAGGCTCGGGAAGCAACTGGAGGACCATTATACAAGCAGTGACAATCACAGGGAAGGGGAGAGTATCCAACTGGTGTGTCTGGGCGCAGGGATGCAACTTCAGTCAGTAAAGTTCTTTTTTTCAGTGATACAGCTGTCTTTCTGTAATCCAGGCTCCTGTAAGTAGCTCCAGTAAACTCCCTGGTCCATTAAAAGTTTGGACAGAAACATGTGATTGGTTTGTTATTCCTTATCTGCTCACATATCCTCAGAAGTCACACAAATACTTTCATGTGTATGACCTATGACTAAGTCTTCACATTCTTAGAAACTGTGATTAATCCCAATTCACCTTTATATAAAATTATTACATGTTTAGGTAATCACTAGACATCACTAGACAGATGTCTGTCTTAGTGAGAAATGAATGAATGATTGGCATTACCTGCTACTGCTCAGAACCTTTGGAATGTTTACTTTGTTTGCTGAGACTGCCAGGACAGAAAATAAATTCCTCCTTGGTCCCAGATGCTAATAGCCACATTTATTCAGTAATAATCCTCAATTTTAACACTAAGTGCCAAATATAATTAGTCTAATTTTAAAAATTCAAATTCCTGTTTCAAAGAACAAAAAGCTGGCAAGTGAGTCTGAAATAATTGTGAAGGAATGTGATTTACACTCTAAAAGCAACTTTAAATCAGACTGTCTAAATTTATGGATCTTATTTGGGAAACTAAGAATAATGTTGAAGCAGATTTATAATGAATATTGGGTGAAGTATAGTTGGATTAAAATTCAATGGAATTGGATGATTCCACCCCATGCTTCTTTGTCTAGGTATTGCTCAATTGGCCACAACAATCAAGCCTAAATGCTGAAGGACAGTTGAGAATTTAGTCATATTCACGATTATTTTCAACTAGATGAAATTCCTTTCACTGAAAAACAATGGTCTTATCTTTGTAGTAATCTAACTTTTAGGTTGCTATCACTCTTCCATCTTGCTCCATGTATAAAACATATATCTTTATAATTAAGACTCAGGTAATTAAAAATATTTATCCATGCCTACAGAAAGTATCACCTTTTCCAGTTGCATATATTTGTGAATTTGCAAATTTAAAATAAAAGAGTGTAAACCATTGGCTTGTGTAACAAGAAGCTTTGCTTCATCCAGTTCACCAGAGAGCTCTGACCCTGTCTCACAATTGCCACACTTGATGAACAGTCAGCCACCCCCTAACAGTCCATACCAGCTCTCATCATATGTGAGTTGCCAGTCAGCAAAGGGGGTGCTGGTACACTATCACTGTAATTGTGGGGTGTTGTTGACTACTCCTAACAGTTCATTTTTTTCCTTAATGTTTATAGAGCTCATATCTGCTCTGTGAAAGGCAATTTGTCATACGCATCAAAACATCAAAATGTGCACTAAACTCATACAATTCTATCTTTGACATTCCTCTTAGCATAGCTTAGCTTTCCAAATTTAATCCACTGAAATAGGTAGAAACAGTATTGGGCTTTATGCCACAGTCAGATCTTCTACAAAAGCAATTTCCTTCATATCTTAAGTCTATATATTTAATCGTATTTGGCTTTATCTAATAGTTGTTACTTCGGCTTTATTGATTTGTCTTTTACTTAGTACATATTAGTATTTCATACTTCACATAGATTTAAAATATTTCCCATTTAAACCATATTAACAATGAAATGTTATCTTGAGAGAAAGATGTAGCCTCAAATGCCTCCCAGTTCATATTATAGCTTTAACAACTGGTCAGCAAATTTCTCCACATCACATGGTACGATAGGGAAAAGAATGTGAAATATGTCTGTGATCATGCTTCTAACAAAATTTATTTGCATCTAATAGAGCATTACTAATAAATTGCAGTGATAATTTTTCTCTTATCTAAGAATCCTAGTGAGATTAACCAGTCAATAATTACTCTCAGAGTTAAATATATAAACATATAAATTATGTTCAGTAGAGCATTAAAACAAAAGTAAACTCTATTTCCTCCAAACATCACAAAATTAATTGAACATTTCTGAGTATTTGTTTCACCAACTTCTACATATAGTTTCAATCTATATGATCCCAGTGATAATAATTGTTGTCTTTACTTGGTACTTTTAACATGCTGTGATAAAATGACTTGGTCTACCTTCTTTTTTTTTTTTTTTTTTTGAGAAAATGTGTCATGATATTTTTATTAAATATTTTATATTTTTAGATATATATTTATATTATTAAACCTATATACAATAAACTACCTACAGCAAAAAAAACCATGACACAACCAGGAATATTATATAAGTGTTACATTCTTAGTGTTTTGGCTATTTGTATTTGGCAGCCTTGAAGAAAACATCTTTCCTATCTTGGTGCATCTAAAATTCTGAATGTAAATCAATACCTATCATAGCTCATCATTATCAACTTAAAACATCTATCTAGACCTAAACACATCTTAGCCCCTAGACAACTAAGCTTCACTGTAAAACTAAACTATCTGGTTTTCAACCCCATCAGAGACTTGAGAAGGAATAAAATTAATTATCTGAGTATAGAGAGGGTAGAGGTTAGCAGCTTCCCAAATGAGAAGATGACAGAGACAGTTTGCTACCTGAGCAGTCACCCAAAACTCTCTATAATGTTGAAGCATGATCTTTAGTGTTCTGGCCCAGTATATCTCACATATGTGTGAGGCAGGAACTGTTGAGGACTTGCTTACCCTGTCTTGGCAGAGTTTGGCCGTTGTTTCTGCCTGCATCCAAGGTTGTACCCCCTTTTTTAGGCAAAATTTTGTCTGTGGTAGAAATGAGGACATTTTCCCCAGTGTCTTGTTTGCCACATTTTAAGCCACCTCCATAAGGAAGTTCTTTGATGCTCACCATCCAAATAAATGCTGGTAATTTAGAATTTCTCAAGTTTCATTTTATATACCATCAGGGTAGTTGGAATTCCGTGTAATGGATGTTCGAAACTCTTATGGCCTTTATCTTTGTACATCTTTCCTGGTTACTCTTTATCAGTCTAAGGTACAACAGGTTTGTCTCATCATCTTTTACTCATTTCTACTTAATTTCCATCACATAGAATCTTATTTTTTCTTAAGCATACTTCAATTTTATTGAACTAGGATAGGGATCCCAGGAGCAAAAACACTACAATGATTCCAATAATGAAAACAAACAATAATCATGACCAATTGGAAATGTACTGTTTACAAGGTTAAAGTTGCCTAGCATCATAATGAATCGGGACCAACCAGGAACTGTAGCTTCTGAATTATCTATGGACTAATAATAATAAATGAAGGGCTGGAAAGATTGCTCAGTGTTTAAGAACACCAGCTACTCTTTGTTTCCCAGAATTCGTATCCCAGCCCACAACCTTTTCTAAGTCCAGTTCCAGGAGAATTCCCTCTTTCAGCTAACATGGACATTGCATGCATGGTGTACAAAATGTATAACATGGTGCAGAAATATACATGTAAACAGAACACCTGCTTGTATAAAAATATCAAAACTTAACAATATCAAAAACAACTATAAATGATACTGTTACTACAAAGGGAGACATTTTATATATTAGCAGAAACATAAAATTATATTAACATTGTCTTTGGTTAATAGGGAGATTGAATTTTGAAATATTATGAATAATCTATACTATTGGAAAAGTTGGAGAAACTTCATTTTCCCCAGGTTTTGACCTTTTTTTTTCTTTTTAAGGAGTTAGTCTTTATGTTTGTTTGTTTGTTTTATTCAATTTACATCCAGATAGTCGCTCCCTTTCTCCTCTCCTCCCCAATCCCACCCTCCCTTTCTCTTCCCCCTGTAACCCTCCACTTACTCAGGAAAGGGGAGCCCCTCCTCAACAAACTTAGACACAAGAATCACATCAGGACTCAGCAGATCCATTTCCACTGAGGCCACGCAAGGCATCCAGGCCAGAGGGAAGTGATTGAAAAGCAGGCAACAGAGTCTATGTCAGAGACAGCTCTGTTCCTTTTGCTAGGGGACACACATGAGGACTAAGCTGCCCATCAGCAACATATGTGTAGGGGCCTAGGTCCAGTACATGCATGGGCCTTGATTGGTGCTTTAGTTTCCATATGCCCCGCCCCTCCCCTGGGCCCTGGTTAGTTGACTCTGTTGGTCTTGTGGAGTTCTTGTACCCTGCAGGTCCTTCTACTCCCCTCCCCCCACTTTTCCACAAGGCTCCCTGGTGCTTCTCCTAAAGTTTGGCTGTGAGTCTCAGCATCTGTTTTGATTTGCTGCTGGGTAGAGCCTCTCTGAGGACAGCTATGCTAGGTTTTCATGTGCTAACTAGCAGAGTATCATTATTATTGTCAGGCGTTGGCTCTCTCTCGTGGGGGTGGATCTCAGGTTGAGCCAGGTCATCACATAGAATCTTAATGCTGAAATTTATTACTGGAAAAAGTATTTATACTCTCCATTTTAAAACAATTAACTTTCACTTCCCCCTCTATTAGTTATATAATTAACAAGAAATACTTAAAGAAGGCCTTCAATATATAAAAATATGAGACTATTTTAGGCTCTACATAAAATATGGAATCAGTTTATGAAGACCTTTCCTTTGTGATCAGATTTGAATGGATTAAATTGTGAATTGATGGCACCAGAGATGATGCCTACTGCTGTTGGTGTCCCTACACACTGAATGTAAAACAACCATGTCTCCAATACTATGGTACAGCTTCTCAAACTTACTCTCTTAAGAATTCTGCGATAAGATCCTTTCAAACTCAGAGGAAGGATAGCAGCCTACCAAGAAGAGACTTGATAGGCTACAAGCATAAAAAGGGGGAGGAGGTCCCCCTCAGTCACAATCATAGGGGAGGGGAGTAAGGGGAAAATGGGAGGGAGGGAGGAATGGGAGGATACAAGGGATGGGATAACCATTGAGATGTAATATGAATAAATTAATAAAATATATTTAAAAATAATTCTGAGATAAGGGTCTAAGGAAACTAAATCAAAGGGGTAAATGTAAGCAAACTTGATTCTGCAAACCGATTGATGGAATTTTATATTATTTATAGTTAAAGCCCAGTAAAGACCAAGATTTATCTCTCTCTTTCCCTTGATTAATACAGAATGTGGGCATAGCCTGACACAGACCTGTTTAGATATATAGATAATTCAGTTACTTAGAACTGAATTTGATTAGGAGTATGCATGTAAGTGAAATGGAGATTGTGTAGATCCATAACTCTAGGGCTCTTACACACGTGCTAAGCACTAAGAAAGTTTAGCTCTAGAATTTGGCTCTTCTTTTCTTCTAGTTGCAATTGTTGGGACAAACTATGGAGGAGCCAGAGTTACTCAGGAAGAAAAATACTAATCCACCTCACATGATCAAATTGGTTACAGTTTTGTTTTGATGCACTCATCAAGGGCCTATTTCTAGTGCCTCCGCTCAATTAAACAAGAGGTGACAATAGTTACATTGATATATATATGCAAAGGAACAATGAGATGATTCTTAGCAGCATATTTTCCTTTTACTACGGTGAGCTCATTCAAATAATGAGACTACATCGACCCAGGAGAATGTATAGGAAGTGAGATTCAGTAATGAATGCCAATAGATTGGCTGTGCACATTTGCAAGTTTTGAAGCAATGGTAGGAGTTTTCACATTACTGGCACATTTTTTTTTTGCATACACTCTGAGAATGTCTGAGTACTTCATTAACAGATATAATGAGTGAAGGAAACAGAGTATCCAGGGCTGGGCCTCCAGTATGAAAGCAATTTTTAATAGTACAAATCAGAGTCATCTTTATTTCAGATAGTTTTAAACTGTTACACCAAATTAAAAGCACTATTGGAAAATGGTGTTATTGGCATTAGCTATTCAGGAGTGGAGGCTGCAAAATAAAAGAGCAATTGTTTCCTGATAACATTCAGATCCCTTGAGTTTCTAATTATCTCCTTTACAGGCATTACTCTAGGATTTCTAATTGGATTTATGACCTTGAACCAAAAATCACATCTTGAAGCTCTCTAGGTTTATGCATAAATCCTGTTATTTTACCCTTATATTTATTTCTCCTTCATAGTCTTTCCTTAGTACTCTAAAGAAAGATGCTTTAAAAAGTTAATTAGCTAAAGCAAAATTCCTCCCATTATCATTATATTTAATTAAGACTTTCTTATTCATGCCACCATCTTAGCAAGGAGTACAAGTATTCCTGATACCAGCCCCTTATCTGTTTCCTTCAGCTTTTAACATAATAAAGCGCCTGGACTCTTTATTTAGTATTTCAGGTCTCTTTTCTTTCCTGTCACAAAAGATAAATTCACCTAGATGCACTGACAGCATCAAGGCTTTGAAAATGCGCCCATCCGTTACCTTATAAGCAGTTCAGTCACTTTAATCCATCTTCTGCCCGTCACTCCAATGTCAAGCTCACAAGTTTAAGAGTGTACTTTTTTAGCATGAACTTTTCATGCTGTTTCAAAAAAATAGTCCAATGTCCACTCACTTAAGAACACACATTGAATAGGAATAATTTTTGACTAACAAGATGTCAGTTAGCAAGTGTTTTTACTTGGTAATAGATGATAAATAAACTATGACATTATTCAATGCCGATTAACAATGACAAGATCACACACATCCCCAAATGATTATTGATTAAGAGACCTGGGTGGTTTCTCGTCTATCTTCATCATTGTGTGATTAATATATTTGTATCACTTTTAAAATCTTGAGAATCAACCATATGTATCATTTTTTTTACTTGTTTAATTTATTCTAATCAAGGCACTGGAGTTCATAGTTTTGAGCTGATTTATGTTTAGTGCATAACTAAACAAAACTCAGTACATACAACATCAGTAGATCAGAATTACTAGAGAACGTGGATAGTTTTTAGCAGTCAAAATATCTCACTTGAAGGAAGTAGAGTTTCATATCCATACAGCATCTAGGATTTGAGTCCCATTTCCATTGTCCTAACTTCAATCGTGGAATGTCAAGAAAGGAAGAACAAGGAATCATGCTTTGTTTTGTGAATTATTTCAGTGTACTAACTCTTCTCTTTCAAAGGAATTTCTAGAGGCTGCATATAAAAGTCTAAGCCAGTGTATATTGCCATCACTTAACCAGAGTAATAGACCATGCTACATTTGTGCTTCATAATACCATTTTTTTTTAATGCCTGGAAGACGCCTTGTTGCAAATTATTCCAAATAGATTCCATTCATAATTGCTTCAACCAAGGAACTTCTGGTCTCCCATCTCCTAGTGTGGAATTCTGTCTCAGTAATGATTCAAGAATTAATGGAGGTCTGGCCCAAAATCAATATTATCAATACTAATGTGAGCAATGTAACTAAGACACTTTATGGCTTAAAGGTCATACATTTCTGTATAACTATCACACACCACAAAACCTCAGTTATAAACATTTGCATTTGTAGTTCATGTCTCAAATCTGATTCCAATACCAATTGTCCATAAAATATCTATGTGACAGAATTTTCTTTTAAATAATAAGTATATAGCTGAACATATGTCTACTTATCATAGAAAGAAGAGAATGCTGGCCATGGTACTCACATGGCACTGTGCGGAGGTAGAGGTTGTCACGGATGATTTGCTGCAGCTCGTGGTCAACAGAACCCTTCTGAAATCTTAAGTTGAGGTAGTGACGAAGATCCTTATCAACAATTCCTCCTAAAATAATAAAATTATTTTGTAAAAAATTTGAAAAAATATTACAAGGGCACAGTTGATTGCATTATAAAATAATTTATAAATTATGTAATGGATGAATTATTTCAAATCACTATTTTGATGTCTAAAGCATTTATTAATATGATAACAAATTAGTCTGTCTTCTAGGTCTATACCTAGTAATGAGATATTTTTCATTTAAATTGTAGTTTTTATTAGGGTATGGTATTATTTACAACTGAACTAGCACTGAATTATACATAATGTATCTCATTGTCAGACTAAAAGGCTATTTATTCTTCATTTACATTGCCTTTTTTTTTTAAACCTCAAACAGTACTAATTGCCATGCTAATTCTATTTCTGTGGACCTGATTGCTTCAGGAATCACATCTAAGGAAGATCATATGGTATTTATTTAATTATTTGTTCCTGGCTTATATACTCAGCATGATGTCTTCTGAGTTTGAAAAGACTTTTTAGGTTATTTAAGGTCCAATGCAAAAAATGTGATATACAAAGTTAAAAGAAAAATGGGTATATAAATATTGATGATTTTCTTTCCACCATGAAATAAATCTAAGTGATTTCTCTGTTATGTGATATATGTACACAGTAACAGATTGAAGTAAACTTTGAACAGCTTCTCTTCTTTTGCCAACAAATAATTTAAATATGTTTGCTATTATAATTTAATGAAAAATGCGGCTATGGCTTTAAAAAGCCAGTGATGCAGCTCTATTGAATCTTAAGCTTAAACTAATGATAACTTTATTAAATTATACATATTTATTTTAAGATTCTTTCTAGTTCCAGGCTGGAAAGAGTGAATTAAAAAGCAAAATACTAGAGATAGTCAGCAGCCGAGGAATACTACTCTCACAAAGGACCCAGGGTTGTTTCTCAGCACTCACACAGCAGCCCAAAACCACCTCCACATGTTTCTGCATACATGACATTCATATGAACTCATGCAGGCATGCACACATATATAAACAAATATAAAACAAATGGGCTTTTAAAAACCAAAACTACTACAAAATCTTAATATGAATATCCTAAACTCTTATCTTTTCAAACAGTAATATTAAGACCAGTGAAGTGTGATGGCTCTTCTTGCTTGTCAACTTAACTATACCTTCAATGAACTAAAACCCATGTAGCTGGATACACTATTGATGGTAAATTTCTAATTAAATCAACTGATATGGAAAGACCCATCATCAATCCACTTCTACGAGGTGGGAAGATCCACTTTAAATGGTATGTACATGGTGGGGCAACATATAAAAAGGACACTGAATATGAAGCCTCTGGATTTGCTTCAATGGTATTAGAAGCTACTTTTTTGATATTTAGAAATATACTGAAGACCATCTGACAAATTTAGCCTGGTGGACCAAATGACTACAGTCTCTTTGAATTTTCTGTTGGGAGACAGCCATTGTTGGACTAATGGAACACAGCCTGTATGCCACTCAAATAAACAAATAAATAAATAAACATTTATATGCAATATATTTATATAAATATATTTATATTATAAAATAAATTTTGTATTTTCTAGTGTATAACTTCACCTCCAACTTTAACTTCTCCAGTTAAATATAGAGTTTGCAAACCGAGTCCGCTGCACAGTGTATGTATTAGAAGAAGGGTAGTTTTATACAGTGAGTATATAAAAAAATATATATATTATGCTGGCTGGTTTTGTTGTGGAAGCTTGACACAATTAGAGTCATCAGAGAGGAAGGAACCTCATTTGACTCTATGCCTACATGACACCCAGCTGTAAGGCATTTTCTAAGTTAGCAATCAATGGGAGAGGGACTAGCTCTTTGTGGAAGCGACATGTCTGAGCTGGTGGTCCTGGGTTCTATAAGAAAACAGACTGAACAAACCATGGAGAGCAAGGCAGGAAGTATGACCCTCCATGGCCTCTGCATCCACCTCTATCTCCAGGTTTCTTCCCTGCTTGAGTTCCTGTCCTGACTTCCTTTAGTGAGGAACAGCAACCTGGAAGTATAAGGTGAATAACCCCTTCCTACCTAATTTATTTTTTGGCCGTGGTGTGTTTTCTTGCAGCAATAGAAACCATAACTGAGTCAGTCTCTCTCTCTCTCTCTCTCTCTCTCTCTCTCTCTCTCTCTCTCTCTCTCTCTCTCTCTCTCCTCTCTCTCTCTCTCTCTCTCTCTCAATAAGTAAATAAATAAATAAAGCATTATATATAAATCTAATATACATTCATTATATTAGCTTTCTTCTTCTAAAGATCCCTGACTATTACAAGCAAAAAATACAGTTAAAGGTGATGGGAAACTATAGTAGACTCCAAACATAATCTCTACCAATCCTTTAGTATCTCTGATTTCATAAGTCTGTGGGCCAGTTTTGTTGTGTGAAATAGCATGATATGGGTGTGCAGTTATGAAACATAATTTTCCCACAAACTGTTTTAGCATATTGATTTGCATTCATTGCAAAATTTCTTAAGTATTCCAACTGTGTCACTTTAGTTGCCTCCTTGTCTGTGGATCTACACATAATAACATGCCATTGAAAACCATTTTGACTGATTCAACTGTCAAAATTCATACTCTCAAATAATGCTTCTTATGTTTTTTAGGATGTAGCCTTCTAATCTTTTTTTCAATGAAGTCAATGTGATAATGGAAAATGAAGGAAACACCGTTTGTGGGGTACAGCCAAATATTTCCATATATTGGGGGAGGAGGTCCCCCTCGGTTTTAGACCTAGGGGAGGGGAATAGGGTAAAAGCAGGAGGGAGGGAGGAACGGGAGGATACAAAGGGTGGGATAACAGTTGAGTTGTAATCTGAATAAATTAATTAAATAAAAAATAATTTTCTAAATTCAAAGCCATCCTTTTAACCAAACCTGAGAAGTCAAAGAGCAAACAAAGATCCACTGTTGACATCTTTATCCTGGTTTGGGTTCTGTTTTATATAAACATTATATATAAAAGTAACTTGGGGAAGAAAGAGGACACTTGCACTTACGGTTCACACTCTTATATTTTTGGTTGTGAGCCTAGCCTTTAAGGGCTGAGCCATCTCTCCAGCCCAACAGTTCACACTCTTATATCATAGGGATCTGGAAGTGGGGACTGAAGCAAAGACCATGGGGGAACCATGATTCCTGGCTTCCTTCTCTGGCTTGCTTAGCGACTTTTCTCACACAGGTTTGACAAACTTAACTAGGGATGTCAGTGTCCACACTAGGCCTGGGTCCTCAACATCAGTTAATAAAGCAACTGCCCTATAAACATACTCATAGACACTGTGATAAAGGCGATTCTTCAGTTGAGTTTCCATTTTCCAGATGCCTGGTTTATTTCAGGTTAACCCAGACTGACAAATGCGTTGTGTTCCTGTTTCTTAAACTCACTGGCAGCCATGAAGAGGTAACTTAGGAATTGTGAAATGCTCTTCTCCTGCCTTGTGCCTGGCATCCTCCTGTCAGCACAACATGTTTTACCTTTGATAACACATCATAGCTACTGAGCACGCATTGTGGCTGTCATTTAGCTGCTGTTTCTGCCTGAATCTCAGTCTGTAGGTCTTTCCTCAACTGAACCCTCTCTTCCTTCTCCCATCTTTCTGCTTCATATGTGGGACATGACAAGTGATGAAATGCTTTCTGGCAGCCCAAGAAAATGCCAGCTACAGAATACCAACTATAGCCTGCTCATAAATGTAAGCCAGAATCATTCCTTAATGTAATATGGGTAAATTCTCATATTGTAGTCTAGTAAGATTTTGCCTCTCAAAAATATATTATTGGTGTATGCCATTTCTTCTACTACAAATATATAGCATTTACCATGTTGGAAATTTGTTCCCTTTAGAAAATAATTACCAAATGTTTATCAACTCATTTTAGTGGCTAGTTGTATTTCCCCTCCAAGGAAGAACTTGAAGAAGCTTTTAAGAATAAGTGTGAAATTTCCTTCACTAATTAAATGACTTGCTACAAATTACAGTACTACAGGTGATCCTACTTATTTTGGAATTGTTTGTTTTGTTCCTTCTTCATCCTTGATTATCCTTCACAATTTACCAGAGCATCTTTTAGCTAAGGAATTTTTCCAGTGCTCATATTGTAGCAAACTAAGATAGTTTACCTATCCAACTATTGTCTACTACTAATTAATCGTCATTAAAATAATTTCACTAGTTTTGGATCTAAACATGCCCAGCCACAGGGCATGCAGATCGAAAACAGTTACTCAGCCTAGAGCCTCACTTTCCTAGTTGTCCTTGCATCTACTAGCAGCTACTTCTGGCCACTGAGATCATACAAAATGAGCACGTTCATTCCCTGAGCTTGACCCAATAGCTGTGATACAACAGCTATGCTCTGAACATGAAAGGCCAAGCACAAGCAAGAAGCCTACATGTTAAAGACTAGGGTAGAAGCTACAAACATCGGGGTCCCTCATGGGTTTGTTAGGCAGCTGATTGTGGTATGATCAACTATAAAAAGCAGATTTCATATTATATAAAAAAGAAAATGGGATGTATATGTTTATAACTAACATGGGTGTGTGTGTGTGTGTGTGTGTGTGTGTGTGTGTGTGTGTGTGTACAGTCAACAGTTGACAGGAAGTTATGGGAAAAGCAGAGAGTAAGGTAGAGAGTAAGAGGAAGTCACTAGGACAGATAGACACAGCGGAAGTAGAAAGGAGTGACATTCAGTGTGAGGTTTTTGTTTTGTTTTGGTTTTTGGTTTTTTGATATGGTGTGGAGAGGGAGAGCTTTTTTTTCCCCTTTGGGACATCAGCTGAGGAAGAAGGTCAGCTGGGTGTTTTTTCTGCCTCTCTGAGCTAGGAGGTGTTTACCCTAGCATCTGGTTCCCAAGACTTAATTGGTAAAATCAAACAATTGAGATGTTTTTAAAGACAACATATATCCTCATGTGGTAAATACATTTATAAATAGACTGTGTATATAGAATATATACAGGTATGTAGTAATTTCATTGATTAGAGATTTCAAAAGAGATGGATTAAGTAACAGACATTGAATGATGCCTGAGCTAAGAAACATGGCCCAAGTCTCAGGATTATCTCCTTTCCTTTTTTAAAAAACATTTTTCATTTAATTTCCTGAAGTGCTGTGTTTCAAACAGGCATCATTAGTTCTTACAAGTTAGCATTTCAAAGCAAACTAACACAAAAATATTACAGTGCTAAAACAATGCTGCTTTTTAAAATCAAAATAAGCAACAACCTATCTCATTTACCATCATGTTTATCTTCATTTTTCTTGTTAGTGTTGCAGGGATATTTTTCTATCACTGGGTAGTGATACCTAGCATTTGGATCCAGGGTGCACTGTCAAGCAGAGCACTGTCATGCTCACTGTCTCTTGCATGGTTTAGCATTCAATGGCTCTTATTATGTTTTAATATAACCATTAATACTTATATGACAACATTCTCATTTCCTTAACATAAAAAATGTTAAAAACTTAAAGACCACCAAGATTTATACTTTAATCTAGTGAGAGGGCTGTGGTGTATCTGAGGCATGTGTAGAGTGTGGGCCACCCTTGCGAACTCTGTAAAGATCCTACTTTTTAGGCTAAAGCATTAAAGTCCATTGTCAACACGGCCTCAACTAACCTTTTGAACTTAACATCAAAGTGCAACTTAAGAATGCCAAGGAAAGAACTTAGTTGAAATTCATTCTATTGCAAACAAGGAAAGCGATGCTTTCACAGGTTGTTAGTAGGTTTAGGCCACAGATGGGATGGAGAGTGGATGAACCAAAAGGATGTAAAACCTAAAGACTCTCTGTGGGTAAAACCAAAAATGTGCATCATTGAGAGGAAGTACAGCCCTTGTGTTTCTCAGGAGTGGCTGGTATAAGATGACTGCTTTGTCCCTTTGACTACTTGAACAACCAGATTAAGGAAGGGAAGCAAAATGCCACTCAGATGTAATGGATGAACACTTGCCGTAGTCCTTCAGGAGGTGAGTCAGGTCCACTTCTAATGAGATGGAAATGCACTAATATATACAGTGTTTGTACCGAGGCATTGATTGCTCATAGCTAGAGCCTTTCATATGTGCTGACCATTGGCTCGTCTTTATCTCTCCTTGAAAAAACTACTACTGGAATTAACATGTGCCTTATGAATAAATATCTCATTTTAAATCAAGATCAGTTCATTTATGAGGTGGTGCTTGACATGGGGAGTAACAAGTGGTATGAACCAGGATGCCAGTGACTTATTCTTTTATTTCTATTCATCCTGTGATTTGTAATAAGTATACCACTTTTTGCCCCTCTTTTATTTTTTTCATTATGATTCTACAGGATGCTGAAATAGGCAATCGAGTTTGTTTGTATTTTACCCTTTGCACATATTATTGTGCTTTATTTCGTCTGAAGTTGCAAAAACAGTCCCAGTGCCTCAATTTCTTTGCTTTTCCATCCTCAGTGCTGTTACCTATTACGTTTTGTGTTGGCGTAATTTTGTGGAACTTTGGATCAAATTCTCACCTATTCACGTGGTCAAAATTTCTCTTCTCAGAGGTAGTTTTAATAAGTAGACCAAGCAAAGGGTGTATAAGCACATGCATTCACCATGAAGAGAAATATAGATAAAATTAAGGGCCATTTGAGAACTTCTATGAAAGCCTAACGCAGTAGAAGCTTCCTAAAATACATACATATATGAAGATTATCTAAATGAAACTACCAAATAATGGGAGACAGAATCCTAACCAGCAATATCTTGTCACCAAATGAAGCTTTCAGTCCCATGATTGAGTTGAACTGAGGTTCAAATGAATTGAGGGCCAAAGGGATCCCAAACAACCCAGGCAGTTGCTAAGACTATAGATGGCTCTCTACAAACTGATGGCAAACCCCCATTGCTAAAGACAACACATATATGACTCCTTGACCCTGGAGAAATTGAGCTTGTGCCTACATAAAGCTTTCACCTCTATATCCCAGCATTGTTGGTATGGAAAGGTATCTGCATGTCACTATATGAGAAACCTCAACACCGATCAAGGCATACACTCTGATCTACAATGGTGCCTTGCCTGCAAGATATGCTAGGGCAATGCTGGCATTGAGCTTGTGAGAGTAACTAAGCAATAGTGGACTTGATTTAAGGCCCACTCCATGAGATGTAACCCATACCCTATATTGCTTGGGTGACCAAGATGCTGAGACTAAGATAGCTCAGGGACCTAGGGCAAACGTGAATACCATTGTTTATTTTTTAAAAAGGAGCAATAAAATAATTCCTGATGACATTTTGCATAGTCACAGATCAGTGCCTTGCTCAGTCATCATTAGAAAAACTTCCCCCTGCAGCATACAGAGATGCACAGCTCAATATTACATAGAAAGGAAGACCTTGGAACACTCAGCCCTAAGTGGGATGCCTCCATCAAATCTCTCCCCTCAGAGCTCAGAGAGCCCTCATAGAAGAGGAAGAAGAAAGAGTGTAAGAGGCAGGGGACATGGAGGATACCAGAAGAACAAGGCTTTCTAAATCAGCATGGTCAAAGTTCATTGAACTCAGAGACTGAGGCAGCATGCACAGGGCCGGCCTGAGTCTGTACCAGGTCCTCTACGTTTGGAACTAAAAAAGATTTCTCTTCTATTTAATAGCAAAAATGAAATTTATATATATACTGCAACATTAAATCATCTTTCAATTGGCTTTCATAATTTTGCTGCCCTGACACTTCTCTCCTCTTGGAACCTCTGTATCCCCACCGCTCACCCCCCCGCAAGTGCTTTACACATCTCATGGCCACTTCATAAGTTTTGTTTGGCTTCATGCATAAATCTTGATTTGGTTTTGAAAAAAATCAAGTGACATTGTAGATACATGGGTAGTGTTTTCAGTAGGAAAACTAGGGTTATTATTTTGGGAATGCAGAATCATTTATGAGTCCCATGATTTTCACTTAAAGGCAATGATCAAAGTTATAGCCGGTCCAGGCTGCCATAAAGGAATACCATAGACTTTCTGGGAGGCTTGCACAGAATCATAATTTCATTCAGACATAAAGACTGAGATGCCAAAGTAAAAATGTCCGCAGATTTGTTGTTCTGTTTTATTTTCTGGTTTGCATATCATCCTTTTCTCATTGGATTATGAGAACAGAGAGATAATTGCGCTTTTGAGAGCCAGACCCTTGTAATCAGGCGACCACTTTTTAAAACAATCACATTGGAAGTTAAGGTTTCAACTCAAGAATTTGAGGGGAAACAAATACTGAGTCTAAAACACTGGGCACACCCCCCAAATAAGCATTCTTCTAGTTCTTAAATTTAAGCTTCCATGTAACAGATTTACTGAGTACATTTTAAAGCTTGGGAAGTTTTGTCATAAAATGATGAAATTATTTTATCTATTTCTAATAAATTAGATGTAGTTATAAGCAGTGTTGGGTAGTACTCTTTAAATATTGGTTGTTATTTTCTGAATCTTCCAGGAAATTAAGAATAGTAAGCAGAAAATTGATTTGAGACTGGTCTCTGAAATACGTAGCAAAATATACAAGTGAAGTGGTCTTCAGGAATTAGAAGAGAAGGCACATCTCTCTTGGTGCCTGATGATATTGCCACAAGTAATGGCAAACACAGCTGATGCTAACTCATTTGTTGCTGTGGACATTAAGGAATAAACAATAGCTATGAAAGTATATTGTTAAGTTTCTTTTTTCAAAACTAGTTCCTCCTTAATTGATTTCAAAATGGGGGAGTCCAGTAATAGAAAAGTTGATGATTCTGTTAATATCCCCAGTCACAAAAAGAGTGACAGACATGTAAAATCTAACAGTTCTGATGGAGCTTTGGCCTTTCTGAGTAGACAACTACAAGTTTGGTTTCTGTCATTTCGAGGTCTGTCACCTTCCTGGTGGCTTGCAGGCTATACCTCATCATCAAATGCATTATCAGTTGTGCTGTAAGTCACCAGGTAGGAAATTGTTCTCCAAATAATTTGTTCTTATCCAAGAGTCATTAAATTAATTGAATATGCCATGTTTAATTAAGTTTTAGTAACTGAAAACATCTTGTTACATAATAATGTGAAATTCCCCATTATTTCACTCACGTTAATAGTCTCCTTTTAATAGTCCAACCTTAGTACTTTTGTGGTATCTTTTCCTAAAGTTTGGAGTGTCATATTTTTAATAAGAAAAACAATAATAAAACCAACCAAAATACTATTTATCAGTAGCAGTTCGTTAGGAGATTCAAAAGGAAAGAGAATAATTGCTACTTAAGAGAAAATTACAGAGATAAATATAAGTGGTTTATGACATTCTCCTCTTCCACTGAAAATGGCTGTTTATCATTTTCTTCCCGTACTTTTGTACAGATTGCAACATTATTATTAAGTTTCATTTCTTCATTGTTCACCCTGTACTCAAAGTAAAGTTAGATTTGTTTCTATCATTACAATTATTGGCTCTCATTGACAAGAATAAATGAAATTTTGGTGAACATGTATGAATTATCCAACATTTCAATATTAAGGTTTATTAAGGATGACTGCAAATTTGGGAACAAGTTAAGGTGTACCTAAATTTTTAAAAAGTGTCTCAACATGACTAATTCCATCTGAGACAAGTGTAGTATTACATAACTACTAACAGATGTCGAGAGAAATCCAGCATACTCATAGAACAGGGATGTAAAATGACTTAAAAACCTAACCCAAATGCAATCCAATTTTTCTAAAGAAGATTATAAGATGGATTAAATAAGTGACTAGGTTATTTAGGATCAGACTTGAAATCATAAATCCAATAAATCTCAAAGTTTGACTCTTTTTATTTTCATAACATATTTAGTAAGATGACTTACATGAGAGGAAAAAATATCATCTTCCAAAATATGTGGATAATTCAGTACAAGAACATTTTTGCTTTAGAGTTTGTTTTACTGACTGTAATTTATTCTAAAGTTTAAGTTAAAAAAACAGCCGAGGAGATAAAGATATCAAAACACTTTTGGGTCTTTGAAAATCCAGTAGAAAAATTGACACACATGAACAAACTCCTGCAATACCTTCATTCAAATACTGAAATGTGAACATGCAAATGGAGTTTAGACTGTGACCTTTTAAGCATATTTCAGTGTGTGTAAGCGAATTATTATCCCTGAGTCTACTACAGCATACATTATTAAATTGGTGAATCTTATAAGTAAAATACATGGAGATTTACAGACTCAGGGCTGAAAGTATGACAATATTTAATGCTTCATGTTAACCATTAAGCGAGATCAGTCTTCTAATTTGAAAAAAAAAATATTTCGGTTGTTTCTAGACTCTGGTATTATGAATAAAGCTGCTATGAACATAGTTGAGCAATATTGTTGTATGGTAGACCATCTTTCCGGAATTTACCCAGGAGTGGTATATCTGAGTCTTGAGGTAGCACTGTTCTCATTTTTCTGAGAAAGTGCCAGATTGCTTTACAAAGTGGTGGTACAAGTTTGCACTCCCACCAGCAATGGAGGAGTGTTCCCCTTTCTAGATGTCCATCAATGGAAGAATGGATAAAAAAAAAATGTGGTACATTTATACAGTGGAATACTACTCAGTTATTAAAAACAATGAACTCATGGAACTTTCAGTGAAGTAATCCAGACCCAGAAAGACATACATGGCCGTACGCTCACTTATAAGCAGATAATAGCCATATAATATAGGTTAACCATACTACATTCCACAGACCTAAAAAAGCTAAATAATGAAGAGGACCCTAGGGAGGATGCTTCTTACTCATTCAGAAGGACAAATAGAATAGACACTGGGAACAGATGAAAAGAAGGCACAGGACTGGAGCCTACCATAGAGGTCCTCTGAAAGACCCCACCCAGCAAGGGATTGACGCAGCAGCTGAGACTCACAGGCAAAGTTTGGGCGGAGTGCAGAGTTTTATGGGTGAGTTGGAGGATAAAAGGACCTAGAGGGGACAGGAGCTTCACAAGGAGACCAGCAGAGGCAACAAATATGGGCTCAGGGAGGCACTAACCAAGGACCAGGCACGGAGAGGCCCTAGATCCCGCAGCTCAGAGGTAGTCAATAGGCAGCTCTGCCTCCATGTGGGTCTCCTAATATGGGAGCAGGGGCTGTCTCTAACATGGACTCTGTTGCTTGCTCATTGATCACTTTCCCCTGGTGGAGTGGCCGTGCGAGGCCACAGAGGAAGAGGATGCAGGCAGTCTTGAGGAGATTTCATAGACTGGGGTCAGACGGTGGGGGAGGAGGGCTCCCTTTTTTTTTTTGAGTACTAGGAGAAGGGGCTGGGCGAGATAGTAAGAGAAGATGGGAACAGGAGGAGACACGAGAGGGGCCTATAATCGGGATGTAAAGTGAATAAATTAAAAAAAAGAAACATTTAATTTTAGGTTTTGTGAGTTTGCTGCACCTCAGGGACAACCTGATGGGTCAATACAATAGATGGTCCGCTTCAAGTGGTTCCAGGCTGAAAAGCATCATGTCATACACTGTTTGAGTTAAATCAATCAGAAAGGAACCACAGCTTTATTGTAAGCCCACTTACAATGGTAATACCAATAAAAAATCATTTGAAAACCTCTTCTAACGGACAAACTAACATGATCTCCATGGGCTGTGGTAGGATGGCGCAGTACTAATGAAGCAATAGCGAATGTCAACTTATGATGTAAACTGCTACAAGCCTGACTTCTAAGACTGAGAGATGCATTCCAAAGGTTTGTTTTGAAATGCAGAATGCTTCTTCTCATGGAAATAACGTATATTCTAATTATATTCTTGGCCCACATGGGTCTTGTAATGAGTGAGGCACCTGAAGTACATTATGCATGGACAGTCAGAAGCACAATGTTGTGCATAACAGTGCTTCTAGGAGGAGTGGGGCAGATGAGGATGACTGCTAAGGTTCCAAGCCTGACAAACACATGTGAAAGCCTCAAGGCCCTCTTTCAGGCAGAATGGTGCAATACCAGCTCTGAAACAGTGCTGGAATGTCTTTCCACTACAGTGGAAGATTCTATGATGAGAGTGGGGTTACCTAGTGTATACAGGAGGGGCAGCCTATTAGATACATTGGCTCCCTTCACCCTGTATGAATGTAGGACAATGAACACTCTGATGAACTGCTTTTTCTTTTTTCTAAAATATATTTTATTAATTTATTCATATTACATCTCAATTGTTATCCCATCCCTTGTATCCTCCCATTCCTCCCTCCCTCCCATTTTCCCCTTACTCCCTTCCCCTATGACTGTGACTGAGGGGGACCTCCTACCCTGTATATGCTCATAGGGTATCAAGTCTCTTCTTGGTAGCCTGCTATCCTTCCTCTGAGTGCCACCAGGTCTCCCCATCCAGGGGAGGTGGTCAAATATGGGGCACCAGAGTTCATGTGAAAGTCAGACCCCACTCTCCACTCAACTGTGGAGAATGTTCTGTCCATTGGGTAGAACTGGGTAGGGGTTTGAAGTTTACTGCATGTATGGTCCTTGGCTGGTGCCATAGTTTGAGCAGGACCTCTGGGCCCAGATCCTCCCATCATAATGATCTACTTGTAGGTTTCTAGGGCCCTCTGGGTCCTTCTATTTCCCCATTCTCCCTTGATTCTCTCATCTAGAGTCCCAATAGGATGTCCTCCCCTCTGTCCCACTTTCCTGGTAAGCGAAGACTTTCTTGAGACATGACCCTTGGGCTAGTGTCCAGATATAAGTGCGTATATACCATTTGACTCTTTCTGCTTCTGGGTTAACTCACTCATTATGATCATTTCTAGTTCAATACATTTATCCATAAATTTCAGGAGTTCCTTGTTTTTAATACCTGAGTAGTATTCCATAGTGTAAATGTACCACAGTTTCTTTATCCATTCTTCTACTGAGGGACACTTAGGCTGTTTCCAGATTCTGGCTATTATGAATAAGGTTGCTATGTACATGGTTGAGCAAATCTTCTTGTTGTATGCTGGAGCACCTTCTGGGTATATTCTAAGGAGTGGAATAGCTGGAACTGCTTTTTTTAAAATAGGATTTGGTTCTTGATTTATTCTGGGATTTTCTTAACTTAGTTTATATTGCTGTAAATACTTTTCCTTCAGCATGAGGTAAGCTTCAGCCTTTTTTCCACACTCTGTCTTGCAAGCAAACATACTTATTTTGTGTTTCCTTTGATGTTCTATAAAATATGTTACCACTCATAAAATTACAAAACAATCTGAACTACCCTTTGTTACAATTTCTTTGCGAGCACTAGCTTTTCCTACTCCTACTAAGCTTCCTACTAAGCTTCATCCTACTCCCATACATAAGTTTATACAGATCCTGGAGGAAAGACAGACAAGGGCAGGTGTGGTCTGCAGGTAAGAGTGGACACTTGAAGTTTCTAAGGACTACAGAGTAGACTTATTTTCACGCTTTTAGAAGAAACAGACTCATAGTCAATTGAATGTGCCATTTAAAGGATATGTCTATGCATATAAGAGCAAGTGCATGTATCTTAAGAAAGCAGAAGTAGGAAAGCAATGAGAAGGAAGAAGTTAGTCAGTGAGGTGCTACAAAAGTAAAGCAGAAAGGAAGTAGAAGAACAGGCCTTTAAGTTCTGACTATCCTTTTTTTAATTTAAAAAAATTTAGGTATACATTTATATTATTACACATATACACAGTAATCTACCTATAGTAAGAAGAACCATTTGGCTGCCTTGAAGAAAACATCTTTCCTATCTTGGTGCATCTCAAATTCTGAATGTAAATCAATATCTATCGTATGTTGTCATTATCAACTTAAGACATCTGTTGAGACGTAAAATCATCTTAAGCCCTAAACAACCAAATTTCACTGTAAAACACGTTCTGACTGCTCTTAACCCTGAAGAGCCACTGATGTGACAGATAAGAAGCACAAATGGATTTGGAACACCGACACTACACCAAATCAGAGACTGCGGCTGAAAAGGAAGTAGAATAAAAGACCTCAAGTATTGAGCCTGGAAAAGACAACTATTCCTGTTGCCAACTGGCTGAAAATGTTGTGCCCCCAAGAGCATATTATGAAAGAAGTAGATAAGGCAAGCCACAAGTGGTCAAAAGGCTGTGAGGGCGAGCTTCGTAGCCCTGGATCACTATTGGAAGTAGAAAAGACTCCCTCCAACTACTGGAATAGAAGCTGTTTGTGCAGTTGCTAAGCATCATGCATTCTACTCTCCATATTTAAGAATTGTCAGAATTTCCTAAAACTTTACCTGAGGATATCAGGAAGATTTCATCCCTTGAGAATTCAGAAAACAATAGAGAAAATGATGATTACACAAGTAACAAAATATTCTTGATTACTTCCAAACTCAGGGTACATGTACAAGTGTATGTTTGAGCTGTTAAAAGAATAGTTGGCAACTGCCATCTTAAGTCGTTCTGGAATATCCCTTCATTTGCTTGCAATGAAAGCCCACAAAATTATTATTCTAAAGTAAATTATTTTTTTCAATTTCTTTCTTTAATGTCTTAAAGTTTTATCATACAAGTCTTTCATTTGGTGTGTTAGAGTTACCCCAAGATATTTTATAATTTTAGAGGCTACTTTAAAAGGTGGTGTTTCCCTGATTTCTTTCTCAGTCCACTTGTCATTCATTTCTACATTAAAGTGTACTGATTTTTGAGAATCAATTTTGTATCCAGTTACTTTGGTAAAAGGAATTTATCAGCTATAGGTGTTTCCCAGAGCAATTTTAGGGTCATGTGTGTACACTATTATGTCTGCAAATTAACATACTTTGATTTCTTATTATCAAATTTGTTTCCCTTTGATCTCCTTTGGTTGCTTGTTGTTCTAGCTAAGACTTCAAGCACTATGTTAAATAGATACGTAGAGAGTGGACACCCTTGTCTTGTTCCTAATTTCAGTGGAATTGCTTTGAGTTTTTCTCCATTTAAGTTGATATTGGCCATGGGCTTGCTTTAAACTGCCTTTATTATGTTGAGGTATGTCCCTTATCTCCCTAATCTCTCCAAGAATCATGAAGTATGTTGTGGCTTCTCTTGGGCTCTTTTTCTTCTGTTTGTTTTATACAATTCTAATGTGTTAGTTCTTAAATTTCTTTTATTATATTTTATTTTATTGTTATCCATTTTAAGCCTATTTTCTAATAAGAGACAGAAAGGGAGTGGATCTGGATGGCAGGGGAACTAGGGAGGAGAAACTGTGGTCAGATTTAGTATGTTAAAAAATCTATTTTAAATAAAGGGAAAAGATAGGCAAGCTAGACATTTAAGAGGAAAGACCAGGGACACAGGCTTGCTAGCCCTCAGAGAGTCTTGAGGAACAGAAAAAGATATTAATATCCTTTCATATACCTTAGCTTCTATTACAGCTAATGTGACAGGCTAAATTGTAAGCAACGATGATCTCAAGCAAGCCTACACCCATTTCATGAGTGCTCACTCTGATCATCCCATGGACAAGCTAAATAGACTGCAGCTTTATATGAATGGTTATTATACAATTAGTGGTAAAGTTGTTTCTGTAAATGTGAGAAAGAAAAAGATACCTTAGTAGAATCAATGCTCCTGAGACACTTGAATGGTCAAAAGATGTTAATGTTGGCTACATGATTGGTGGACAGAGTCAAAGTTTAAGTCAGGGATGGATAGTTAGGGGCTCTAACCACTCCTTACTTGTACAGTGATGTGCAGACCAAGAATAGAGGATACTTATCTCTCTAGTTGGACCAGAGGGCATAGAGTATGTGCATTTTCCATTGGCTAGGCTCATGATAGCCTAGAGAATTTTTTGATCTCAGCAGCAGTTCCTCAGCCTTTGCCCAGTTTCTTCCACAGACCTATAAAATCTCTAGACAAATGTAACTCAATATTTTTTCTCCTCTCAGAAATGCCTCTCAACCCTTGGAGGTTAACTGCCACTTTTCCTCAGCTTCCCACTTTTCTGTAATAATTCCCATTAAAGCCTAATTCTGCTTTGCAAAGCCCATCAAGAGTCCATGACCTTGGTTCTCTCTAGTGTGAGACAATGAACCTAGAGGGACTGACTCAGATCAATGTTCGATGAATATAAGTGTCCAGCACCTTAGGTCCTTCTGTCATGCACAACCGGGTTTCAAAACACTCCATCAGTCTTGAAACCTCTGCATAAGGTCCATATGGGTACTAGATAAATTTCTAGAAATGCATAATTAGGCTTGAAATGTCTTTATCTCAACTTCTGGCTCCATGTGTTCTATCATTAGAACTAAACCAGAAAGAACATGTTTCTCTTCCTTACCGTAGCCTGCTTACCTCATATTCCCACTAATGTAATTTGTAAATAGATCTATTTATGACTTTCGTTTGTTTTGTGAATGTAAAATGCACATAACTTCTTCAGCCTCCTTTATGGTAGCATGTGTTAATTTAGTCTGGTTCCTGAGCCAGGGTCACTTACCATTAGCTGCAGATTAAAGTGTTTTATTGATATTTTATTTTTGATGTATCTTCTATTGGCAATGGTAATGGAGTTAGGTTTTCTCAGCAGATTGAACATTTTTTTGCTAGGATTTCTGGAAGAATTACAGAAAAAATGAGGAAGTCTTTCATTCATACTGAGCCATTGAGAAAAGTGATGTTTGTTTGCATGGGTGTGGCAACTTGACCTGGCCATGTGACATGTCTCTCCGGTTTTGTTTTATTTGCTTGTCTTTTTAGCATACTATGAATGTGGGAACAGAACAAGAAAACGGATTCAAACAAGCTAAATTACTGCACATCTTTAAGTGCTTAATTACATACTGAGTGGTAGGCAGAAGAACTGACTGTGCTACCAGGAGTGGTGTTCTCATGGAATGCCCTCTCCATGGTGTTTATATACCCCGTTACAGCCAGGCACTGAGGAAACAGACACAGAAGTCAAAAAATTGTTCTTGGCAATGGGATTCTCCAAAATTTGTTTTACAAAGTTGCTCTTCAATTTGGATCACTGGATTATTTATTATACACAATTCTGTGGGACAACTTGTGTGCAATCACTACTGGCACAGGTCCATGATTAAATGGCAAAAGCTTCGAATACTGATGTAGAACTTGTCACTGATTACTTTCGCAAGCAATTCCCAGAAAGCATGGAGTAAGCTCAATAAATCATCCCCTCACCCTTTCCTCATTTTTATTCTTCTAAACAACCATTACCTTATTAACATGCTAAGAGCTGGAGATAACAATCATATGCTTTTGTGAACATGATATAAATCATCAAAGGCTTGCCATCAATCCATCCCATGCTCTCAGTATATGATGTTTCAAGTTACCTGTGAGCGTTGTACTTGGTTCATATCTCTGCTCAAATATCACTGCCCATGTACTCTCTGAATTCATGCCCCATCATTTTCTGTCACACTCTTCCAGCATGACTATATGTTTAGTCTGCTTTCATCTGTTCTCCAACAGTGAAGACAGTGTGGACTCTTAATTTCCTATGTGATATTTTCTATTTTGATAATTATAAGAAGATGTAGATAGTATATGTATGTTATCATTTACCATTTATAGCAAAAACTGAAACGCAATAAACTAAAATTTTAATTATTGTGCACCTTAATTTTAAATAAGCTTAAAATGTGTTTTGATTGTAGACTGCTTTATTATTAACAGAAGAAATTAAACATGTATTTAATTCAGAAAACCAGTTTCAGCAATCATTTTGTTTTATAAAGATTCATTTAATGAAGACATAAATTTGACCTCATGATGCCACCAATTAGCAATTGCAATTGAAACATGAAAGGTTGACATAAATTATAATATTTAATAATTGCCCTTTATGAGGATTATTTAACATGACATGTAGAAAAATGAGTATTTTGAGACATAACGAGGTATATTATAATATTATAGCATTAACAGTCTGTTTTGTTCTTCCATCCATTTAATTTGTAATTGGGCAAGCACCTATTGACTGCTTCTAATTTTCAGACCTCTGTTCATGAATCTTGGTGACAGCATAGATAAGAATAAGCAAGCATGCGATATAATTTTAGAAAGCAGTAGGTCCACTGTAACAAGAAAGCAAATGTAAACAAAGAAGTAGAGGTTTGCCAATTTTGCTAATCTTTTCTGAGAACCAACCATGTGTTTCATTGATTTTTTTGCATTTTATTTTTCATTTCTACTTCATTTATTTCATCCATGACTTTGATTATCTCTTCACATGTGCTTTTTGGGTGGTTATTTTTCTTCTTGTTGTTGCCTTTTTTTTTGTTTTTCTAAGGCCTGTATGTGTATCATTATGTAATGGACCTGAGATAATGGCATCAATCTAAACATACATTCATATCCTTTAAGTAAAATCCTGGCTAGGAAAATTAGATGAAGTATTAGCAATGCAAATACTTACAGTGCATGAAGATTTATATGCTTTAAAACTGTATTTTGGAAACATAGATACTTAAGTTGGTTTGAGTCACTATAAGATTAACAGGCATATTATTGTTTCTGAGAGTAAAAACACTAAATGGCAATTTAACTTTATTTATTAGCTATCAATCTAGTTTGAAAAGTTTTTTAAATTTATGAATATAAAAATGATCTTTTTAGATGATTTCTTATTGAAAGAAACCTTCCACAAAGGACTTTAGTAAAAATAAAGTTAAAGAGAATAACCCCCAAAGAAATAAACATATGAGTCGGAATGCAGGGCTTCTATGAGTAATTTTCTTTATTGGATTCTGCCAGCCTAAGAACAAACTTACTGACTTTTCCGGTCTAGGGTACTTACAACAATCTCAATGTTCTGAAGGTTTCCTAGGAACAATAGGATACTGCTCTAGTAGTCCAACTACATTAAGATCAGAGATTTAATATATTTTCCTATAATGTGTTGTTATTAACATAAGTAATCTTGAAAATGAATTCTCACTACTAAAGTGAATAGCATTCAAGCTACATTATTGGTTATAGAAATGGAAATACTTCATTGTTATATAAAAATGCACAGCCATCTCTTCCAGTGGCTTCATATATACGTAGCATGGCTTTGGGTCATTCATATCTGTAGTGCATATTCCTCTAGTCAATGTTGTTGATTGTTTGGGCATCCTTCCTCATACTCAGATGGAAGAGTATCCTGGGACTTGGAAGCCTAGGAACCAAACAGCTCTGAGGTGGGACAGTATATCAATGGAAGAGCATCCTGAGTCATGGGAACGCAGGAACCATACAGCTTTGAAGTGAGAACTCCTCGTGAGAGACATTATAGCTCTCAAGGCGAGGATAACCCCAAACTACCGATGAGCTGAAGAGCTTAAGAACCTGAGCCCTTCTCCTCCTCCAACCCCTGAAGTTCCTAGGTGAGGGTTACCTGAACATCCAAAGAGCTAAGGAGATTAGGAGCCTAAACTAAGCTCCTTTTTCATCTTCTTTCTTTCTTTTTCTTTCTTTCTTTCTTTCTTTCTTTCTTTCTTTCTTTCTTTCTTTCTTTCTTTCTTTCTCTTTCCTC
>OU015744.1:125809338-125827431 GCA_907169655.1 Acomys percivali | reverse complement strand
TCTTCTTCTTCTTCTTCTTCTTCTTCTTCTTCTTCTTCTTCTCCTCCTCCTCCTCCTCCTCCTCCTCCTCCTCCTCCTCCTCCTTCTTCTTCTTCTTCTTCTTCTTCTTCTTTTCTTTCTTCTTCTGATGAGAGTCACACCAAGCAGTAAATCTCTTAAAGATTTATTGGAGGGAGAAATACAGGAGAGAGGGAAATGAATCCAGGAGTGGCTGCCTCTGCTCCCTGGAGAAGGCAGCAGGGATCTGGGCAGACACAGCCTTTATATACAGCTTTTTAGGTGGTGCAGCTTTCTAGGGCATGGATTTCCAGAGTGAGGATTGGTGGGATTTCAAGTCCTGGGCTTGAGGATCTCAAGGACAGGTCAGTTCTCCTGCTCAGAGATTGGTTTATTTTTGACCAGACTTTTAACTCAAATTTGTATAATCTGGCATGAGTCTTACTGAGGAACTGGAGATGACAGTTACAGAGGTCTGGGGGAAGAGCTGGGCTGCTGGAGCTTTCTTAGGCAGGGATCTGGCTACTTTTTCCCCTGAGGGGGTTCTGAAGTTTATAAAGTATTGCAAAGTTGACAATGAGTCCATGGCAGGGAAGCCTTTTTCTGCAGCATGAATAGCCCACAGAGAATGAAGAGCAGGTGCTGCTCTGGTGGGCAGCTTCCGTGAAGGCAGTTAGTCTGAAGCAGGAAAGGTTGTCACCTTCATGGACAGCTCCCATGGCTGCAGTAGCCATTCTGAGACAGGAAAGGTGACTGCTCCCTTCAAAGCCTTAGACTGAGGCAGGAAAAGTCACCATGGGCAGCCCCCACTGAGGCACTGTTAGGAGGGAGCTTCCATTTTGTCTCCTCATGTCTCCACAGACCCAGGGCAGAAAGAAGGGTCTGAAAGCCCTGAAGTGTGAAAGAGGGGCTGGCAGTTTGCCACTTAAAACTTTAGTTGCCTCTGTCTTGTCATTTTTTTCACTTTGGAAGCTGAAACCTGTACTTCCTGTTTACTCAAGTAATTAATTTTATTCCTTCTTAAGTCTCTGATGGGGTTGAAGACCAGATAGTTTAGTTTTACAATTAAGCTTATTTGTTTAGGGGTTAAGATGTTTTTAGGTATAGATAGATGTTTTAAGTTGAAAGAGATGAGATATGATAGCTATGGATTTACATTCAGAAATTTAGACTCACCAAGACAGGAAAGATGTTTTCTTCAAGGCTGCCAAATATAAATAGCCAAAACACTATGAATGTAACATTAATATAATTCCTAATTGTTTTGTTTTTCTTCTTGTTGTTTGTAGTTTATTTTATATATGTATAATAATATAAATATATAGTGGCCCACTGCTCAGGGGCTAGACACAGTTTTTGGGATGGAGGAGTGGAAGCGGGCCTCTACGTCTTAGGGCAGGTACCTCAGCTTGGAGGGGCTGGCCTCCAGGATGATGGGTGAGTCAGGCTGCTAGCTCCTCCCTGGCTGCTGACACAGGGACAAAGGCCTTACAGTCAGTATTCATGATACTGTTTGGAAATTAAGATTTAAAAACCCATTTATATAAGTATATTTGGTTTTTAATTGATTAATCAATTATTTAGTTTACTCTATATTCATTCACAATTTCCCCTCACTTCTCTCTTCCTAGTCCTTTACCATTTTTAGGTAAGTGCCTGTATACCTGATCTCTCCAAGACTTTTATCATGAAGGGAGTTGGATTTTGTCAAAGGCCTTTTCAGCATCTAGTGAGATGATCATGTGTTTTTATTCCTTTCAGTTTGTTTATATGGTGGATTACACTGATTGATTTTCATATGGTGTGCCATCCTCATATCCCTGAGTTGAAACCTACTTGGTCATGGTGGACAATGTTTTTGATGTGATCATGGATTCATTTTGTGAGCATTTTATGAGTATTTTTGCATCAATCTTCATAATAAAAATTCATCTGAAATTTTCTTTCTTTGTTGAGTCATGATGTGGTTTAGGTATAGGGTGACTGTGGCCTCATAGAATGAGTTTGGCGATGTTCATTCTGTTTCTATTTTGTGCAATAGTTTAGCAAGTATTTGTATAAACTCTTCTTTAAAAGTCTGGTAAAACCATCTGTCCCTGCACTTTTTGGGAGGTGGGGGTGGGGTGGGAGACTTTTAATGACTGTTTCTATTTCCTTATGTCTTATAAGTCTGTTTAACTTATTTACCTGATCTTGATTTAACTTTGGTAAGTCATATCTATTCAGAAAATCATTAATTTCATTTAGATTTTCCAATTCTGTGGAGTAAGAGCTTTTGAAGTAAGACCTAATGATTCTTTGGATTTCCTTGGTGTGTCTTGTTATGTTCCCCTTTCCTATTCTTGATTTAGTTAATTTGGATATCCTGTCTCTGCCTTTTAGAAATCATTTCATTGAATTATAGAAAATATTTAATTCCTTTCTTTATTTCTTCTTCGACTCCATGGTCAAGTAGAGAGTTGTCCAGTTTCCATGAGTTTGTAGGCTTTCTGTTGTTTCTTTTGTTGTTGCTGAAGTACAGCTTTAATCTGTGGTGATCTGATTAGATACAGGGTTTATTTCAATATTTTAAAAAAATCTGTTGAAGCTTGCTTTATGACTGACTATGTGGTCCATTTTTTCAGAAGGTTCCATGAAGTGCTCAGAAGAAGGTATTTTTTTTTGTATTTGTGCCTATCTGTTAGGTCCATTTGATTTATTACATCTGTTAATTCCATTATTTTTCTGTTTAATTTTTGTCTCAATTACCTGTCCATTGGTGAGAGTGGGTGTTGAAGTCTCCTGCTATTATGTGTGCAGTTTGATGTGTGATTTAAGCTTTAGTAAGGTTTGCATTTGGGGCATAAGTGTTCAGAATTGAGATGTTGTCTTGGTGAAAATTTCCTTTGATCAGTATGAAGTGTCCTTCCCCATCTCTTTTGATTAATTTTGGTTGAATGCCTATTGAATTAGGTATTAGAATAGCTGCTACAGCTTGCTCTTTATTCTGTTTGCTTAGAAAACTTTTTTCCAGCCCTTTATTCTAAGATAATGTCTATCTTTATTGTTGATGTATGGTTCTTGTATGCAGCAGAAAGATGGATCATGTTTTTGCATCCATTCTGTTAGCCTGTGTATTTTTATTGGATAATTAAGTACGTTGATATTGAAAGAGATTAATGGCCAATGATTGTTAATTCCTGTTATTTTGATGTTGGTGGTAGTAGATTCTCTCTCTCTCTCTCTCTCTCTCTCTCTCTCTCTCTCTCTCTCTCTCTCTCTCCCTCCCTCCCTCCCCCCCCGGGTGTGTGTGTGTGTGTGTGTGTGTGTGTGTGTGTGTGTGTGTGTGTGTGTGTGTGTACCTCTTTTCTTTTGGTTTTGCTGGTATGGAGTTATTTATGTCTTATGGTATTTGGATATACTTAAGCTCCTTGGGTTGGAATTTTCCTTCTAGTATCTTATGTAGGGCTGTACTTGTGCATAGATAGTATTTACATTTGTTTTTGTCACGGCACGCAACCTCTTGCCCCTGTCATTCAAGTATTGAGATTACAGGAATGTGTCAGAATCAACTTAAATTCCATATCCTTATATCAATATGAAGTCTGTAAAAGACTGGTAACATGTCTGTATTTTGAGAGACTTTCCCATTAGCAAACCTGATTGCAAAACAATCAAAATAACTCTAAGTCCAGGAAAGAAGGGTAGTAGTAAAATAATGTGTGGACAAAGTATCTAAATTGCAGAAATGAAGCATCAATCGATGTGTAAGTACCACTACTGCCGGGGAAAGGTTTTAATATCGATGATTCCCAGCAAAGTGCAATTGTAAAAAGACAATTTTAACAAATTGTTCAATTTCTGACCATCAAATCTAAAAGGTATGCTGTTAATCTCATGTCTTGTTCTATTTTTAGACAAGGTGCCTACCTTTTACTCATGTAGGTTTTCACTGTCAAGTAACGTTGGAACTTCCTATACAGCAAGATGAAAGTTTACATTTTGACACTTTTTCCTTGGCATTTGGTCAGAACTAAAACTCTAGCTAACCATGATTTTTTTTTTTTGACAGAATGACAGAAACACACAAAACAGTTTCTTCCCTCTATATTTATACAATAACCAAAATGCCTTCCAGAAAGCATGTTCATATACTTAAATAGTTAAGATGTGTAAAAAAAATCATTCTGTGGACAACTTGCACATTAATCACATGTGAAAAAAATCTGAATTTTATTTCCAAAGTATTAAAATTAACCAAAAGACTAGTTTTGTTTCTTTGTAAATAATAATACAAATGTTACCATGAGAAAAATGTGACAAAGCATTAATATAATCAAATATGTCAGTCACTTCTCAATTTTTCAATGACTTCATGATTTCACATATATGATATATGTATGCATATGTATACATATATAAATATATATGCATGTAGCAAGGATAATGCAAGACCTTGTATTGAAGGCCTCTTGTACTTTGTTAACAAACAACTCTAAAAGAAGTTTCTCATGCCTGGATCTGGGTTTTTCTTAGTTGGTCTATGTCTCTTGTGGGAAGCATTGCCAGCTCAAGTGATGGCATAACTTCACTTAAAAATATATAATATTTCTCTCTCCTCTCTCTGTCTCTGTCTCTGTCTCTCTCTCTCTCTCTCTGTCTCTCTCTCTCTCTGTAGAAAAAAGCAATAGATTTGAGAGGATGTAAAGGAGAACATTTGTGACAAGAGGACACAGGAGAAGTTGGAAGGAGTAAAGGGAACAGAAAATGCTGTAATTATATTTTATTAAAATAAAAAATGCCATTAAGAATAAAAAAGTCTACTACATACATAGCTTTAGTTGATGTTTCTTTCAAGGTTATTTTAATTTCCATATAGACCCTCCTCATCTTTTTATCTTTGAATTTGTTTTTTATTTTTAGACTGGGAAACTTATTCCCCTAGGCTTTCATTCTGGCTAGACATTGGGGACTATATTTTAGGAAATCATGTAGCATGCACTTCTGTTCCTAATAGATAAATCTAAAGGCTTGAATGACTTCAGGCTTCAATTTTGACAAAGCTGCTGTCTAGATGCTTTTGTTTTTTTTCTCCTCAAGAGCCACGCAGCATTATCAGTGTTAGTGGTAACTTCTAACATCATGGTCTTATCTTGTAAATTTATTAATGGTTTAAAGATTGGAGTGATAATCCATTTTGCCCTTGCCTTTTCAACATCTAGAGTATCTGTATAAAATGAGTTACTCTCATCAACTCTCTCATATCATTTTGTAGGGAACACAGGAGCGACTGATTCCTCTGCTTTTCCTGTTTCCTACCTGTGATTTGCCACATTTCAGGGTATGGAGTTACTCTACTAGCAGTTCCCTCTTATTTCTTTTTAATTCATTTATATTTGGTTACATTAAACATCTGGCCTATAAACTATTTAGTGTATTTCAATCTACTGTCTTATTATTTCCATTGGCGATCAGATTTACCATTTGGGAATCTGTAGAAATCTATATTAGTTGTTGACTATTTCTCTCTGTGTTGCTAATATTTTGCAATTTCCTTGCTTTTTGGTACTGTTTATTCTTCTATTTGGAAAAGAATGTATTTGTATTATCTCCCTTAATTTTTGTTAAGAGAAACTCATGATTTTTATCAACAAGACTCACATCTTTATTATTACAAATGTATTTCACATGTATGGAAGATCGGTTTTTTTCTAGGTTTTTCTTTCCCAAAAAATGCTACTATGATATTAGCTTGTCAGTATTGTTTTAAGTGGGGAATGGCCTTGAACTCATTGGCACAGGAGACAACTTCCTCAACAGAACACCCACAGCACAGGCTCTAAGGTCAGCAATTAATAAATGGGACCTCATGAAACTGAAAAGTTTCTGCAAGGCAAAAAACATGGTCAACAGAACAAAATGACAGCCTACAGACTGGAAGATCTTCAACCCTACATCTTACAAGGGGCTTATATTCAAAATAGATAAAGAACTCAAAAAATTAGATACCACCAAGCCCAGTTAAAAAAGGGGGTACAGAGTTAAACAGAGAATTCTCAACAGAGGAATATAGTAGCTGAGAAACGCTTAGAGAAATGTTCAACATCCTTAGTCATCAGGGAAATCCAAATCAAAAGAACTCTGAGATTCCTTCTTACACCTACCAGAATTGGTAAGATCAAAAAATCAAATGACAGTATATGCTAGAGATGATGTGGAGAAAGGTGAACACTCTTCCACTGCTGGTGGGAGTGCAAACTTGTACAACCACTTTGGAAATCCTAATTATCTGAGAAAATTGGGAACAGTGCTACCTTAAAACCCAGCTATTCTACTCCTGGGCATATACCAGAAAGATGCTCCACCATACAACAAAGACATTTGTTCAACTAGGATCATAACAGCTTTATTCATAATAGCTAGAATCTAGAAACAACCTAGATGTCCCTCAATTGAAGAATGTATAAGGAAACTGTGGTACATTTACTCAATGGAATACTATTCAGCTATCAAAAACAAGGAAATCTTTTTAAAAAATTATTAATTTATTAATTCATTCATATTACATCTCAATTGTTATCCCATCCCTTCTATCCTCCCATTCCTTCCTCCCTCCTGCTTTCCCTCTACTCCCCTCCCCTATGACTGTGACTGAGGGGAACCTCCTCCCCCCTGTATATGATCATAGGGTATAAAGTCTCCTCTTAGTAGCTTGCTATCCTTCCCCTGAGTGCCACCAGGCCTCTCCACCCAGGGGACGTGGTCAAATATGGGGCACCAGAGTTCATGTGAAAGTCAGTCCCCACTCATCTGTAGAGAATGATCTGTCCCTTGGCTAGATCTGGGTAGGGGTTCAATGTTTACTGCACGTACTGTCCTTGGTTGGTGCCATAGTTTGTGCAGAACCCCTGGGCCCAGATCTGCCCATCATAATGTTCTACTCGTAGGAAAAACAAGGAAATCTTGAAATGTGTAGGCAAATGGATGGAACTAGAAACAATCATCCTGAGTGAGGTAACCCAGACCCCAAAAGACACACATGGTATATACTCACTTATAAGTGAACATTAGATCAACATAGACTTCCTCTGAGAGACTACACCCAGTGGGAAATGGGGACAGATACTGGGATTTGCAGCTCGATTCTGCTGGGGCGGAGGGGGGGGAAGCTGCAAGTTGCATCAAAGAGATGGCAGACAGTAGGGAGTTGTTAGGAGCTCCACAAGGATAGTATTAAGGCTGATGGATCTGGACCCAGGGGAGCCCTCATGGACTGATGCACCAACTAAGGACAGTGCAGAAGACCTGGACGCTCTGTCTGGGTATAGCCAATGGACAGTTAATCATCCACATGTGGAAGTGATGGGAGCAGGAGACTGCCTATGACAAGATCTCTGGTACCAGGAATCCAATCACTCCCCCTTGGTGGAGAGGCCTTGTGGGAACACAAAGGAGGAGATGCAAACTGTCCAGATGAGACCTGATAGGCTGTGTTCAGATGGTGGCAGGAGGACCCCACCTGTCAGAGGTCTAGGGGAGAGGAATAGATGGGAGGAAGTGAGAGGGGAACAGGAAGATAAGACTCAGGGGATTACAATCTGGATGTAATGTGAACAAATTATAATAAAAAAAGAAAAAAACTAGTTTGTTTATTTTAAGTGTGGCATGGTAATTCATGCTACAATCAAACAAAAACAGTCTGTGTAAACTACAGAAGTAGAATGTATGAAAGACTTTAAAGCTGCAATTTATTTACTTCTCATAGATGATTTTAGAAATTCTCTTTAGTTAAATATATACAGGTCATTTCTTCCCTAAAAAGTAATTATAGTCTCAGGGATCATCATAAGCGATGGTGGAAAAGTGTCTAGATGACTACAGTAACAGGGAATTTTTCACAAATAGCAAGGGAGTTGACCATATTCATTCATAAATAATATGACAGTATGCATAAGACTCATGAAATCTAAAACCTGGTAATTCTCAAGCAATTAATAAGCATATTATTTAAAATGTATTTCTTTACATAGAAATGTACCTAAAACCTCATTTACTTTTAATTAAATTATCCCTTTAAGGCAAAGAAAATTAAATTCAGGAATTAGATAGAAAATTCTTTACATTTACTATAGATTATAGAATCCAAGATTATCAATGATTTGACCGTTAGAAAGAATACTAGATAACTTAATCACTTCAAAATTCTACTCCTATTCAAAAAGCCTATGAGGATCCTATATGCATATTTACTTATCTATTTTAAAAATCTGCTTAGTTTTAAATAAGTTTGTCTTATAATTTATACCTTGAACATTTTTCTAGTTTCATTTTTTTCAGTCTTTTTTGTTTGTTTGTGCACTGAACTATAATATGGCTTATTGCCTTGAACATTTTCCTAGTTTCATTTTTTCAGTCTTTTTCGTTTGTTTTTGCATTGAACTATAACATGGCTTATTGCCTATAGTTTTCTAAAAGGTTGCATCAATATTGAAAGAATATACTCCATTATATTTTGTACTTTTTGATATTATTGTGAACATTAGAATTGCTTTTGGTATAGATATTGTGTTGGTTAGTTTTATGTCAGCTTGATACAGGCTAGAGTCATCTGAGAGGAGGGAACTCCAACAAAGAAATGTTTACATAAGAGTCGGTTTTGACATGCCTTTTGACATGTTCTTAGTGATTGATGGGTGAGGGCCCAGCCCATAGTGGGTGGTGACATGCCTTAGGAGGTGGTCCTGAGTTCTATAAAAGGGCTAGCTGAGCCATGAGGAACAGTCCAATCAGCAGTACTCCTCCAAGGCCTTTGCATCAGTTCCTGTTTCGAGGATCTCTCCCTGTTTGAGTTTCCTTCCTGACTTCCTTCAGATGGACTATGAATGTGGAAGTATAAGCCAAATAAACTCCTTTATCCAGAACTTACTTTTGGTCTTGGTGTTTCATCATATCTGTAGCAACCCAATCTCAGACAGATATGGCATTTATTTTTTTATATTTCACTCTTGTTTTCATGTACTTTAAGGAACCATACATCATTTACTAGTAATATTATATCATAAGTTATATTATTTGTAGTGAAGTAGATATTTTTTATGTTTTAAAGGTTAGACTGATATATTATAAAGATATTAAATAGTTACATGACAACCAATAATTCAACTTGGTGGCTACAATAATAATTTTGTTATACCAAAGCCAACTGTTCTGCAAACATTAAACCCCTCTGTGGGATGACTATTCCTATTCTCAGATGGCAAAAAATATACTCTCATTCTTTCATCTTATTTATTGAATAGTCATTTAAAATGAGCTTGTTTGATCTTATTCAATTTTAAAAAAACAAGATGACTGCCCTGCTCCACACATTAGAATCTAAATAGAAAAACCTGCTGCCATTTCATGGACCATGTAATTGGCTATTATGAAACATGTTGAATCTTTTAAATGTCCCTGAAGTGAGGAATCACACATGTTCTCCAAAGTATTTAACTTTTAGAAAGTGTTTGGTTTGAAATTTTGGTGATTGAAATTACACCATACTTTTCTGTTTTCTTAAGATACTTTAAAATCAATCTTAACTCAAAGACTGTGTCATCAGCATTGAGCAGAAAGAACAAGTCAGGCAGAGTAAGGTCTAACCTCTAAATCCTGCCGCTTTGTAAACCCAAACAAGCTTTGTAAAGTCACTAAGATTTAGTTTCCTCTGAAAAGTAATCAGAAAACACGTCCTGAGCACGTTTGTAGGAGCTCCAATGTTTAAGGTATTCATGCTGGCAATTATCCACTTACATTACTCTGTGAGGGCTGAGAGAGGGGGAATGTGTGGCTTAAACAAAAGAGATATATTTTCTTACAGTTCAGTCTTGATGTCTAAGTTTCCAGTAGTTAGTTTCATTGGAGGCATCTTTTGTTGGCATGTTATAGACAATTGCCTTCTGATATTACATGCTTTGCTCCTCATACAGCTCTTCTTACAAATCACCAGTCACTTCACATGAACTCTGGTGCCCCATATTTGACCACATGTCCTGGATAGGGAGACCTGGTGGCACTCAGAGGAAGGACAGCAGGTTACCAAGAAGAGACTTGATATCCTATGAGCATATACAGGGGGAGGAGGTCCCCCTCAGGAACAGTCATAGAGGAGGGTAGTAAGGGGAAAATGGGAGGGAGGGAGGAATGGGAGGATACAAGGGATGAGATAACCATTGAGATGTAATATGAGTAAATTAATAAACTATATTAAAAAACAACAAAACGAAACATCAGTTGCTGCATTAGGAACCACCTCAATGACCTTATTTAACATTAATTGTCTTTAAAGTCCTAACTAAAAACAGAGTCACAATCAGACATGCTAGTGAGTAGAAATTCAATATATGAATTTGGGGGAGAGTACATAATATATCCCATGGTACTACTCCCTAGAAAATTAAATACATTAGCTAATTCTTTCAAAACACTTAAAAAATGATTAGAGCTATATTAGAAAGCAATACTGAGAGATCCTGAATATATGTGAACATTGCACCTAATTTGCCCTAATAATTACATTTCTATGCTTTTATTATTATGGTATCAAAGTCATGAATACTATATTTATGCCATTTGTCACATATATAGATCCACTGAAGTATCACAGTGAAGAAAAGAGTGCTATTCCATTACATCAAAGATGTGTTGTACTTTTATTACCACACTCATCTCCTTCCCTTCATCACTGCCGCAGACACTTCGCATCTCTGCATGTGTTGCCATCATTCCAAGACTTTACATACACACATACACCGTAGTTAGTGGAGAAGTATAATTTCAAAAGATTGCAGTATATGTGAGTACTTTATAAAACTGTTATGGAATAATGAATATAAATACATGCCTTTAAGTACTGAATATAGTTGGAAAATAATAAAATATGTCCATAGTTTTAAATATGTATTATTTGTGTGTGTGTATCTATGTATAAATGAGTGTATGTGAACCATATTTGTGCAGGAGCCTGCAAAAGGCAGAGATGTCCAGCTTCTTGGACCTGGAGTTACGGGCAGTTTGAGCCACTGTGTAGGTACTGGGAATGGAGTTTGAGCCCTCTGCAAAAGCAGCAATTGCTTTTAATGGCTGAGACATTTCTCTAACCCCATTAGTGTACATTCTAATATGTTTCAACAAATGTATATATGTATACGTTTGTATCTACTAGCCTTGGTAAGATGTAAGACATTTCTGCTATCCCTGGAAAGTTTCCTCTTTTCCTTTATAGGCAGCCACCCCATGACCCGCTGGTCTGCTTCTCATCAGTGTAGACTGCATCTGTAGATGCCATCATACAGTAAATACCACCTGAAAATAGATTTATTTGGTGAATACAAAGGTTTTTGAAATTCGTCCATGCTTTTTGAGTACTCCATTGCATAGATATACACAAATAATATAAATAAACAAAATACATATATTATCCTATTCACTTACATTTAAGTTTTTCCAAGTTGAAAATATCATGAATAAGATAATGCTATGAACACTCATATTTAAGACTTTGATGGACACTTGTCTTGACTCTTTTTCTTGTACAAATAACAAGGAAAAGAATTGTCTGAGCATGTGGTAAATGTGTTTGTACGTTTGCAATGAGTCTTCGAGCAATTCTAAACCATCTCTGCAATTTTTACTCCCAGAAATAAGACATCAGTTCCAAATGTACTGCTTCCTTCTTGACATTTCAAATAACAAGTTTGTGTGTTTGTATGTGTTTTAAATTTTGTCACTGTGAACACTATGAGGTAGCCTTTTGTTATGTTTTATTTTATGCTTCAACAACAACAACGTTCTGACAGCAATCATTTTACCATTGGGAGTTGGGCTTGGGTACAGGCTTCACAGGATTATTTCAGGGGTTTAACCCTTTTGGGGGACCAAATGATCCTTTTTGGTCACATATCAGATATACCACATATCAGATATTTACCTTATGATTTATTACAGTAGTGATATTACAGTAATTAAGTAGGAAAATAGTTTTATTCTTGGGGGTTACAACAAAATGAGGCACTATATTAAAAGGTCACAACATTAGCAAGGTTGAGAACCTCTGATATATGTGGAGGCCACAGGACATCTTTCTAAAACCAGTTGTATCCTACCATGTAAATCTCAAGTCTTCAAGCTTAGAGGCAAGCACCATTTGATCTATATTACCAGTCCTGCTTAGTGTTTTTAAAACCCAGGTTTTTATGATTATTGTTAAAATATTCTTTAGAATTGAGAATGGCAGTCCTTGGTTTGCTATGTGTTCTATTTTTATATACTAACCGCCAAAAGCTCAAAGTCCAGAATTAGACACACATAATAAAGGAATGTTTAGATATCCAGTGTTTTGGTGCATGCGGTGAAAAATAATTTAATAATTAATTTCATTAGGACTGGGTAAGAAATAATGGCACAGGCATTGGGGAGAAGAAGTTTTTGTCAGAACATACTTTATGAAAAACCTATTTTCAGTAACAAAAATTCAACAAGAACATTTGCTCAACTATGTTTACAGTGACATTATTTGTAATAGCCAGAAACTGGAAACAACCTAGGTATCCCTCAACTGAAAAATCGCTAAAGAAACTGTGGTACATCTACACAAAATGGATCAATGACATCATGAAGTTTGCAGGCAAAATGATGGATCTGGAAAAGATCACCGTGAGTGAGGTAACCAGACATAGAGGATACATATGGATAATATAAGCCTGTATTAGCCATACAATATAGTATAACAACCCAGGATATACAACAACCCACAGACCTACAGAAGCTAAGTAAAAAATAGAGCCCTAGGGAGGATGTTTAATTCTCATTCAGAAGGGCCAATAGAATAGGCACTAGAAGCTGTCAAAGAGAGGAAACAGGACAGAGCTTACCCAGCAGGGTATAAAAGCAGATGCTAAGATTCACAACCAAAGTTTGGGCAAAACACAGGGCAGGGAGTTTTATGGAAGAGTCGGGGGAGAGAAGGATCTGGAGGGGACAGGAGCACCACTAAAAGACCAACAGAGGCAACAAATCTGGGCCAGGGCAGAGACTGATGCACCAATCAAGTACCATGTATGGGGAGGACCTAGGCCTTCTGCTCAGATATATCCGATAGGTAGCTCAGTCTCCCTGTTGATCCCCTAGTAAGGGGAGCAGCAGCTCTCTCTGCCATAGACTCTGCTGTCTGTACTTTGATCATATCCCCATGGTGAGTTAGCCTTCCCACGCCATATAGAAGTGGAGGACGTAGGCAGTTCTGATGTGACTTGATAGGCTGGGGTCAGTTGGTAGAGGAAGAGGTCTTCCCCTTTTTGAGGACTAGGGACCAGAGGGAGAGATGGTGAGACCAGGAGGAGATGAGGGAAGGGACTATGATCAGCATGTAAAGTGAATAAATTTTTAAAAATCATCAAAATCCCACTAGATTCTGCCAGTTGAATGTACAGCATTAGCCCTTTTCTGTTTTTTTACTAAAAACATTGCTGTTAAGGTGCTTTTATTTCATGCATTTTAACCTCTGAACTTGGCCAATTAAATATTAAATATTGAATATAATTAAGTGGGTCTAGGAATGTAGCTCAGCTGGGAGAAGATAGCACACATGTGTTGCTCCAGACCTCATCAAAACAAACAAATGAATAAATAAGTAATTGAAATACACTTTAGTATAAAATTTCTGTTTTAATTTTAGTTCCTAATATGAGCACTGGTTTTGTTTATTTTATTTGAGAATAAATCATTAAGTTGTTGAACTGTCTCAGGGAATTATTATAGAACTTTATGGTTGCTAATTAGTATTGTCAAGAAATTCAGATTATCCCAACAAAAAGTACGTTGTACAAAATACAGTTTAACCAAGACTAGGAAACTGTTGTCCTATCATTTTAGATAGGAAAACATTCTTAACTTGTGTTCCTTTAAAAAAAAATTTTTTTTGCAGTTTCTCGGATGTTCTCCTTGTTTCATATTTATATTGCTTGAATAAAGAGGAAAATTATTTACTAAGGCAAGTATCCTGGCACAAATCTAGTTTTAAGATTTACCTACTAAAGGAACAACCATTTAAGGCTACCCTCTACTAAATAGTATGACCTAAAATTAGTTTCCACCTCCCTAAATAAAAATTTGAAGAAAGTGAAAAGTGAAGGATTAAATTCACTGAAAAAATATTAAATGATTATGTAGCTTGTCAAGTTTTACAAGGGTATCTATTGTTTACTGCTCTAGTTTGTGGTGGGACCTGGGAAAGCCTAAAAATGAAGTGGACTAAAGTTTCATGCTATAGACAACTTTATTCAGAGCATCAGACAGTTTATACTACGGGGGTTAAGAAGAGTCACCTGATGAAAGTGTACAATCACAAGGAGAAGCCTCACATGGCAAAAACTTGTTTGTACACAGAGGCACATGAATGACGAGAGCTCAACCTGAGATGAGCATGAAAACCCAGTCCAAGAACAAGTCCGTGTTTTGAGGAAATTGAGGTCAAAAGACACTTACCTAGTTTTCTGTTGTTTGTTTGTTTGTTTTCTTTCTTTCTTTCTTTTTTGAGTTTTCTTACAAATACTCAAATTTCTCATCGATTTTCATTCTTGGACCATGTTCTGCCAACCAGTCGTTATTTTTCTTGCCATTAAAGTGCTCTCAGCTCATCAAGAAGCAAGAAATGCACTCAGATTTACAAAAATAATGTGACAAATATGGAAGATGTAGAAATGAAAGATTGGAAGATAATCATCGTAGACTGCCAAGAATTTTAAAGGTCTGGGGGAAAGCTAGCTGTTCTCTCTATATTTTAAATTATTGATAAGAAATCAAGGGTAAAAAACTCAAAACACCAAATATCTGGTAACTACGTAATGATATGTTGTGGTTAGGATATGAAGTGTGTCCATAAACATTTCATGTCTCAGGGCTTTTCTCTCCTGTGGTAACACTATTTTAGACTATTCTACAAAACAAGTTATGGAATCCAGCAGGAGGAAGTAGATCAGTGGAGGAGGTCCTTGATAATATTTCACCCCTCTTTTTCTCTATGCCACATTTCCCTTTTCTTCCTCCTACCTCCTTCGCATGCCTCTGTATCTCCCCTCCAAACTCTTCCTAATGGTCTCCATACCCCCCCTCCTCCTCACTGGTCCTCCCCTCACATTCACTCTCTTATCTGGAATGATCTGATCTGAACACTCCTTCTCTAGCCCATATACTGGCGCCATGGTGCTCAGCGCTGCAACGGGGGCCAAAGTTCCTTTGAAACTCCTAGGTAAACCAGATCTTCCCTTCTTAGGAACTGCTCTAACTTATATTTAGTAAGCAGAAATCAATAGTATGCTTAAAATACAGTGCAATTCCCAATTTCCCCTTCCAACAGTCAATCAGGAACCACGCCTGACAATCCTCAATGTAGAATGTAGCATTACATAAATACTGGAGGTGATGTAATTAAAGAACCAGATTTCCCAGGAACGAATGTATAGACCTGTCAGACATTTGACTTTGTACCTTTCACCACTCAACTTAGTCACAAGTCTTTATACATGAGTCTCTTTCAGGCCCAAGCCTGTATTTCCAGGTTTATCCTCATTGTGGGACACTGACAAAAATGTCTGAAGTAAAACAAACAAACAAACAAACAAACAAACAAAAATGTCTGAAGTAAAAAGGCATATCTACCTATCATTTATCTACTTCTGACATAGTCATCATCATTAATGACATTGTAATATATTTTCAACGACTTTCCTTCTCCATTGTTTGATCCAGTCTGTTCCTGGTTTCTGTTGTTTCTTCTGGGAAATGTCTCTAGCCACTCAATTATCTTACCAGTAGCTCTATCTTCAATTTTGATCTTATCTCTCTCTTGCATTCTCTGCCCTGTGTATTTCTTTCTAACTCTACTAAGATTCAGACTCATCTTCCACAACCCAAGATCATTGCTTGGGTATCAGGTAAGAAGTCAGTTTTAAAATGGTTAAGTCATTGAAAATATCTTTTCTGGTTGTCCACTACTGGGATTCTATGAGCCTGGCAAGACAAGAATCTAGAGAAACAAATTACTTCACTTCTGGAATCCAAATTCCTGCAGTTACTGGCATTGCCATCTTAACTAAAATGGAGGAGTTTCACCAAAAGGAGTGTCCTTGGATAATAATTTCTACTTGTCTGACATATTTTTGTTACTTTTCGACCATCAGCTCCCATTAAATACCCTCTATTCTTGAGCCGAACTTTCTCTTTGTCCTATTTTTGCACCAAATTAACTATAGTATATATTTTTTCTATTGTATTTTCCTGTTATCAATTCAGTATTTTAACTTGTCTCTACGTCTAGAAGGGCAATCTATTTTTGCTTGTATAAGAGTGATAAAATTGAAAAGTAGATTCAGGTTCACTAAAATATAAACTTTACAAAGGAAGGCATAGATTAAAAAAATATTCTGTACAGGGACCCAGAAGTGCCAAGAACTATACCTAACATACAAGTATTCAGTAAACAGCTGTTGACTGGAGAAATGAAAAAATAAAGAAGAGTTTAAAAACTTCAATCTTCCTGCCTTCACACAAGTATTTTAATCATCTAATAGAAATCTTATATAGTAAGTACTGGCATATGCACATCTGTATATTAAGTGTGTCTAATGATAAACACATCAATAATATATGCTGGAAAGTGAGAGTGCTAAAATGGTCATAGAACATTACTTTTTTATCATAACTCTCATTCATTTCTTTATTCATTATATACAATTTTTTTAACAAGATAAAATATACTCAGAGTATTGTAACCAGATGTTTATGAATATATACTCCCACCACCTATCTTCTAGAATAGGGCTCATTTTTATTTCATTAAGTTTTTGTATTTTGAGGATTTCATAATAGGTCTATACTATTTTAATTTCCTTATATTTCAGATTGCGTCCATTTACTGGGGATGTGAAGCTATCCTTCTGTTTAGCCAGCTATGCTTTAGCTCTGAAGACTAACAAGTGAGGAAAATGAGGGCCAAGGCTAATTGAAAGTCAAAATCACCAGGGAAAAGGCTAGTATGCTAATATAATCAATCCTCGAGGAATACAACCTAATTGCCAAAACCTTACACAGTGGCTTCATGCAAATTTTATATGTACATATGTTGCAGTGAACTGATCCGTAGACCACAAGCACTCCAAGTGTCTGAAAGAATCAGTGTTATTTTCAAAATTCAAACAGCCATCCTTGCAAAGCTATCATTATAAAAATATTCTTTCAAGATAAAAAAAAATTAACCAGAAAGTATTTTGCTTCTTATAGTTTCTATCAGTTAGAGTTCATTCAAATAAACTTGCCCAGAGTATCGAAAAGTCATCCTTTAAAGCCACTTTACACTCTGAAATATCCCTGCCATTTTAATTGCACTAATGACAAAAGTGAAGACCACAGTTTAGCATTTTCATTCTAATTATATGTGATCTTAACAACACCTCATAGAAAAACTTACACATACATTAAAATGTAGTCCACAACTGTGGGAAGGATTGTAAGCTTTGTCACAGGTGAAAGCAGTCTTGGCGGCCTTTGCCCTTGGACACACTGAGATTAACCTTGAGATAGACTGACTGGAGCCTTCCTGGGCCTGGAATTTAGGAAGCAGACTGGGGGGGACTCCACCAGGATTATTGTGTTTCTAATGGACCCTGATGGGAGGAGGAGACAGGCCCTTGCATGTGAGAGACAGACAGGCAGGGAGGACTGGAGGAGGCAGCAGGTTCAGGCCTAGCACACATGGATCTGGAAAAGGATCAGCTAACAGGCCGGACCAGCTCTCAGGCCAGAGACACCCAGGGACCCGTCCAATGGAACGGATACTGGAAGGTTCACTCTTGTTTCCCTTTAACCTTTTTTTCCCTCTTGTGTAAGATAGTTGGGTTATATAATAAAGTTGAATTGTTAAGAAACAGAGCCAACACACAGCCACTTCTAAATCTGTGCATTCTCCAGGATGAAGTTTCACAAACAAATTCCTTTACGAATTTTAATACTGCCTTCTGTGTGTTTTTCTGAATACTCTTTTTACTTCTCTCTCTCTCTCTCTCTCTCTCTCTCTCTCTCTCT
>OU015744.1:125768070-125809238 GCA_907169655.1 Acomys percivali | reverse complement strand
AAAAAAACAAAAGTGAGGAGAATGGGGACAAGGGAGAGCATGAGATTTGTATGCCATGCAATAAGAAGGGAGAATTCCACTCAGAGGAGAAAGGAGACTTGCACAGAGAGAAGGGGACACATGCAGCATTAGGGGCTGTTGGCAACTAAAAGGCATTTTAAGAAAAGATGTACCCGAAGCACATAGAAGAGACACCATTCACAAATACTGGAAAGGTTCTCCTGAGGAGTCTCAGTGTGGCATTTGGGTATGTTGCTTTAAAACTTATCTAAGAGGTTCCCAGAAACTTGTTTGGGGACTCCAGAGAACACAGTGTACAGCTGTTCTGCTCTTCTCTGTACTCAGGATAAGGATTACTCAGACTTGACAAAGAGATACTGTTTTAGCCAGATTTTCATTATTATACCAAAACACAAGGATGGTTTATGAAGAAGAAGAATACTTTTCTTGGCTTGTGATGTCAGTTCCACCAAGAACCAAGAGTGCAGAACAGACGCTTCAATTCTAGAATGCATTTACATCGTCATAACCACATCAATTGTGTGTATGAGCCCAAGTCTTCACCCCCTTGGCAAGGATGGTACATTGCATCGGGAGTATATGGTAGACTAAACTACTTAGAAAACAAGAAACACAGAAGAGTCAGAGGTCCACGATCCCTTTTGAGAGCATGCCCCAAAGACATGACTACCTCCCTTCGCTCACCTCCTACAATTTCCACCTCTCAATGTCACTGCCCTGAGAACTGGGTCTTTACACAGAGGGAGATCCTATCCACAGTGAAAGAGAAAATCATAGACATTTATGTTTCAAGGAAAGGTGTCTCAATCACAAATTTCTACAGATCAGGAAGTATAAATTTGGAAATACTGAGTGGTAAATTTTCTTGATTTTAAAATGCTGAAATAATCATCAACAATGCCATAAATACTGCATTATTTGTATTGGTGAATTGGTGTATTGGTATATTACCTTGTGCTGCTGCTAGGATCAAAAGATTAGAAAAGTCTTCAAGTTTAGTGAATATGAAGAAAGTTAAGCAACTGCGTTTGTTTGGGTATGATTTTTTTTTTTTTTAACTTTCACAAGCCTATACCATTCGCAAAAGATATTTTAAAAATTGCAATATTTGGCAACCCACTGCTGGTCCTTTTCTGTAAGTACAAGCTCATGCTTCTCCTGGCATTTGCTTCAGTCGTACCCTCTTTCACTTTCGCTCATCATTGGGTCAGTGCTGACACACACTGGTGAGTACACAGGAGTATCCCAAATGTATATTGATGTCCTAGTTCTTCCTCAGTGGTCTGCACCTCTGAGTCCCATCTGTCTAATCAGTCATATCTCCATCTGTGAACATCTTTTGGGGAAAATAGAAAAGTAAGTTAACTTGTAACCTGGGATACCCAAAATCTGCAAGGCTGAGAGAAGAGAAAGATGATGGGCATGGGACTCTCTTCTTCCATTGTGTGCTAATGCAAAAACTAGCTAAGGCAACGTTTACCAATGAAAATGGTCTTCTCATTTTCTAATCACATGGTGGCTAATCGCAAATAAACAGGGTCAAAAATCTAGTTTTGAAAATGTTAGCTTTTCTTGTATACAGTGTATACTTTTGAGAAAAGCAGAAATGCTAACAGTATATTTACAGGGCAGGGAAGGAGGAAGGAACTAGGAGAAACTGAGAGAACAACAGGGCAAAAGATCAGAGAAAAGGAAACAGGATCCAATTTCAAGTCAGATTTCTGTTGTAGATTATGAACGCACTGCTGTTTCAGAAGAAAAAAAAACCCGCCACATTCATAATGACGCATGCAGTAGAGTTACTTCACGCGGGACTCACTAACACCATGGTAACTAATGGACTTTATGGAAAGGGCTAGAGATATGGAGAGCATGACATTGTAAGACGCACATGTCCAGCATTTCTACCTGGTGAAAGCAGAGATACACGAACGTCCATCACAGGAGGGAAGAGCTATGCATGAACTTAGGCAACAGGTGAGGAGGCAGCACTGGCAGGATGCTGCAGGCTAGCAGCTAATACTGTACCCTCTGACCTCACACTTCTTGTCATGTCTTACTTGTCTAAACATTGCACCAAAAATGCATTATAGATTAGTGAATTAGAAGAAGTTCACTAAAACAGAGGTCAATGAACATATGTAAGCGGCACAGAGGAAATTAGCTGGGTAAAGAAGGAGAAACAAAAACTCAGTGTGAAAAAGAGGCATCCACCTTTGATCATGGTGATGCCTTCACCCATCTTAACACAGAGGTGTGGTACATAATGAGATGATTAAGCAACCCCTAAAAGAAACAACCTGGGGAAGGCCCATTAGCATACATGCACTCTTTTACCTTTTAGATGTCTAGTGCCTAGGGATGTTACTGTCTTTATGCTACTTGAAGGAGTCCGAGGAAAGACCTCAATCTGAATCGAACATTTGAAAGTAATTTGTAAAATGGCACCAGGGTGGAATGAGAAGGTTCATCTTGCCCTGGTTTCATTTCTCTCATTATGTGTGTAGAACTGGTCTGATGGTGTTTCATCATGTCTGCTTCTCACCTACTGCAATTCCAAATACTGTCTTCAGCATATGTAAGGCTGGCATCATGAGTCAGTACATTCAGTTTGGTACATCATGTTGCATGGGTCCATGTATGTGTTCAGCTGTATTTGTGTGTCTTCATAGGGAGGTCAATGTGAGTTGTATTTCTCATCACTTTTCATCTTGCTTTTTGAGACAAGGTCTTTCGCTGACTCTGGAGTCTACTGGCTTGGCCAGCCAGCAAGTCACAGGGAGTGTCTTGTCACTTCCTTTCCAGAGCTGGGATTACAGAATGCTTATGATCACATCTAGTATTTTTACCTCAGCCATGAAATTTAACTCAGGTTTTCACATTTAAATGGATAGCAATTTCCCAACTGAGCTGTATCCCTGACCTTTAATCTGTCCTTTTTAAATGATATCTCTCAGATTATACAAATGAAATTCCTTTAGAAGTGTCATACCTCTTATCTACACTGCACCCTTTGCTACAACAACCAACCTAAAAAAATCTCAACTCAACCCATCTTTCTGGAAACATGACAACCCCATTTACGAACAGTGTAGGTTTTCAGGGAAAGTTGATATGATAAATATTATGAGGACTCATATTCAGGCATTATTTTCTTGACATATACTCATTGGGTCAGAAAATTTTCCACATTTTAAGTCTGTAAAATTATATCTGGTAAAAAGATTATCTTGAGCCCCATAAGTTTATATTCAACAAACTATTACGAAAATGTTGAGTGTAGTGTTAGTAATTTCATGTTTGAAACATTTTTTTTACAAGAAAAAAAACCTTTAATGATAAGTCCAAACTATTAGCCCTATAAAAAACTATTCTGAGTAACTTTCAAGTCAACATACCTGATATCAAACTGCCCCCCCTCAAACGGGCCTGTTTCCTGTAACCTTTCTGGCCAAATAATACATTCTATTCTCTTAAAGTTAAAAGCTCTTCTTCATCAACAGACCCATGAGCAGAGTGAAAGGGCAAATAACAAAATGGGGGAAGGCATTTGTACCATACAGAAAGTTTCATGTTTGAAACTTTTGATGAAAACTTATCTATTGATGGAACTAGGAGTAACTCTGTGAGGTTTATAGATGATACAAAATAAAGATATATCCACACAGAATATCTCTTTATTCCACAAATACCTGTAGCTGTTCCATCAACTAAAGATTGAGTGATAAAATTGTATTCATGTTTATCACTTAATGTAATTAATTGAAGAATAACATTAAATATTGACTCTTAGGACTTTTTGTACAAAAAATTAAAGTGAACAGAGTGTGTTATTATTTAAATGCCTCAGTCTAGACAGTAAAATTTAATGTTTATGTACAGTGACATATATATATATATAATTATAGTTTGATTTAGGTCAGTGAATGTCTTAGACAAACATCAGGGCACACTTGGTGTTTTGTTATAATTTCCACATAATAATCTGACTCTCAATCATAATTAACCTATGTATGCTCCATATTTTTCAGTCTTCACATGCTATGCATGTATTGTGTATTTTATCACTAGATGTGGTTTGATCAATCCATTCCTTTGAGCTGTGTCAGAGACCAATTTTCTATAACAATTTTTCTAATGAGTTCAAATATTACTTTTATTTTCACATACATACAAATATACCACATTATATTAAAAAGGCTGTGTTTTCTACATAATCCTTGGAAAGAGTGAATCTTCCTAACTAATCAAGACATTGGACCTTGTGTTATTTACCTGGAGAATATTTATAAAATATAAACTTAGCACTTACCTGGACAGATTGAATTTCTAATTCCCTATCTTCTACTCACAAGTGTTGACATTGATGTATAAGCACACGTGGTTTGGTTTCTGTATAGTGTGGCGTGGGACCTAGTGCCACATACATGCCTAGCAGACACTGTATTAACAAATGTAAATACCCTCTTCTTACTGTCTCTTATGCCTAGGAATAAAATTATCTTCTTTTCACAGGACAGTCAGGTTTCTCCCCTGGAATTAATACCTTAATTCTCAGTACTATTTCTGTTGGATTATATATGATAGATTTATTGCTTTGAAGACCAAGTCTATTACTCCTACTTTATAATAAAGAATACCAAACTAAACTAAATCAAATCAAAAGCAAGGAGTTAATTTTGTGTTGTCTAACTACTACTGCGCATGACCTGCCTTCAAGTGTGGTTGATATACCCAGTGTTACTTCATTGGAGATGACTGATTGTCCCAGCATGTATTAATCACAAATATCTTCTTGGTTAGGGGACTGGGCATATTTCAGCCACTTTCCCTTCTCGGTGTTGTCAAATTGTCTGTTTTGCAAATGTGCAGTTTTTGTGCATGGTGTCACAGTCTCTGTGAGTCTAAATATGTTTTAGTGTATCAGTCCTGTTGTGTCTAGAAGATGCTATTTCCTTATATTCATTATCTATCACCTCTAGTTCTAAGTCTTTCTACCTCTTCTACACATATTCCAGACCTTTTAGAGGAGGCATTTGGACAGACATTCTATTTAGTATAAGTGCGATAATGTCTCTTACTACATATTGTTCAATTATGGGTATCAATGTTAATTGTCATCTATTAGTAGACAAAGTATCTCCGATGAGGGTTGAGTGATGTAGTGGTCTATAAGTATAGCAATACATCATTAGGAGTAATTTTATGTCTATGTTCCTTTAGCATCTCATTATAATATTATTTCTCTCTTGCACAAAAACTGCAGGTTTTACAAACACGCTTATGACTTTGCTTTCCACAATATCCTTTTGTGTTCTTTAGAGCTGTGGTATTTATAGACTTTGCCTGTTCCTCCAACCCCATCTAGCATACTCTCTCCTTTCCTTTTGAGCCCTTATCACAGAAGATTTCTGGGCTGTCTTAGCTTTCATATCCATTCTATTTTCCTGGCATAGATTTCTTATTCACTTCCTTATTTTGGTTTTATCCCTGGAAATCCTTTTGATCTTAGTTTAAATGCCACTCTTCTGAAGAATTTTCATAAAGTAAGGTCTGTTCCTGAAATAAGGCTAATGACTCAAAATTCTTCATAAAAGGAAGACAAAGAATTCCAAGGATGTAAGAGTATAATGACTGATTGGTTGCAAGATAATTGGAAAGAACACATTTTATCTTGTTTATCATTAGAGATCTACCACATTAACATATACCTAATGATAGCTCAACAGCTATAATCTTATGCAGCTAAATATAACTATGAAGCATTTACTAATCTCTTGCTCATAACCACTGTCTTTCCAGGCTGCCAATATTTCATAATACATATCATTGTCTGTTTAATTCCCATTTTAGCTGAAAACAAAGCAAACTGGCTTTAGTCCAATAGACATCAAATTAAGATGAAAGGTACATGTTTTTCTGGTACATCTAAATTATTTTGTATTTATCTTAATTATGTTAATTTTATGCAATCAACATTTATATTCACAAGTTATTCATAATACTTTCATTTATCTACTCTTTATTCCTTTTTTATAAAGTGGGAGAAATGTAATAAAATATTCAGGTAATTAAACAAGTATTGATGTGTAAAGAAAAAGCCTGTTCTACTTAAATTGTAGCTGAGAGGAAGTACCAAGGTACAGCAGTTAAAAATATTTGTCAACTGAGGCATGGCAATTGAATTAAGTCCTTGTAAATCAGTGAAGTGGTATTTGCCTTTACATGCATTGTATATCTGCTGATAATGCATACCTTGGCAGAACTTCAGGCAGCCTTGATAAGGAAGGCTAATGTGCTAAGGACTATTTGCTGGTATTTAAAAATCTTTACAGTTAGGGTTAATTTAGCCATATATCTTAATCAATGATGTATTTGATTATCTCATATAAATAGAATTAAGATTTTTGCATGTGGGGCATTGTGATGTCATAAACAAGTTTCTGGCTTTAAATTAATACTTCCTTCTTTTTTTTCCTATAGCTTCTTAATCGTACAGTGATGATGTTACTTTTTCCCTAAATCCTCCCAGAAGCACAGAATGGGAAGGCCTTATATGGCGGGGGAAACTATGGTCTTCTGGCCTGCCTTTCCCTTTTTATATAGATACAGTTTCCTTCCACATTGAAAGGACTTTCCATTATTTCCAGGGAACCAGATATGGATCCTACATTCACTCCAGGCACAACTGCTTGGAGAAACCATGATTCTTCTCTAGGGATGAGGGAGTGTTCACCTTCCTGGAGACAGAGAATGATTGTTGATTATAATCTGAATCAGCTCTTCAGTAAACAATATCTGCCGTAGAAGCTTGCAGCTCATAATTATATCATATTCCTCTGAAGAAAAAAAGGAAAGTAAGAGTGGGGATAAGCAAGTCCTCAATAATTCCTGCCTCACCAATATGTTTGTCAGATATATTGGGCCAGAAGGCCAAAGATGATGCCCCAACATTATAAAGAGTTTTGATGACTGTTCAGGCTACAAATGGTCTCTGTCTTTTTTTTTTTTTTTTTTCACTTTGGAAGCTGCTAACCTACACTCCTGTTTACCCAGGTAATTAATTTTATTCGTTCTCAAGTCTCTGATGGAATTGAAGACCAGATAGTTTAGTTTTAAAATTAAACTTAGTTGTTTAGGAGTTAAGATGTTTTTAGGTCTACATAGTTGTTTTAAGTTTATAGAGATGCGCTATGATAGATATGGATTTACATTCAGATTTTAGACTCATCAAGATAAGAAAGATGTTTTCTTCAAGGCTGCCAAATACAAATAACCAAAATACTATGAATGTAACATTTATTTAATACCTGATTGTTTTGTGGTTCTTCTTGCTATATGTAGTTTATTTTACATATGTGTAATAATATAAATGTATATATGAAAATAAAAATTCTATAAAAGAGTGAGCATAGTTAGTTCATTAACATGGCTTCTGTGCATTCTAACTTAAAGAAGTTCCAGAGGAAAACAGAAGTATCTCTAAACGAGGATAAGTTAAAAAACAAAGCCAGGAACATTGTTAGAGGCTCATTTTCATACTTGAAAATATCTATAACTGGGCAGTTGTACAGATGCAAATAGAACCATTCCTTAAGCCAAAGACCCTCTGAAACATTTCCTTTGGTGCTTTGGAAAACAGATGTTAGTTAGCAAAACTTCATTGTTTTTATTTTTTGGTTAATTGTTTTATAATCATGTTAAAATTAAAGGTAGATCAAAGATAAATCCAATGACAAAAAGTCAATTCAAATCACAGTCCACTTTTGTTTGTGTCCCAGAGACACTGGATTTGAACCAAATATCCAGGTACTAACCGGTTTATTTTTAACTCAGACCAGATGGACTAGGGTTCTCCAGGTCGAATTAAGAAGGTCTACTTTGAGGACACCTCATCATCTCTGAAACACAGCAGATGGTGAGAACATTTCAAGTTATTTTTAAATGATGCTACCCAAACTGCATTTCTATCAATTGTTTTGCATGGCTTTTATAATCATGGTTTTCATTCTAAACCAAGTGACAATGACAGAGCTTTGCAGGGCTCTTCTGAGATGTCATTATTAACAATGACACACTGAGGATTTATATTCAAAGCTCAGAAATAAATTGGAAGAGAGGACGCTGCGGATCTCTCAAGAGAAATAGACAGATACTGATAAATTATGTTACAGTACATACTCTGTTTTCTATTATAGAAGAAAATGATTGCTACCTCATGTTTTAGTGGCTTCTCTTTGAAGGATAGAGAAAACATAATTTTTGATTCCTCCAACTAATAATTCTAGACATACTGTAGGTACCTCATAAGTTGTAATTTTCATACTCACTTTCTGTTTTCAAGAGAAAATATGGTATTAGATGTTATGTGGCGCAATACTAGACATCTAACTCTTCTATTCTGATATACTCTGGGAAATTAATCCTATCTTCTGATATTTTATTGGAAGGTTAGTTCCCAATTACTTCATCACATTTTTCATCCTTATATCATTGTCCTACAATCTGAGGGCCTGGCGTATGACTTAAGTTAATCTAAGACCCTTTATCTTGAGTCCCTCAATGCCGAGTGATGAAATAATGAGAGGCCAGAAGAATGATGTTCATTTCCTCCCACAGAAGAGGTGAATTTTCCCTAGAAATATTTCTAATCAAGTTAATTCTGTCCTAATATCTGAACTGTAGTTCCTATTTTCCAAACCTATCTAATTCTTGGTTTTGGATTAGTCCCACGACAGATCTCATTAATCTAGTCAATAACTTAATCTTTGTAAAACAAGAATTGGATTGTCTTATTTGGAATAAAATTTATTTTATATAAAAGTAAAATTAGACAAAAGTATCCAAATGATTATTTTGTAACCTCTTCTATGCGTACATCTTGAGCATTTTTTGTGATAAATATTAAATGATATTATAGAATGTAAATTTTCATGGTTAGTATATAATGCAATTTTATGCATATAGGATGCTATTGTAGTGCTAGATACATGTTTATTTTGTTTTTACTATTGTAAATATCCAAATTCTTGCATTTCATGTATAAATTCTCTCTCTCTCTCTCTCTCTCTCTCTCTCTCTCTCTCTCTCTCTCTCTCTCTCATACACACACACACACACACACACACACACACACACACACACACACATATATCCTCCTCAGAATAAAATTTTTAAAACTGGAATTGTTAGAAAAGAAAGTGAAAGTAACTTGGCAGCATTGACTCCCACAGGGATTTGCCCCACTCCAAGAAGACTGTGCGTTTTACTTCCCACCAGCAGATGTCTATTCTAAGATCTCTTTCCTAAAGCACATTAAAGGGCGACAGGAGAATATAAATCCATTCAAAGTTCACTTGCCCAGATGCAGCATTCAGAAATCACTCAGCCTCTAGTTTGAAGAGTTCATGGATTAGAGCAGAGTTAAACTGGAACTCAGGGGTGCCTATCCAATTTAGAAGTTCTCTGTAGAATCAGCATAGCTAAGCAACAACCAGTCATGTGGCATTTCTGGTGAGTGGAGACAAGCAGGGTTCTTACGTGGTTTAGGAGGACATAAGGGAAAGAACCAAATAATACTCCAGGTGGCTTTTACTACAGTCGCTTTTCTTGGCTAACTGAGCCATTTACTCAAAACTAAGGGATGAGAAGGCTTCATACATACCACCGTACATTCCCATAGTAGTTAAACCTTATGGAAAAGTTGCTCTGCTTAGCAAGTGGCTGAGGCTTAGAGTCTATTCTCAGCTTACAATGTTTACGTTTTCAGATTGTTGACTAAAAAAAGTAAGATAACATTCTCCTAAGTGGCCTTTATTTTAAATCATGCAACAGTAAGTGCCTTGTACCCAATAAAAGAGGCCATTGAGCTAGACCTTTGCTCAAACACCAGTCTCTTGGTAATTGGAAAATGATAAGAGCCAAATTTTATTACTTAGCTATTATATGCTAATGAAACAGAATCATAACTATTTTAATATATTTGTAATAAACTAAACAGTATGTAAGCTCAAGTGGTTGTGTGAATTTGTGTGCTTGCAAGTGAGCATGTATTCTGTAATCTGAATAAATCCAAGGGCCTTAAGTGGCCTAATTTAAAGTATCAAGGCTCATAAGGTATCACAGAGATGGAAGTGACAGTCAGGGAGCCTGTATAGGTATGATCCAGCCCCTCTCTGCATATGTGTTATGGTTGTGTAGCTTGGTGTTCTTGTGGAACTCCTAACAGTGGGAGTGTGGGCTATCTCTGACTCTTTTGTCTGCTTTTGCAACCATTTTTCTGACTACTGGATTGTCTTGTCAAACCTTCATAGGAGGGGGAGTGCCTAGTCTTATTGTAACTTGTTACGCTATGCTTGGTTGACAGCTCTGGAAGGCCTATTCTGAAGGGAAATGGAGGGGGAGTGGATTGCACATGGTAGTGGGGTCTGGGGTACTAGGATGAGAGTTGAATGGGGAAACTGCGATCCAGATAAGACATAAGAGAGAAGAATAAGTAAGGAAAAACCCCATCCGATTCCTCCCAAGTAAGGTACATCTAAGTGCTGAAGGAATATGGAGATGTTGTGACAATTCCTATATTAATTGGTTTAATTCCAATTACACATTAGTATTTTCCTGACATAGTTATATACAACTGATGACAAAACAATTTCACAGGGAGTATTCTGTGTCAACATTAAAGGTTCCTAGTCTAAACACTATGCTTATAGTCTCTAAGGAAACACAAATCTTGTAAATACTAATATAGAAAGTCAAGAATTTTGTTTTGCTTTTCCAAAGATGCCAAGGCTTTGCTTTTATGTTTTATTATAGAATTATTTGAACCTTAAGTTGCTACAGCCTTTCCAACTTTTTTTATTTTGATTTTTAATCAAAGAGAAAACCATCTTGGAAAGAGAAAAATGGTTGAAGTACCAGCTATGAAAATAGAAAATGTGATTATAAATAAAATTGTCAAAGGTGCCAAAGAAGCTGAGCAGGTATAGTTTTCCCAGTGGTCCAAAGCACAGTGCCTTGTGGGTCTCATTATGAAAGATATGCTTTGTCTAATTTCTAAAGCTGCTGCAGCACCTTACAAAGAAGATGCTATGTACATAGATGAAAAAGGTATAAGTTGCTAGGTAAAATGAATCTCACAAGGCTTTCTTGGTACCAAAGGCTTCTCATTCATGAATATTGAGGAACTTTTGCTATTATATGCCGAAGCGATTTGGAGGTGTAGCTCATCATTCTGCAATTCTGTGTTAGCTGTAAATGGGATCTTGAGTGTTCTTGTCCGTCTCTCATAATCACTGACATTGCTTGACTGCTCCCAATCTACACAGTGACCCTTCCCTAATGTTCATTTGCTTTATATGAAGCATCTGTTTAGATGCATATGCAGGAGTTAATGGTTTATATATGCTCCAAATTCATAGCGACATCATAAAATAGACTCAGCATTAATGAAATTCATGTTTTGACAGTCCAAAATGTATAATCAATGACAATATGTTTCTCCAGGGAGCAATAAGGCTAAACACAGCTAAAGTATTCTGGGCGGCTCCTCACTTTGTCTTTGAACAAGGGTCAATAAATTATGTATATTTTGTGCATCCAATTGCTGGCCTCAGTGGCTGCCTAACAACCAGGTAAAATATATAATTATTTAGTCCTCCTCAGACCCATAAGCATATCTACTGTAAGCATCTATATAATGTGTAAAGGAAAATTTTATGAAGGCCTTATTTTTATTTTCAATTCAATATGATCCATAATCAAATTATAAAAAGACCTCTCTTCTGCATGCCTTGAGACATAAAAACATATAAAGGCCTATCTTCAAACATTTTAAATTATATTTTATTTTGTCTTCATATTGACATGTATGTGCCACTAACAGAGAACAATTTGGGGCACACTACATACTGAGCTGTCTTCCCCACTCCAGTCTGTCTTTAAAGAGTTTCTATTTTATGAGAAAATTGAATTATATAGTGGAAAACATAGCTATAACCTGAAAGAGGATAAAAACATTATTAATCATCTTGCCTTGTACCTTTACTCAGTATTCCACCATTAAAGAAAATGTTTTTTTCTCCTGACTTCTGGTATCTGTTGACTCCTTTCCACTTCTTAGCATCCCGGGCAAAGTGATGTCATTTTTTTTTTTTTTTGTCAGTTCTCTGTAAATTTCACAAAGCCTCACAGTCAACCATGGCCACTAGTCGCAGCAGTCAAGGAAAATTTCCAAAGCCGTCTCCTACCCATCTTCACTCCAGACACAGTTCTCAAGGTAGCTTCCCTGTGATGGCACAATGTATACTAAAGTTTTCAACTTTCCACATGGCTGTGTTGTACTCTCTAGTCTCCCTTTGACATGCCCAGGGGGCCCTTATGGTTACCCTCCTCCACCTGGGCTCAGAAGTGGCCACCAACCTCACTCCTCATCATTCCATTTCATATGATTAAATTTTGCTTACTTTGCAAATTTCACATCACAGGACTTTACCCAAGAGAGAATCCAGACCGTGCTAGGCTAGGTCAGGTTCAGAGGGACTCCCCTAACAGCGACTTTATTTTTCACTTCATAATTATCATTATTATGTTCAGTGGATGAAAAGCATCCTTTACTTCTCCCACCAAAATGTATTCTCTATAAAGCATGGATGACATCTGATGTTCCATGGCATCACACCATCACCAGTGTGATGTACCAAATTGTACAAAACAATTGCTCAGGCAGTGTTTGCTGCATGAACGAAAAGTAAATGTAAGGAAATGTGTCCGTTTTAGATGGAAGCTCTGTTGTAAAACCAGAATTCCTGATGGAATACTTTAACTAAAAACCATAAAGGCATGAGTATGGGAAAGGAGCCTGCCAGGAGATGAGGGATAACAAGAGTGGAAGGAAGATAAAAGAGTGTGAGGAACGAGAGTGAACAGAATGCAGTGCATACATATATGAAGTTGTCAAAGAAAAAGTTAATCACCAAAACACTTATCTTCTCTGTAAGCCTTAGAAATATACTACTGGGGCCTGGAAAGATGGCTCAGTGGTTAAAAGCACTTTCTGCTTTTCTGAAGGACCCTGGTTCAATTCCCAGCCCCCACATGGCAGCTTATAACTGTCTGTAAATCCAGTTCCAAGGGATCTGACACCTTTATACCAATGCACATAAAATAAAATTTAAAAAATTAAAAGAAAATACACTACCTAATAGCACAGTAAACTATCAGAGTTGCTCAGGTACTATTTTTCCTCCTGACATGTCTGAGCCCTCAAGAGGAGTAGCTTGTAGCAATCCTTTTCCATTTGGGACTATACTGGTTTATGAAAGGAAATATTGAAAGCTTTGCATTAAACATTCATAAAAGATGTTTCAAACTACTAAAACAAATGAAATTCGCTATAGCACAGTATCTTAGCTAAAGGTGTCAGATGGATGTGGACATGAGTCATTACTAAGACATTGAGAATGCTGAGATATATTGCTTCTGCTACTAAAACCATCTTCTGTTTTCTTCAATGTATACATTGTTTTTCTGACAGTAGGGAAAGTTTTCTTTATCTATTCTTCAACTGAAGGATATTTAGGCTGTTTCCAGGTTCTGGTTATTATGAATAAGGCTGCTATGAATATGGCTAGGATATTTAGGCTGTTTCCAGGTTCTGGTTATTATGAATAACGCTGCTATGAATATGGCTGAGCATCTTTTTTTGTTGTGTGGTGGAGCATTTCTGGGTATATTCAAGGAGTGGACTATCTGGGTCTTTAGGAAGCCCTATTCCCAGTTTTCTGAGAAAGTGCCAGATAGATTTCCAAAACAATTGTACAAGTTTGCATTCCCACCAGCCATGAAGGAGTGTTCCTCCTTCTCCACATCCTCACCAGCATGTGGTGTCACTTGAATTTTTGATTTTAGCCATTCTGATGGGTGTAAGATGGAATCTCAGAGTTGTTTGGATTTGCATTTCCCTGATAACTAAGGAGGTTGAGCATTTCTTTAAATGTTTCTCAGCCATTTGATATTCATTTGTTGAGAAATCTCTGTTTAGTTCTGAGCCCCATTTCACAATTGGGCTATTTGGTTTGGTGGTGTTTAATTTCTTGAATTTTTTATGTATTTGGGATATTAGACCTTTGTCAGATGTAGGGTTGGTGAAGATCTTTTCCCAGTCTGTAGGCTGTCACTTTGTTGTGTTGACAGTGTCTCCTGCCTTATAGAAGCTTCTTAGCCTCATGAGGTCCCATGTAGAATTGTTGACCTTAAGGCCTGGGATGTTGGTGTTCTGTTCAGGAAGTTGTCTCCTGTGTCAATGTGTTCCAGGCTCTTCCCCACTTTTCCTTCTAACCGATTTAGTGTCTCTGGTTTTATGTTGAGGTCTTTGATCCACTTGGATTTGAGTTTTGTGCATGATGACAACTATAGGTCTAATTGCATTTTTTTACACGTAGACATCCAGTTAGACCAGCACCATTTGTTGAAGATGCTATCCTTTTTCCATTGAATAGATTTGGCTTCTTTGTCAAAAAATCAAGTGACTATATGTGTGTGGATTCATTTCTGGGTCTTCGATTCAATTCCATTGATCAACCAGCCTATTGCTATACTGGTACCATGCTGTTTGATTACTGTTGCTCTATAGTACAGCTTGAGATCAGGAATGGAGATTCCTCTGGAGGATCATTTATTGTATAGGATTGTTTTAGATATTCTGGGTTTTTTGTTTTTGCATATGAAGTTGAGAATTGACCTTTCAATGACTTTAAAAATTACTAGGTGTTTTGATAGGGATTGCATTGAATCTGTAAATTGTTTTTGGTACAATGGCCATTTTTACTATGTTAATTCTCCCGATACATGAACAAGGGAGATACTTCTATCTTCTAATGTCCTCGTCAATCTCTTTCTTCAGAGATTTAATGTTTTTTTTTTTCAAACAAGTCCTTCACTTGCTTGGTTAGAGTTACTCCTAGATATTTGCTATTGCTTGTGGGTAATGTGAAGGATGTAGTTTTCCTAATTTATTCCTCTGCATGATTGTCATTTGTATAAAGAAAGGCTACTGACTTTTTTGAGTTAATTTTGTATCCATCCAATTTGTTGAAGGTGTTTATCTGCTGTAGTTTCTTTTTTTAACAGTAATACCAATCCTGGATATTGTGGAGTGTTATCTCTTTTTCATTTCAAGTTGATTTTCCTGATGTTTAATAATGGTGGGCCTTGGTAAATTTGTTTTAGTATTTTTACATCTTTGAAGAAACATCAAACCAAATGTTTGCTGATCTGCGAATAGGGTTTTATTGCTGTTGTATATATCTTTATATAAGTAGGGGTTATTCTAGTTAGTGAAGATAATTTTTCTAATAGTTTTTCTGTTTCATCTAACTCATCTAAATTATTGATATAGCACTATTCATTTCCATTTAGTCTTTTGCGTAACTATGAGGTCTGTAATAATGTTTCCCTTTTAACACCTGCCCTTGGAAATTTGAATATCTCTTATCTTCTTAACCTAGCTAAAGAGTTTTCAAATTTGCTGACATTTAAAAGACTGAACTTTTCCTTTTAATATTCTTTCCTTTTATTGTCTACATTATTCATATTTATCCTAATCCTTATTTCCTTCCTTATAATTCTCTTGAATTAAAATTGTTGCTCTTTTAAAAAAATTGTATCCACTTTACATCCCTTTTGTAGAGCCTTCTCTCGTCTATTACCAGTCCTACCCAACTTCCCTCAGACTCCCTTGCTCCCTCCCCTAATCTTCAGAAAAGGGAGACCTCCTCCCCAAATATCTTATCTCAGCCTATCAAGTCCCATCTGAACTGCCTGTATCCTTTCCCTCTGTGGCCTGGCAAGGCTGTCCCACCAGGGAGAAGTGATCAACATATGGGGGCCATGTTAGAAGTAGTCTCTACTTCCCATTTATAGGACCCACAAAGAGATTGTGCTGCTTATCTACTACATCTGAGCAGAGGGTCTCTGTCCTCACCATCCATGGTCCTTTGTTGGTGCATCAATATCTGCAGCACCCCTACTCTGTCAGGATTTGTTGGCTTCATTGGTCTCCTTGTGGAGCTCCTAACCCACCTCCTCCAGGCTTTTTTATTCCTGAACTCTTCAATAAGACTCCCTGTGCCCACCCTGGAGTTTGGCTGTGCCTCAGCATCTGCTTGGATCTCCTGTTGGCTGGAGTCTTCCAGAACATCTCTATGTTAGGCTCCCTTTCTGTTTCTTCTCTTCAACTGCTTCTGGTTTCTATTCTATTTGTCCTTCTAATTGGGAACTAGGCATTATCCCAGGGTCCTAATTGTTATTTAATTTCATTAGATCTATGTATTGTAGTGTAGTTATCCTATATTATGTGGTTATTATCTCTTCAATATAGTACTTGAAGTCCTAGTTAGAGCTCTAATACAACTAAAGGAGATCAAAAGGACACAAATTGGAAAGAAAGAAGTCAAAGTATCACTATTTTCAGATAATATGCTAGCATATATAAATGACCCCAAGAACTCTACCAAGGAACTCCTACAACACCTTCAGCAAAGTGGCCAGATACAAGATTAATTAAAAAAAATCAGTAGCTCTCATTTATACAAAAGATGCACATGCTGAGAAAGAAATTAGGGAAACAATACCCTTCACAATAGTCACAAAATGCATAAAGTATCTTGGTGTAACTCTAACAAAGAAAGTGAAAGACTTGTATGGAAAAAAACTTCAAGTCTCTGAAGAAAGAAATTGAAAAAAATATCAGAAGGTGGAAAGATTTCCCATGCTCATGGTTTGGAAGGATCAACATAGGGAAAAGAGGCCATCTTACCAAAAGCAATCTACAGATTCAATGCAACCCATATCAACATACCTACACAATTCTTTACGACCTTAAAACACCAATTTCAACTTCATATGGCAAAACAAAAAACCCAGAATAGCTAAGACAATCCTGTACAATAAAAGATCTTTGGGAGGAATCTCCATCCTTTATCTCAAGCTGTACTATAGAACAACAAGGGTAAAAAACCTTCATAAAACTGGGATAGAAACAGGCTGGTGGATCAATGGAATTGAAGTGAAGACCCAGAAATAAATCCACACACCTATGGACACTTGATTTTTGACAAATAAGACAAATCCATGCAGTAGAAAAGAGCTTGCATCTCCAACAAATGATGCTGGCCCAACTGGATATTTACCTATAGAAAAATGCAAATAGATTCCTATTTATCATCCTGCACAAAGCTCAAGTCCAAATGCATTAAAGACCTCAGCATAAAATCAGACACACTCAATCTGTTAGAAGAAAAAGAGGGGAAGAGCCTTGCATTCATTGGCATCAGAGACAACTTCCTGAGTATAATGCCAACAGTTTAAACTCTGAGAACAACAGTTAATAAATGGGACCTTATGAAACTGAAAAGCTTTTGTAAGGCAAAGGTCACTGTCAACAGAACAAAACAATGGCTTACAGATTGGGAAAAGGTCTTCAACAACCCTACATATGACAAAGGGCTAATATCCAAAAATGTATAAAGAACTCAAGAAAGTACACATCACAAACCAAATTATCCAATTAAAATGGGGTACAGAGCTAAACAGAGAATTATCAACAGAGGAACATGGAAAGTGGAGAAACACTTAAAGAAACGGTTAATGTCTTTATTATTATGGAAATGCAGCCCAAAACAACTCTGAGATTGCCTCTTTCTCCTACCAGAATGGCTAAGATAAAAAATTCAAGTGCCAGCACATGCTGAGGATGTGGAGAAAGGAGAACACTCGTCCATTGCTGGTGGGAGTGCAAACTTGTACAACCTCTTTGGAAATCAGTCTGATGCTTTCTCAGAAAGTTGGGAATAGTCCTACTTCAAGACTCAGGTATGCCACTCCTGGGCATATACTGGAAACATGTTCCATCATTCAAGGACATTTGCTCTAATATAGTCATAGCAGCTTTATTCATAATAGCCATAATACAGAAACAACTTATATGTCCATCAACTGAAGAATGGATGATGAAACTGTGGTACATTTACACAATGGAATACTATTTAGCTATTAAAAGCAAGGAAATCTGGATATTTGTAGGCAAATGGCTGGAATTAGAAATGATCATCCTGAGTGATGTAACCAGGACTCAGAAAGACACACATGGTATATACTGACTTATAAGTCGATATTATGCCAACACAGATATCCTCTGAGAAAGTCCACCCATCAGGGGATTGGGACTAAAGCTGGGACTTGCTGCTGGATTCTGGGCAGAGCTCTGAGAGTGGTATGGAAGAATAAGTGAATGGAAGGACCCACAGGGTTCAGGAGCCCCACAAGGAGATCACCAAGGCCAGTGGGCCTGGACCCAGGGGAGTTGCACAAACGGTTGCACTAACAAAGTACAATGCATGCAGTGAATCTATACCCCTGTTCAGATATAGTCAATGGGCAGCTCACTCTCCATGGTTGCATGCAGAGTGAGGACTGCCTCTGACATGGTGCCCCTAGTTTGATAACTTCCCCTTTGTCGGGAGGCCCTGTAGGCACACAGAGGAAGGGGAAGCAGGCTATCCAGATGAGACCTGATAGGCTGTGGTCATAAGGTGGGGGAGGAGGTCCCCTTCTGTCAGAAGTCTAGGGGAAGGTAATAGGGTGGAATGCGGAGGGAGAGTAAGAATGGGAATATAAAAGTGAGGGTATAGTAATTGCAATGTAATCTGAATAAATTATAATAAATTAAAATTATACTGAATTAAAATAATGAATTAAAGAGAAAAAATCAACTATAAAGTTGAATTGTCAAAAATAATTGTAGGTTTCTAGGACCCTCTGGATCCTTCTACTTTGCTATTCTCCCATGCTTCTCTCATCTAGAGTCCCAATAGGATGTCCTCCCCTCTGTCTCAGTTTCCTGGTAAGTGAAGGCTTTCGTGGGACATGCCCCTTGGGCTAGTGTCCAGATATAAGTGAATATATACCATTTGAGTCTTTCTGCTTCTGGGTTAATTCACTCATTATGATCATTTCTAGTTCAATCCATTTGTCCACAAATTTCAGGAATTCCTTGTTTTTAATAGCTGAGTAGTATTCCATAGTGTATATGTACCACAGTTTCTTTATCCATTCTTCTACTGATGGACACTTAGGCTGTTTCCACCAGCCAAGGACAATACAGGCGGTAAACTTTAAACCCCTACCCAGATCTAGCCAATGGGCAGAACATTCTCCACAGTTGAGTGGAGAGTGGGGTATGACTTTCTCACGTACTCTGGTGCCTCACATTTGACCATGTTCCCTGGAGAGGGAGACCTGGTGGCACTCAGAGGAAGGACAGCAGGTTACCAAGAAGAGACTAGATACCTTTTGAGTATATACAGGGGGAGGTAATCCCCATCAGGAACAGTCATAGGGGAGGGTAGTAAAGGGAAAATGGGAGGGAGGGAAGAATGGGAGGATACAAGGGATGGGATAACCATTGAGATGTAACAAGAATAAATTAATAAAAAAATAATATCAACTGAATACACTCCTTTCAGTGAATAATATGTTACTCATTCTCAGAGCTGGAATTTTCCATTTGTAATCATCAGGGTATCATATAACATAGATATTCACTAAGCAAATTAAAGTCACTATAAAGCATCAATCATTCTATAAATATACTTCATAGCCTTGTGTTTACAAATTTATATACATTATGAAAGTTTTTCTTAAACAATGCCTAGCTTTTACTATATATGCTTGAATCTATCAGTGGTCAGTAGTAATCCTGTAAACATTGATAGAAATATTAAAAACATCCTATTCTTTCATGAATAAGCTAGTGGAAACCATCCCATCTATTCCAAGAGGGAGAAGAAGTCTTTACAATTTTAACCTCTAATATCATTTCAGGTACTACAGAGGCTAAGGCCATGGGGCCAGAATTTCAAGACCCTTCTGGAATATAAACAATTCACCACTAACTTGGGTGGTGAATTGTCTCAAAAGAAGAAATAAAATGGACATGTCACTCAATGGTAGACTACTTGTCTAATATAATATATATTCTGAGTCACTTGGACTAGACAAGTGCTCTGTTTGCCATGTGTACATATTTTAACCCATCCTTTTCTGTACATTTATCTCACAAGTCATGAATTTAGAATTGTTTTTCTTGTGTCTGTGGACACTTGAAAATATTCTACATAAGATATCCCTGAACTCTATAAATGAATACATTTAATCTGAATGTGCCTCTTAGGCATGAGTATTATGTTAAGGTTCTGGGATTTCTATTGAAGTTCACATAGGAAATAGTCCCTGAAATTTTAGATATTCTGAGTGAAGGGAATTTTTTGTTTTCTTTTTAATTATAAATTCAAAGTCTGTACTGTTGGCAGGACTGAATGTCATTATGTAGCCCAACCTGGCTTCATACTCATGGCATTCAACTTGCATTAAGCTAAGTGCTTTGATTATTATAGGCATGAACCACTAGCCTGTCCAATAGTTTTTACTTTTAATTTTGCCTTTTTTGTGTGAAGAAATGAGCATGATGTGTTTGATTCACTGGAATGAATCCTAAGTTTTAAACACAGACATAAATTTAGTATTTATGCCACAAATCCCTTTCAAATGCATTAATAAAACTTGTATTTAAAGGCAGGTGCTACATATACAGTGGTATTTTTACTGGAAAATTCCTGGTGTCTTATGAAGCTAGAACCACCATAATATCTCAGTGCCACGAATGTGATAACACCTGTGTGAAAATGACTGCAATGCGGCTGTACAGAAGCATGACAATATGGTAGGTATCATACTATGAAAACAAACTATAATAATACATGTTTATGTTGCTGAGTTATGTATTGATCAATTGAACTTTTAATAGTCATTTTAGAATGTACTCTTATTTCTAAGAAAAATGTAAAACATGTTAACCGCATCTTATAATTATAAGAGGTCATGTCAGATATCCAATCTGGACACTCTAGTGTGAGTACACTGTGATAGTCACAGGAAAATTTGCATTACAAACCACCTTAGAAATACACTCCTCAGAATGAACCTACTGAGGCGATTTGTTAATGTACTACATGCTAGAAATTTAGTAGCACATACTTTAATAAGAACACATGAATCAAAAAGAAATTTAGAACAGAAATTAGGCAATGTTTTATGTAGAATGACAATAAGCTCATAGTACGCTAAAATGTACAGAATCCAAATAATACCATACTTAGATAAACACAGCTATAACTACAGTGTAAAGGAAGCAAATGCAAATCAAGAATCTGATATTTCCTTCATAAAAATGAAAATTAGAATAATTTTGGGTATTAGCCTTCCATCAGCTAATAGACATAGTCTGGTGGATTTTGGGGGGTCACTTATGTACACTATCATATATCATCTTGGAATAGCAATTCTTTGACTTCCTCAATTCCAGTGTAGATCCCCTTGACCTCCTTTCATTGTCTTACTGCTCTAGCTAGAACTTTAAGTACTATCTTGAAGAGATATGGAGGGAGTGGCGAGCCATATATATTTCCTGATTTTCATGGAATTTCTTTGAGTTTTTCTCGATTTAACTTGATGTAGGGCTGAATTTGTGGATAGGTGCTGTATAAATTTATTGTTGTCATGAAATATCTTGTTTTCTCCATCTATTATTATTGAAAGTTTTGCTGGCTATTGTAGTCTGGACTGGTATTGTGCTCTCTTAGGGTTTGCAAGACATCTGCCCAGGCTCTTCTGGCTCTTCTGGTCTTTCCTGAAAGAGTCAGCTGTGATTCTGATAGGTTTTCCAATGTATGTTACTTGGCCTTTTTTCCTTGTCATTTAAATTTTTTTTTGTTCTGTACATTTAGTGTTTTGATTATTATGTGACTGGAGGATTTTCTTTTCTGTTCTACTCCATTTCATGTTCTGTAGGCCTCTTGTTTGTTTATCGGTATCTCTTTAAATTGGGGATATTTTCTTTTTTTAATTTCTTTTTTACTTTTATATTTTATTAATTTATTTATATTGTATCTCAGTTGTTATCCCATTCCTTGTATCCTCCCATTCCTCCCTCCCTCTCATTTTTCCCTTACTACCCGTCCCTATGACTGTGACTGAGAGGGACCTCCTCCCCTTGTATATGCTCATAGGGTATCAAGTCCCTTCTTGGTAGCCTGCTAGCCTTCCATTTTATTCTGTGATTTTGTTGAAAATATTTTCTGGGCCTTGAGCGAGGTATCTTCTCCTTCCTCAATACATATTATCCTTAGGTTTCATCTTTTCATGGTTTCTTTTATTTCTTGGATGTTTTGTGTCAATAATTTTTTAGATTTAACAGGTTTTTTTGATGGTTGCGTCAAATCATTCCATAGTATCTTCTCCATGAGAGATCCTTTCCTCCATCTCTTGTACTCTGTGTACGATACTTACCTCTTCAGTTCCTGTTTTCTTCTCTAAGTTCTCTCTTTCCAGGCTTTCCTCAGTTTGTGCTTTATGTATTGTTCCCATTTTCATCTTGAATTGCTTTATTGATATCCTTCACCTGATTGTTTGCATTTTTCTGAAATTCTTTCAGTGATTTCTTCATTTCCCTCTCTATAGGCCTCTGTCTTGGTCTCTCTAAGGGCCTCAGTCTGGCTGTATCTTCCTGTATTTTTTAGGGATTTTACTCATTTCCTAAGTTACTATCTTCATTAGGAAAGATTTGCAGTCATTTTCTTGTGTTTCAGTGGTGTTAGAGTTTCTAAGGCTGAATGCTTTGGGATAGGTGGGTTCAGGAAAAGCTGTATTATTTTGCCATTTGTTGTTTGTGTTTTGATGCTGGCCTTTAGCTGTCTGGCTCTCTCCTGCATTGGGTTGTAGTTTCTGGTGTCCCTCTGTGGCTTGTGAGATCAGCTCATAGGTGAGTGCTATAGGTTGAGACCCCTGATGTGTGGGGTTCAAGGAACTCTTCAGATGGCTCAGGTGGATGACCTAAGATTAGGCCTGGGAGCTATCTGTGGATCAGTCATGTTACCTGAGGTCATATCTACTTGTGTTCCAATCTTGTGTTGTCCACTTTCAGCAGAGAGGCTCAGACTCTGATGTTTTGTAGCCCACAGTTCATTCTGAGACACAGAGTTAAGGTGTTGTGCACCCATCAGGTGTGTGGTTAGACTCTGGAGCACTATCTGGTGCCTGTGTGAACCTGGGAACTTTCAGTGGATTGGCCAGGTGACCTGAGGTCTGGTCCATTTGTGTTCTGGACCTTCGGGTGTCCTCTGGGCTAGAAAACCCGGACATTGGTGTTTTGTGTTCTCCAGTTTTGTCTGATACCCAGAAAACAAGTAGTTCTGCATGAAGGCAAATGGCCAGACTTTGGAGGGTGTGCACAAACCTGCAGGGGCCCAGGGACTTTTATGTGGATTATCCAGGTGGCCTGAGGTGAGACCCACCCATGCTCCACACAATGTGGAATCTTTTCCCCTGCAATTCATCAATGCTGATGTTTTGTAGTTCTCAATTCAGTGCTTATGTTGCTGTGCAGTCACTGCTTTACTGCTGATCAGACACAGTGTGTTCATTGTTGCCATCTTGGATCAACTTTTAATTTAGTGTTCTTTTACCAGTATTCAAAAGCAACAATGAGTTGCTTGATTACACAGAAAATACCTATAGACAAATGGAATTTTCTGTTCTTAATAATGAGTAAAGAGTTCTTTTCCCCACATGTTGTTTACTTTTATAATTTCCCAAATTACTTAATTTTATAAAATGCTTCAATATTTTACTAAAATATTTCTCTGTAATGTATTTAACTTTAATGTGAAACTGGAAATATGAGTAGTGGCATTTTGGAAGACTTAGACCCTGGAGACTGCCATATAGTTATTAGTTAGTAAATAAGCAACAATCCCTTGATTAATGACACATTCTATTAGCTAACTTGATTAGAATATTTTCAGATGTTTACAGACACGGAAGAGCAAATGTAAATTCATATCTCATGAGATAAACACACACAAAAGGATGGATTAAATTATATACACATGGCTTAAATTTACAATCAATTGTGGTTAGATGTGAAATTATGGCTGATATATAGGAATGGCATTCCAAGATTCCTAAGTCATCTATCACAGGAATAAATAATTTCTTTTCTATTTGAGAAAGAAACTAAACCTGCACAGGAAGTTATATCTCTGTATCTGTAGAGCACATCAACATTTTATAGAAGGTGAATTCTGATGCAGTATTAAATTTTGGGAAAGCCTCATGCCTCTCACTAGCCATCGTCACTTGCTTGATTTATCACACACTGTTAGCCCAATAGGGAATGGCTCAGCTTCTGCTTTGTCTTTTTCACTGCTTTCCACTTTTTTATTAAGATTTAAGAGCCCTTTCCCCTTTATAAAACTCTTAAATCTTCCTCTTTCATTATGCTGTCATACCCTAAAGTTTAACAGACATTTCCTCTTATTATCTGTCTAGAATTCTCTAGTCAGCATTCTCCACAGTAAACTGACTAGAGTCCTACAAGTACACAAACCCCACCTCTTCTGATTACATTGTAAAGCATCTCTCTCCTTCCTAATTTATAATTCTTTTAGAAGTTTGTTGCTCTCTCTCCCACCTTGCCAAGGGGAAACTCAGAAAATAACTTCTCCCAGAAGAAAACTGACATCTCAATAGTCTATGAACCATCACACCAACCATCAAAATACTTTAAGAGGGTTTTTGAATGCAACCATGGTTCAGTTGAGGGAGAAATCTTGTATTGGCAGGATTTCAACCACTGCAGTTCATTATCTCTGAGACCAAACTAAACAAAAGGGAATAATTTTACTGTTTAATGCCTAATGTGGAATTAATGACTTCCTATAAATAGTTACAGTAATAGGAAGTGGCCCTTAGAAGCTATGAGATTTAGTGAATTATAGATAGCAAGGTATTAATTTAAAATATTTGTTTACATTTCTTTTAAATAAAATGTATTTTAATAGTCTTGAAGACCAAAGTTAGACAAACATTTTCTGCCACAGGCTAACGAGTGAATATTTCGGGCATTTCAAATAATCTAGTCTCTATTGCAGTTCCTGAGTTCCGCATTATTCCAGGCATGGATAAATGAGTGGGCTTGAATGTACTCTCACACAATTTCACTTCTTAAATGTTGAATTTCCAAAGTTTTAACCACCTAAACTGCCAAAACAACACTCATCTTGGGGACTGTAGAAAAGCAGGCTGGATTTTTGACTCAGGACCCATGGTTTGCTAATTCTGTCTCCACCCATAGAGTTGATATACACTATTAGTACACAAACCAAATGGGAGAGAAACACACATTTGTGATTTACAACAAATGAAATTTTACACATTTTTAAAAGTCTTCCAGGTAGTAAATTTCATAATGCAATAAAATTTTAGTTTAAGCAAATGCTCATAGTTTGTATACAATTAGGCTCTGTTATATTGAAGTTACTAAAGCATATTCTTTTGTGGAACATACAACAGATATACTGTATCTGTCACCAGTGTGAAAGATAAATGTTTTGAACAATCTTAAGAATTTGAAATTGTAAAACATAATTTACTACAGGAAAAACAAGTTTGAAAGACAAATGGAACATGTAAAAGTGATTGCATTTTAACCATCTCCCAATTAAGTCCAGGAAATAGTCATGACAAGCTATGTGAATAGAAAATGCTACCAAAGACGTGCAATGCCACCAAAGACATGCAATGCCACCTTTGTGTATGGAATGAGTAGTCACAAATTCAGGGCTGTTAGCTCCAAGAACTGACTAGCATTTCTTGGAGACTTGTCTGGATCTCTCTCAATCACTAGTTTTGGCCAGATGTTTATAGACAGATTGCTCATTACTGAAGATGTGACACAAACTATGGTGTATTTTGCTTGGTTTTGTATGCAAATATTCAACACAACTGCTTCCCTAACTACAAGCTGAGGATGCCAGCTTTCTGTATGCTGAAACTTATCTTTCTTTACAGGGGAGAGGGGGTGATTAAACCAACCCCCAATGTTTTAATTTCCTCCTTTCTCATCCCTTGTCTAACACTGCCATTTCATTCTAGTCTAGCTTTCTTCAGCAAATGGGACCCACCACTAAAGTTGAAACTAATATTTTCACAATTTCCTTCAATCTACAGAGAAACAAATTTGTTCATAATCAACTGGTGAATCCAGAAAATTTTCATGCTAAAGGATTGCCATATTCTTTAGTTCAGGATTACAAAGATTAAATTTCAATTAAATATTTGACTTCCAAACTGGCATTGATAACCTCCAGAGAGCAGGGTCAGAAGCAACCAACACAAAAAAACCAGTTTGTTGAAGAACCCCACACAGAGAGTTGATCTGTCTTCCATATTAACCTTCTCCTGACAGTGAAATGCAGAGCACTGGGAGGTCCCAATATGCCCACTGGAATGAACTATGCTTTTTTCCCTTGATCTTACATTATACACTGAGATGCTGATACACACTGGGCTCGCTGGATCCCTGTGCCCTGTGGTGTCATTAAACTAGTAAGTCAGAGGGGTGAAGTGAAGGAGGAAACTGATTGAAGCAGGTCCAAGTAGTGTTGATTCAGAGAACACTTTTGACACTTATCACACATCCTGCCGGTAGTTACTCTATCGTGACCATACCTGAGACATATCCTTCAGCCCCTTCATAAAGTTTCCTCCTTTTACTGGGCTCTGCTGCCTCAAAACCCTAGGTTCATTGTGCTCACCTCCTCTTATTATATACAGTGGCATACCAATATAAGGTTGTGATGCTAGACCAATTCCGACCCAATCGATACCTTTATTTAACTCTCTTCTATGTCTCCTTCCAGTGTGTCATCTACTTCCTCTCATACTCTGACTAGTACAAAAATCACACATTTAGGCCTTCAGTTTCACAGTAATGTTCTTAAGAATGAAAACCATTGAAATGTTGTCAGCAGTGTATATCCATGCAATTCATGCCTCATTTGCACAAACCCATGTGGTGTTATTAATATCACTAATCAAGGTCATTTTACATCTATTAGACCACAAGAAACCAACTCCTCTTTGTCCTTAAGAAACATCTTCTCCCCATCCTCAAGAGTCCCACATCCTCTAAGAAAGAAAACAACTCACTAAGACGTAAACTACCATTGTTGATTTTTATGAAAGATGGGCAATTACTTCATTAATAGCCTGTTCACAAGAGCAAGGCATCTACTGTGAAAGCCAGCAGATGAGCATTATTAGTGCCAAAGTAATCTATAGCAAGCAAGAACTCAGCAAGTGAGTGGATGTAGTTAATCCTAAAGTGGGCTCCCAAGGAGCCATCACTATCTCATACTCACTCACCCCTGTAAAGTCACCCACATGCTACCTCACCTGGCTTTTACACGGATGTGAAGGATCCACATTCAGGTCCTTATGCTTGCAAAAGGAGAACCTTTATCAACTGAGCCATCTCCCCAGCCCCAAGCACATGCTTATTTAGTAATGTAGGCAGAGGTACTGATTAACGACTAACATCAAAATAGAACAATTATAACAGTAAACTATAATAGAAATTTTGTCAATGGGACTTCTCATATAAAATATATTTTTACTGTGGATTTTTAACCAATGTCAGTGTTTACCTTTCCCTTTTATATTCAAAGGAAACATTTCATAGCATAAGTTTGACATTTTCAAATTGCTAACATCATGACTTTGCACTTTGGAACCAAAGTTAAATAAAATAAATGTTTCTTGAACACAAATACTATGATACCATGACAGTTGGCAATACAGGCAGGTACTAAGTAACCAGCAGATAGATAGGCCATAGAGAATGGATTTGCTGGGCAAAGTGATTATTTATATACAAGAAACAGTGGGATATATATGGATGCCAGAAGAATGTATCATACTTTCAGAATGGCACACCATTGAAAGTCAATGAATTATTTCTGGAAGATTCCTTTTAATATTTTCACCCCTCAGCTGACCACAGGTAAGCAGAACTCAATGAAGCCGAGCAGCTACCTCCTGGTGCAGAAAGGACAGGTACTGCACTCTGGGATGAGGGAACTGATGTATAAGAGCAACAAACTGCTTGCAGAAAGTAATGATCCGGTTAACACAGAAACTGGCGCGTTGACTTCTTGGCTGCATGTGAGAAAAGAGAAAACATTCCTGGGCATGTTTATCATATATCCACCCTATTCTTACTGTTAAGAAGGATCGTTTGTGCCTTTTGGAAGGCTCTGATGCCCAGGATGGTGCAGAAGGAGAAAGATGTGCCAGGAAACACTGTGGCATATGTTCAGCTGATGGCTCCTAAGGAATCACTTATTTTCCATTACAGTAAAGAATGTCACACAAGCATATAAAAAGATGTGTGTGCATACATACAAGTGTAGGTGTGCATGTGTGTGCACCTGAAGCACAGGCAACAAAGGGATGATCTACAGTAGTTATCAAATAAAGGGAGAGGGGACAGAGTCCGCTCAGGATCTAAAGCCTGTACCCAGAGAAGGAGGTGAGTGCTGAAGAGAGGCTGGCATCTAAGGAGGGCTCAACCCTTGAGGCAGAGATGATTCCGGCACACTGCAGGTAGCAAGGGTAAGGGAAGGTTAGACACACCTACCCAAAGGGCTGTTGAGAACAAACATCTGTCTCTTTGAGAGCTAACTTTACCTGTGATCAATTAACTGGTTCAGTTGAAACTTGGTGGGGTTCCCAACAGCACTAAACTCCTCTCACAGAAGCAGGAGTTGTGCTTGTTTTTGTTATTTTCCCTCTTCTGCCAATCATAGTTTAATTTGTAGTCCTAAATGGTACGATTTATAAAGTACTTAACACTCACTGTGCATAAAAAGCCACATTAATGTTTTCCCTAATTATTTTGTCATTGTTATGGTCGAGTTAAAAAGCGTTAATGTAGCTGGGGTGTGTGGGTCAGAGCTGGCTCAGAAGGAAAATACAGATTGCTAAGAAACTGAACTTGTAGATTCATGAATTGCCACTGACTTGAGATTTTGGAGTTAATCTCCCCAGAATTTCTTTGATGAAGTTTTGCATACTGTTCCAAAGCTGTCAAGTGTTTGTGGCAGTCAAGGCTATATATACCTATATACCTAGGTGGTATTTTCAATATGTTTCTTGATCAAGTTTTCTCAAACACCTGTCAAATACATCTGAAACCAGGGAGAAAAGGACTTAGAAACTTGAGGAGGTGCATGCACGAAGAGAGGAGGGCAGTTGGCTTGCCTCTGTAGTCATAGAAATGTACCAAGATACAAAAAAAGCAATGGATGTACTAGTGTTGGTTCTGAAATACTCATTTATTTTTCTATTGAAGTAAAGATTTTTAAAGAACACCTCTCTCTCTCTCTCTCTCTCTCTCTCTCTCTCTCTCTCTTTCTCTCTCTCTCTCTCTCCCCTTCTTCTTCTTCTTCTTCTTCTTCTTCTTCTTCTTCTTCTTCTTCTTCTTCTTCTTCTTCTTCTTCTTCTTCTTCTTCTTCTCTCTCTCTCTCTCACACACACACACACATACACACACACACACACACACTGTGCATATGTGTCTGTACTTGCATACAGGATGCACAGATAATCTATTCCTTTATCACGTTCCATCTTTAGCTCTTGAGACAATGTCTCCCATTAATCCAGGGGTTTCTCCTTTCCAGAGCTGACCACTATTCTCAAGAGAGTCTCCAGAGTTTGCCCTTCCCATTCTGGAAAATCACCCACATGCTGCCTCACCTGGGTTTTTACATGGATGTGAAGAATCCACATTCAGGTCCTTATGCTTGCAACAGGAGGACCTTTATCAACTGAGCCATCTCTCCAGCCCCAAGCACATGGTTTTATATTTTGTTTTATTTCTCTGAGCCTTCAGAGGGCAATACCTACATGGCAGATAAACCTATGAAGAAATAGACTTACACAATAAGTTGAATATTAAATAAATTTAAATAAAAGTGTCCTTTAATAATTTCAGTTGTTTGAAAGATAAGACTAGTGTCCTTTTTGGTGGGTACTGGCTTTATAAAGCTGAGTGTAATTATATTAAATTCAGTTTTAAGCTGAGAACAAAATATAGTATTTATCAATCATCCAAATGAATGAAAACACTGAATATGATATAAAGTTCTAGAATAAAGCAATTGACATATGGAAACAAAACAAACAACTGTACAAACAAAGCCATGCCAATGTGTTTTGTTTGTTTGCTTGAAACAGGGTTTCTTTGTAGTCCTGGCTTCCTGGACTTGCTTTGTAGATCAGGCTGGCCTCAAAACCACAGAGATCCACCTGCCTCTGCCTCTCTAGTGCTGGGATTAAAGGTGTGTGCCACCATACCTGGCTGCCAATGTGTATTTTTATAATTCACGACTTATACAATTTTATCTTCAAGACAGTAATATAAAATTCTACTGAATTTCATTATGTTATAAGATCCCTTATCAGGCTAGAACCATGGCTTAGTGGTAGAGGTGCTTGCCCAAATATCTGATGACCTTAGTTGAATACCAAAATCCCAAATGGTAGAGGGACACAGTCCATCTTTTCAAGTTGACCTCCAACCTCCAGACTTAAAAAACAAGCAAAGGTAATACAAATATTACTTCACAAGGAGTAACGCACATTCATTTGGGAAAACTGAGAAAACCAACTAATGAGTAAAAAGAGAGAAAACACTTGGAAATAATTGTGTCTATGCCCTTCCAGAATTTTCCGTGGCAAATCTAAATGTTTTTTTATTGAAATATTACATTGTATATGCTATCTTACAAATTGATCATGTCGGCTGAAGAAAAAGCTCAGCAGCGAAGAGCACTATTGGATGCCCCAGGTATCCTGAGTTCAATTCTCACCAAGCACATGGAGACTCACAACTGTCTGTAACTCCAGTTCCAGGTGATATGACACCATCATCCCAGTGCACATAAAATAAAATAAATATATATATAAAATAAAGTGGTCATCATTTTTGTAATGGCTCCTAATCTGAAATATCATTTTCAAAGTCTATATATTATCCTGTTGAATGATTGCCCTACAGTTTATTTAAACCCTTGGTACAAATTGAAGTAGTTATTCATATTTTTTTGCTTTTTACATTTATTTTGTCATCTCTTGAACTAAAAATAATATGCAGACACTCTTTGACTAATCGTAACAGAACAAGGTGGTCACCAATAGTGAAGATGCAATCACATGATGGGATGGTCAGTCTTGACTGTCATTTTGGCAAACTTTAGAATCAACACGAAAAGAAATCTTTGAGCATGTCTTTGAGAAACTTTATCAATTAGGTTAGTTGAAGTAGATTGTGTCAATGTATGAGCAGGGACATGGACCAAAAAAAAAAAAAAATGGAGAAAGAAAGCTGAGCACCAACATGATACAGTGACCAAGTTCATTAAGCTTCTGTCCCTACACCTTTCTCACCATGACAAACTTGTACCTGGGACTGTCAGCAGAAACAAAGCCTTCCCTCCTTAAATTGCTTGTGTTCAGATGTTTAGTTTCAGCAATGAAAAAGGAAATAACACATTTGGTAAACACAGCCAAACAGCTTGTGGAAATGATCCATACTAACCAACTTAGGCCAGCAAGGTAGAAGACTTTCTGCCTTATTTTCCCTTGTAAGGCCTAAAACACCTCTGACCCCCCCCCCCACACACACACCAAACAGAGTGTATTTTGGCTAATATAGTAGGGAAAAATGCTATGTGATTGTATTTATTTATAAATACATATATGCAAATTTTAACGCAGATAAAATGCATAAATGAATATACATTTCTTTCATACTTTGTAAGTCTATTTTTGGGCACTAACATATGTCTATTTGTTTCCTACTTTTAAAAGTGAAAACTGATTTCATGATAGTTCTTTACTTAGTAATAGCATGCTCACTTTTCTAATAGTCGTGGCTTGACACTAAATTACATCTATTATATTATATATATAATATTATATATAAGCTTACTTGTCTGCAGTCAAATCTACAGTTATTTTTTTCTTGTGCTTAAAAGACAGTTCTAGAACTAAGAACTGTGGTATAGATCTGCAGTTCCAACATTTGGTGGACTAAAGGGGAGTGACACAGAGGAAGTCTGCAGAGAGAAAACGATGGAAGACAGGGAGAGTGGAAAAGTGAATGGAGGGAGGGACAGATGGAGAGAAGACAGTGATGAAGAAAAGAAATTTATACTTCAACTTTATAGTTTGATTTTATTTTTTCCTCTAATTCTGTGGTAGATTAGTCTTTTATGGTATCAAAAGCCAGATAGAATGACTTTTCTTTCTTTTAAAACATGATAATTTTGTTGATTTAGTAACATTTATTCAGTGCCTTTTTCTTTTTTTCTTTTTTTTATTTTTTATTTTGACCTATTTAATTCTGTTAGTGGCTACTGAAAGCACACCAATCTGTGCTTTCAGTAGCCACTAACAGAATTAAATAGGTCAAAATAAAGAGAACAATGGGAGAATAGCAATGTAGAAGGATCCAGTAGGTCCTAGAATCCTACAAGTAGAACATTATGATAGGCAGATTTGGGTCATGGGGTCCCACTCAAACTAAGGCCCTAGCCAAGGACAATACAGGCGGTAAAATTTAAACCCCTAACCTGATCTAGCCCATGTTCAGTGCCTTTTTCTTTCCCTAAAATGAAATGCCATCCATCAAATACTAACTCTTGACTTTAAATTTGGTTAGATTGACTTTATGTAAATTTATTCAACTACAGTTTTAATTATTGAAACTTTGGAATATGTTAATTACTGACAAAGAAGAATAATCCTTATACCATTGCATATGTTTAACAATTAGTATTTTATTTCTAAAAGAATAAATTATGAATTGATGAAAACTTGGGAAATGGAACAAAAGGAAACAATAGAACAGCTACCACCCCAGGATAACCATGTTAAATATGAGCAGGCTTTACTAGTCCCTGGAATCAGATGCTACATTATCAGTTATTTGGAAAATTTTGTTTGAATTGTGAGTGCTAAACAAGACTTGGTGTTCTGTGCAGATGTTGCTATACTTTGCATAACTTTAAAACAAAACATAAGATAGTCAAAGGAAGGGAACTCTCCTAAAATTCATGGTGGCAGTTCTGGATGACGTAAAACCACTAATATTAAACAAAAGCTGCATCTATTCCAGGTCTCTCCTCCCAGCCAAATAGTTAATAGCTATTTAATAATATTGATGTTTGTTACAAACTCATACAGGAAATATATTTTGATTATAAATGAGAAGCTTTTAAATAACTATTATTTCATCTCAGAATTGGAACACTTAGAAAAATTTCCATAGGGTAAATTTTTCTTAAGGTTACAAGTATCCAATTTGCAACAGAACTGGCTATGCTTACACCCTGAATTCATACTTTAATAATGCCTACCACATATATTCATAGCAACATGAGTATGTGACAAAGCCAGGCTGGTCAAGTCAATGTACTGCATGTAACAATGACCCCTTCTTTATTTCTCTCCTTCCTGATCTCCCCCGTCTCTTCTATCCTTCTTATTCTTTCTCATGTTATTAAACTAAAGCATCTTTAAAGTGTCTTCCACCTTAGTTTTACACATCTCTGATTTCTTTATGTATCATACAGCATTTCAGCTGGGATGAGGGAGATGCTCTTATCCAAGACAGAAGGACAATGTTTATAGGAATATGTTGTTACCTAACAGACCAATGTTTTAACACAGTTACAAAAAAAAGATATACTGAATAATTATTAAAATTATTCCAAATGATGAATCAGTTGGTAAAATGCTTGCCTTACAAATGTGAGGGCCTGAGTTTGATCCCCAGAACCTACACAAAAGTGTCACTCCATGGGAACATGGAGATGTGTTATTTTCTGGAGTAATTTGTAAGGTTCAGGCTAGTGAGAGCCTTTGTTTCAAACACTAACATAGGGTGAACAGCACCTAAAGAACACCAGAATATGTCCCCTGGCTTCCAGGCATGCACACATACACACACACACACACATACACACACACACAGAGAGAGAGAGAGAGAGAGAGAGAGAGAGAGAGACAGAGAGACAGAGAGATAGAGAGACAGAGAGACAGAGACAGAGACAGAGACAGAGACAGAGACAGAGACAGAGACAGAGACAGAGACAAAGGCCAATGTTAACAGTCCGGACTCTTGTTTAACTAAGATCACTTCTTTCCTTCTCCCAACGCTTCTTAAGGGAAATCCATAATGTACATGGATTTATGTTCATTATGAAGAGAGGAGGGAGCCTGGAAGCATGTCTGTACCTCATGGGGCTCTTGAGCCTTTACAGGATCTGAACAACTTGCTTCCCCTCCCTGGAGTTTTTTGGTGATATAAAGAACTTTTTTTCAATTACGTTTATATTATACTTAAAGATGACAGGGTGGGATATTTTTTCAGGAGTGTGGCTGCCCACAGTCACACAGTGGTACTCTTTGGGGACAGTGTTTCTTCAGCTGCCCATGCCCTACGTGTGATTCTATCAGTAGTTGAGCTGCTTTGAAGTTGCCCAGGTGAACTCTGGTGGTGGGGCTGTCTCCCAAGAAGCAATCTCTATTTTAAACTTACTGGAAACAATCCCTATTATAAACTTACCACTCTACCATGTAGCCTTCAACAGCATCCTTTCTTTGGTAAGTGGATGTTCCCAGTACCTGGGCTGACTAACAATTTCCATATTGTTAGCATACTATATTTGCATGAAAAGATGAAGAGGCTATTTTCTTGAGTGAACCACCTAAGAAGAGCTCTTTCCCTGGTGTTCTTGTCTTCATGGCCTCTGAACATTGCATCCCCTAGACGTCTTTTTTGCTAAAGCACATCTCATCTTTGATTTTTCACATTGGTCCCTGAGAAAGGTTCTAGGACCAAGAAGTGAGTGAGTGTAGTTTGTGGAGAAGTCATAGACTAGTGGAAGCCAGTAGAAACCTGAACAGGTGAGTCTTAATTCAGCGTAGCAAAGAAGTTACTAAACATGCACCATAGAGCAACAACGCAACCTTCTCAATGAGGGAAATTTGGTCAAGAACATCCTTCCATTTCCTTGCTTAATGTGTCAGTCATCATATCCAGGTAAATGGAGTCTCTGTATTTCCTTGGAGCACACCACTAAACCGACTATGCTCTATACTGTGTCATTATATGCTACTTCATATCTTTTAGCCCCATGAAAGATCATCATTCATGGATAAACTTCTGGATGCAAATAGTCTTTCCTGGAAAATTCTACCTATGGTTGTTGGGCAATGAACGATGTGTTTTACTTTCTGCCTATTCTTTCCTGTCAAGCATCAAATACCGGTGACAGATGATTTAACAAACAGTTCTTGGTGCAGCAGCCTCAGCTGCAGCTGTGTGAGTTCATATTCATGACACATCTCCAAAACACTTCATTGCTTAGTAAAACGCTCTGAGGTAGAGCACAGGGGAAACGCCGAATAATCGCCAGAAGGGTCTAGGGTGAACAGGCCCATGTTTAAAGATTAATGACTCCTTTAGATGTACAACTGACTTATGAAGCTGCCTATTATTCATTTGATTCCTGGTGTGAAGCAGCCTGGATGCTTATGCTACAGAGATGGGAAAGGGTGATCTTCCTGTTTCCTGCTCGTTAGCTATTTACCTGCACTGTATATGGGTTGGAACCGTGAATCCTAATGAGAACAAACTCACATCTGCTCAAATCACAATTATCTGAAAGTGGCTTATCCACTCTGCTGAGTACCTATAGAAGCATAAAATGCAAACTGGTTTTCCCCTGTCACCCTACATGCTTCTCAGCTGCCTCTGCCCTGCCACCAGTTGTTGTACATTCAGGAATCAAAAATAAGTTTGATGTCGGAACAGCCAACATATTAATTATCACATAAGCAAGCACCTATACAAATGCATCAACCTCAAGTAAATGGCTTTGGTCAGGGGGAGGCTGTTTATGACATTTTTCTTACTGTAGCACCCTGTTGAGATATAACCATTTCTGAGTCTAGTTCTTACCTTCCAATGGTACACTACTCATCTAGTTTTGCCATATTGGGAAGTTACTAATCAGACTATCAGAACCATAAGTCGCTATAATACAACGCACTTTGATAATTGATGATAGAATAAAAGATCTTATATCAGTTATCAGTTATCAGAAAAAATCAGGTAAGAAGGCTGAATCAGATCATAATATGGAAGAGAAACAAATTATCCTTAGAGTCTTAAAAGTGACAAAGGTTCAAGTAGTCTCAGAGATAGTCTTGAACCGAGTTAACATGTGTGAGCAAGGGACACCATTTCCTCCTTAGATACAGGTGTTCTTTGCTAAAGAAAGAGACGCTGCCACTTGGTAGCATCTACTTAGAGGTTCAGTGTAGTCTTTGGTCTCCTCTTAATTTCACACTCTTCCAGACTGTACTTAAAATGAACAAATCTATATATTTCCTCCATGTTTGGAGACTTATTTTATGTGTTTTTTGCCTGTATACCAGCAGTTCTCAGAGTGTGTTTGCAAGCACAGAAGCCAGTCTCTAATTGTAGTATACTGAATTGCTTCACAAAGTCAGCCATGGCCAGATTGCTATGACTCATGGGTATCTTCTACTAAAGGAAAATGGTATGTTTTTTCAGATATAATTAATGAGTACTAAAAATAGAGTGGCTAGCTTAAATTATGCAGGGAGACATAGTTTGATCACATCAGCTCTTAAAAGCAGGCAGCTTTCTCTGGGTAAGAATAACAGGGCTGACAGAGAAGGGGCTGTCAAAGAGGTCAGAGGCATGAAAAGGAGTTGAGCCCTTATTTCTGGCTTTGAGAAGAAGGAGTTCAGGAGCCATGAAAAGAAAGAGGTTGTGAGAGAGAAGCTGATCACAACCAATGGCCATTGAGGGTGTAGGGATATGGTCCTATAAACACAGCAAGTGAACTCTGCCAATAACTGGAATGTCCCCTGGTAACATGGCATCAGTCATCAGGCATCATGCTTGTAAGATTTTTTTCTCCTTGTAAGAATGAGCTCTGGAGAGTGATCTTTGATTTATAAAGCTATAAGCAATAAATTTGTATTGTTGTAAGATGTTAGTTTTATGCTGATTTGTCATGTAAATGGGACAACACAAATCCAGAATCATAACATTTAAGAGTGATATTCCAGAAGAATTCAACTAGTAGTCAATTACTTCCCTGTATCCCCCATCTGAAATATAGTTTATACTACCGTCAAAACATAATTTTACTTGTCTGGAAATTCTTGTGAAATTACCAGCAAACTCTATTATCTGTAAGTGTGTACATTTTTAGCGTGCATACATGCACGTGTGCATATGCATGTGTGTGGGAGCCAGGGTTTAACCTCTGATGTGGGTTCCGCAGGAGCCATCTACCTTGTGTTTTTGAGACAGTGTATGTCTCTGGTATCTGAGGTTCACTGACTAAGCTCACCTCGCTTATCAGAAGGCCCTGGGACTGCTTTCTCTGCCTCCGCAGCACTGTGATTACAGCAGAATGTCATCCTGCCCAGCTTTCTACGAGACTGAGCTCCTCACCCTGTGCTTGTGTGTAAAGTACGTTCCCTACTGGGCCATCTCCTGTTAACTTCTCCTCAACACAATCACAATGAAACTGTACAGTATGAATTTGTATTATCTTCTATACCCATTCAACAGTATCTATTGACTAGTTAAGCGTGTTGTTTATGCCTACATATTGCAATTCTGTGGTTTAACCTCTTTCGAGAAAAAACACACACTTTTAATTTACTCTGAAAAATATTAATAAATACTCTATTTAGATGTAAAGTCTTATGGAAGGTAAATACTTGAGATAGCCAAGAGGATTCAAAAATACTTAGTAAGTCTAAAGATCAGAGAGTACCAAGGGACATCGATGATCTGCGAAGAACGACATGGATTGGGTGGGTGTTGAACTGATGCTTTTAGGGCAGAATAAGCACTGGCCATTATCCTTCCACAATCAAAATCTTAATCTTGCCAGTACACTGAGCACTCCCTTTCTTAGAGGCAGATTCGCATCACCAAGCTCATAGGGACTGAGGCTGGACAGCAGGTGTTAATGAGTTGCTTTGAGCAAGTCATTGTAAGCTGACCACATATTTCCATGGGCATGATTAACTGATAAGAGATATTCGTAAAGTTTTGACCCCAGAAGGCTACACTATGCACATAAAATCCGTGAGGGCACAGGGCTTTGATAACCTGATGTTTGCACCTTCACACCAAGACCTTTTATAATGTAAGTCCTAGTTGGGTAGCAGATAGATGTCCCATTTCTTTTATCATTCTCCATTTCAACATTGACTAATACATACTTTGTTCATAATATATATATTAAAGCTCCCAGTTAAGTTTTGCCTGAAGGTTGTATTGTCTAATATTCACTGCTTATCCCTGTTGTACTGATTCCATCTAAATTCATTATTTAACTATAATTTTGTTTCTTAAAAATCTCTTGCAAAGCTGACTTTACTATTTATATCACTATCTGACACAAAATAGCAAGTAAACAAATAAGAAGCTAAAATTTTATGGACTATATATACATGCAAATATATGAATATATACACATATGTAATTCATAGGGTCATTTATGTACTATCTATCATAAACTCTACATGTTTTTGTGTCTGTGCTTCAACTGAATAAGAGATGTGGAATGATCAATGACAGGCAGCTGTCACAGAAAGTGATGCGATTAGTCACTGATCAGGATGTACATCTCCTATCCCTTGATTTGTGAATAAAGAACAACTATCAATTTGTACTTCACGTAATCAGTGACAATTCATACATGTGGCCGCAAAGATTTGAGTGTACTGTTGAGGCTAATGCTATGTATCTAGATCATGATAAAGGAGGGTTGTGTACACTGGAATTGTGTTTGCCTGCACTCTCCAGTGAAGGGCTACTGCTGTCTGGACACTATATTTTCATCTAACTCAGAGTAGAAAATGCAGAATATGGCATGAATCAAGTGGGAATTTATACTACGCAGTAAGTCTCTTCTCTTCAGATGAAGGCCAGGCTCCATTATCTTTTTAGTTATAATGGGTGAGTTGAGACTGTAGTCCAATTGCTCAATTTGAGATATCTGATCAACCCAAATCAAAGGAGAACAGGAATTATTTTAGAAATGGTTGTCTTAGGGTATTTGTGATTAGAACAGGTTTATCTCATTTAAGATGTTTCATTGTCATACATATACAAAATACTGGACTTGCTGAAAACTCGCCTTAAACTTACTGCCATGGCTCAAAGACCTACTATTTGATGTTCTTGCTCATCTCTGTCCTCTCTGACTACAGAGCACTCTGGGCTCTCTCAAGTGTGACATGGAGAGTGCTTCATCCATTACTCTTTACTATCTTGCTCTTCTAAGTAGCATGATACTCATGTTCTACTACACTGGTTCATTGAACATATCAAAAGTATACGGACTTTAAAACTATCAAGTTCTACACAAAATGAAGGTGTCATTTTTCTTACCTGGAATTCAGATGGATATAGAGGATGGGAAACAGTGAGTGTCCAAGGACAAACTCTGACTATTACTCACCTATGAGGGCAGACAGTTTGATTTTATTTGTGTTCGCTCTACTTTTTCCAGTGTGAAAAACAATTACTTTGATAGAAAAAACAAAGGCCAAATGGAAGCCAGTAATTCCAATCTCTTTGTTGACCTGCAATACTTCACAATCTTCCTGGCACATGGACCTCGCCTGGCACAGTGGGCTTACCTGGCTCTAAACATAGAACCTGATCTCTGACTCTGAGTTTATTTTTCAATTTTTAGCATTTTCTGCACTTTAATTTCACCCTATTGAAAATAGCCTCTTTGGCCACAAAATACAAGCTTCCCTTTGGACCACAGCCTACAAGCAAATAGCATTTAGTTCAGTACTGACTATTCTTATTTCAAATAGTGATTATTTCAGAGGGTATGGTCATTGAATAATATATTTATTTTTCTTCTGAATTGTTTTGGCAAAGTAGCTTCCTAAAAATCTAAAAATGCTGATACTATGCAATCTCTTGTTTTTACAGTTTGTCCACAGTAGCTGTTTGTACTTTATTGCCCAGAATGTAGAGGCATGCAAAGCTGAATTACTATTCTGTATTCCTTATGAGAGAACTGGAAAATCAGCTGAGCCAAAGGTTAGGAACACCATGCTTAGAATAAAGATGTTATGAAAAACCAGAGACTAGAGAAAAGGTTCAGGAAATTTTCTCCTCCTCTTCCTCCTCCTCCTCTTCCTCCTCCTCCTTCTCTTCCTCCTCCTCTTCTCCTCCTCCTCTTCCTCCTCTTCCTCCTCCTCCTTTTCCTCCTCCTCCTCTTCCTCCTCCTCTTCCTCTTCCTCCTCCTCCTCCTCCTCCTCCTCCTCCTCCTCCTCTTATTCTTCTTTAGATTTTTTTTTTTAATTTTTAAACTTCTGGATATATTTCTCCCCCAATCCATTTTTCCCATTTTGAAACATTTGGTTTTGTTGGAATCAATAGGAGTTTATGAAAAACACAGTATGCTTGCAAGAAGGTGAGGCAGGTGAACCTGGGAATGGTGAAACCAAGGCTTTCCATGGAGGAGGCATGGCAAATGTGCTCTGCCCAGGAGAATGAGAAACTTGGGTGTGAAAACTGTGCTCTGCCTCTCTGGGACAAGGAAGAAATTATGGACTCATCTCCCTTACTCTTTGAGTGAACGTCATAGTCAATTAAAGGCTGTTTTGTATGATCCAGGATAGATGATTGAGATAAGAAATTTTGATTTAGTTTCACAAGGCCACTTTTAGCTCTTGCCAGCTTTGGGACAAGAAGAGATGATAACTGCATTTATTGCAATCAGTTTACCCTATAGCCTTACATTCATTTCAAGACCCCAAGTTCCTCTTTTGGTTAATTTTTAAATATAATTTAATTTATGGTTATTACTAGCATGAAAAGTAAGAGGCCTACCTATGACATCTCCACAAACCTTAGCTCTGACTTATACCCACTTAGACTCTGTTCTTCATCCCTAACTTTTTGCCTGTCCTGTCTCTACTTTTCCTCATCTACTATCAGTTTCCTAATTCCACCTTTACATTGTACGTGGTCTATCACCCTCCCAACCACATATGTAAAACCTCCCTGCACACCATATAATAGTTTCTTACTCTTT
>OU015744.1:125756861-125767670 GCA_907169655.1 Acomys percivali | reverse complement strand
TGAGTCCATTTGAGTATATAAGAGTGGAAGAGTTGGGTCAAAGAGTATTTCTATTTTTAGGTTTTTATTAGGGAGGGATGTCTACACTCATCTTCCTAGTGGTTCCATCAGTATTGACAAACAGTTTGAGGACGGTTAGTGTTTGAATGTCTAAGCTTTTTCTTTAAGCATCTGTCTCCTTCATAAATTCCTTAACTCCCTGCTGACCAACCAGATTATTAAAGCTTCATCAGAGGGAATCTGTGGTTGAACTCCTGCTGTGGTCTCTTCTGTGGTAGTGAGGTTTCTGCCACAGCACATTTCACCAGTGCTAGTGGGTTTCACAGAGCTACCTGGGACTATTTTGCCCTTGCTTCCTTAGATTAGCATGCTTTCTTCCTTCTTACTTTATGAAGGATGTCACTTTGTAAGTTAATCTCTCTCTTTTTTATCCTCAACTTTTATTTTTTCCTTTTATTGAAAAGAAATATTTTGTCATATAATATAGCCTAATTCCTCTACTCCTTCAAGCTCCCCTCACACATACACACCTCCTCTACCATACAAATCCACCCCCTTTCTATCACTATAAAAAGACAAGTTTCAAAGGGATAACAATAAAATATAAGAAAATAAAATATAAGAAAAAACAAAAACTATCACTTTAGAGTTGGACATGACAAACCAACAGAAGGAAAAGAGCTCAAGAGAAGGCACAAGAATCAGACCTACTTATTTGCACATTTAGGAATCCCATCAAAACACTAAACTAGAAGTTATAATATTACATCCAGAGTACTGTGTATAGACCTGTGTAGGCCGTGTGCTTACTTCCTCAGTCTCGGTGAGTTCATTCAAGCTTTGCTAATGTTGCTTTAAAGAGCCTTGTTTCCTTGGTGACCTCCATCCCCTCTAGCCCTTACACTCTTTCTGCCTCCTCTTCTGCCAGGGTTCCTTGAGCCCAGAGGGATTTGATGGAGACATCTCATTTAGGGCTGCATGTTCCAATGTCTATCACTCTCTGAATAATGTGACTTGGGGGTCTCCATTTGTGCTCATATGCTATAGGAAGAAGCTTCTCTAATAATGACTAAACAAGGTAATGATCTATCAGTATAGTAAAATACCATTAGGAGTGATTTTACTGTAACATTTTTTAAAATCAGTAGTGTTTGTCTTTACCCTAGATTCCTGGGTTACCTAGTCCCTGGTTCTTCATCACCCAAGCAATGTTGGGTATGGAATGCATCTCCTGGAGTGGGCCTTAAGTCAAATCAGATATTGGTTTGTTAACCCCATAAGATCTGGGCCACCATTCCTTAGCATATATAACAGAACACTATTGTTTGTCAAAGAGTTTGTGACTAGTTTAGTGCTTATGTTTCTTTTTTGGTAGCATGCAAAATACCTTCTTGTACCAAAGATGCTAGCATCTTTGTGGTGGACCTTAGTGGTGCACTCTCTGTGTAGGCACCAGCATGACATCTCCACGTTCAATGAGTTGTGTAGGTGTTGTCTCCAGCAACGAGGTCTTTCTGGCAGTTTTTCAGCCACTTGATGTTTCTACATGATCCACATTTTTCACCACAAAATACCAAGATAGGAATTTGGGAAAGATGATTCATGCAACTTGGATATTTGTGATCCATTAGCAGTGGTCAAAGGGACATTCTCATTTTCAAGTTGAAAGGGGTGATTTTATTTCAAGCCCACAATGCCTGTTAATGGCAAATGGCAAAACTAAATCTGTAGAGTGGATCTGCTATTGCTCATTCCAGTAATTGCTTCTCATTACTCTGAATATTGCTTTTAGATTTATTGACAGTAGCTACTTTGTCTAAATTGTTGTTTTGTTGATATATGGACTCTTTCTTCCTCTAGGGCATTTAAATTGCTTCCTGCTTTTATTAACTTGGTATATATGACCCCATCAAAGCACTTATCTCCATAAGCCATTGCTCTATTCTCCAAATCTCTTGTAGGAAGGCTGCAGTACCTGGACTCTACCTGAACAATGCTGACCACTCAAGGGGACTGGGAAGTGAAGGGACTGTGTTGTACCTACTTCTAATATGAGGCCTTGATTTTAATGTTGATAAAGTTTTCCTGTTACTGAGACTGTTTTTGAACTCCACTTTTAGCAAAGAAGACCGTGAATTTCTGATCTGCCTGACTCTACCTCCCAATTTCTGGAAGCATGGGTGTGCAACACCATATACCATATGCTCAACACACAGAGCTGAAGATTAAGCTCCCAAGATCATATACAGCTAATACATTCTTCAGTGTAGAAGATGATTAAGGAACTCACCATTTTTGCTGCATAATATTTTAATATGATGTTAAAGAAGAACATTAGAGTTAAGCCCAAATGTTTAATTTTAAAATTTAAATTATTAGTAATACACAGGTAGGATTCGACTTTAAATGCACTTTGACATTTGTGTGAATTTAAAGCAAAAAGCACCTGACATGATCAAACATGATTTTTAGAAGCCACTGCAAAGGTAATCCTAAATTGTTACTGGGCTAATAGTGTGCACACTTCCATTCATTTGTATCCATTTCACCACTGACTCGCACAAAGTTTTCTCAAAGTGGTATATATTACAAATGCTATTATAATTGTTAGTAAAAAAAATCACATTTCATCATAAAAGCCTTAGTTTATTTGCAGAGAGAAATGATTACTTTTACCCCAGTAGGTATGAATTTCTTCTAGCTGCTGCAGATTCTCTTAGGAATTTGTGAAGAACCTATAAAGCTACCACTCTAGGGAACACAGTGGGTCTCTAACTTCCCGTCCTGGGCTGCGCCATTGAACAATTGGCCTCTTGTACACAGAATAGCTTGCAGTATGGATGCTACAAACCCTTAAACATACATGATGAATGCCTAAACATGCACCACAACTACCACTATCTCAGTCCTTAATGGCTCATGACTGGACTAAACCTCTGACTGATTTATGAGCTGGTAGCTATTGGTCAATCCTCATCTCATGGCCACCAGTTGCATATAAATTTGAAAATCTAATGCAGGAGAACAGACCCTAGACTGCACTGAATGCAGTTCTGGTCTCTAGCATTAAATGAACCAGCACAAAGGCACGGATACCAAGCTCTGTGGATCATAAAAGCTCGCCCGAAATAAACAGCTCCCCTGAAGCTTCACCTCCTTTAGCTTCTGAAACAATAGGGTTTCAGCTCCAAGTTCTGAAGGGATTATCAACAAAGCACCACTGAACTCAACACCACTTGACTATGCTGACTATGCATTTTATTTACTTACTCCTCCTTTAAGGGAGAACTTTGATTCAGAAGACTGTGGCAAGGATGGAGGGAAGAGCAGATTAACCATTTCAGTCAAGTATAACATGTTTAGTTCACAGGAATCTCGTTGTCCTCATCACACAATTTCACCGGTCACAGCACTCTGTCCAGTATTTAATTTGATAACATGGACAACTTACCTTTTACCCACACAGCATACTCCAGGAGTGTAAATAATTTTTAGAGCTCCAAGTCTTTCTAAGTAGAAAATCCAGCTGATAGTTTTTTTGCTGCTTATCTAAATATCTAAATTATGCCTTTTAAAATGAAAATTGGCTTCATTAGGGTTGCTTCACAAACCTAAGGCATAATCTTTGAATTCCTTTTTATCTGGTACTCAACATATGTCTTAGCACCTTGTTCTACTTGACTCTACCCATCGCTAATCTACCACCTGACATCTGAGGGAGCTTTGTGATAGTGTTGATTTTTAATACGTATCAGTTAAGGAGAAAATTGCCATACTCTTGAGTATCAAAGAAAAATTGCATTAACCTCATCAAAGATCATTTTTTTTTTGCAGTTTGAAATATCTCACGAACAAATCCAGTAGACTCAATCAAGCACAAGTCTGTAGGTTAGAGTCGAGATAATTAATTCTCACGACCATGAGGGTAGTTTTAAGTGGTTACAGAATTTTTAGTTCCAAATGATTTACTTGCTTTATTTCTCCCATCAAAATACACAAATATAGATTCAATCTGTATAGATGTAACTGACATGAATTGATTTTAGGAGAACCCAGAAAACTGCTTCCTTTGCATGTTTCATTTAATAATTTGCAGAGTTAATGGATAGTTAGTGAACTTGACCTTTGGGATTTGCAACATAAATTCATTAGTTTGGAGTGGTGGATAGTGAGATGATAATTGTTTTCCATGATAAGCTTCAAAGCAACAGATGTGCAAAGCAACAGCAAGATTCAAATATTTTTAGAACTGAACATGGAAATCAGAAATAAGGAGTATATGTGTGTGCTATGGGCTCTCTTGGAAAGAAAGAAAACTATTTGATTGTAGGCTCTGTTTTGTTCAGTCTGTCAGTTTCCTCTGTTTAAGCAATCAGGCAACTGAATAGAACATAGATTTCACCAAATGTATGAGTAGTAAAACTATCAATATCGCGCTATTGTATGAGTGAGTGTGTATACATAGGCATGCGAACCATGACATGCGAGTGAGTGTCAAAGATAATTCGAAAGAGTCAGTTCTCTCTCTCTCTCTCTCTCTCTCTCTCTCTCTCTCTCTCTCTCTCTCTCTCTCTCTCTCTCTCTCTCTGTCTCTCTCTCTCCCCGCCCTGAGAATCTCAGGGATCAAACTCAGATTACCAGGCTAGTAGCAGACAGCATTACCTGTAGAACCATCTTCCTAGACCAATCTTATTAAAAAAAAAAAAAAAAAAAAGAACTGAGTTGTGTGGGAAGATGCTGGGATAAACCCAAGGTGTCAGGCCTGCTAAGCAAATATTATTCTAAAAGAACATCCTCATAAACTGATGCATTGTCTCCATTATTATCTCTCGTTATAGGAAGAAAGGCATGGTATAGAAATACAGAGGGGCAGTAACATTGTCACAGATCCATCCTTTCTGCTTATAGATGATATTTCCCTTTAGATATTTCTAAAGATAACACTTGAAGAACGGATGGAAAGAAGAGAGTTTTGCCTCTACTATATGCTGCATGTTGTTTATAATATTTTCTGGTAGAGGGAACCAAAAACTAAAAGTTTTTTTTTTTCATTTTAGAGGCCAGGGTTTCAGAAAATAAAATCAGCATCTGCTATATATGGAAAGTGAAAGAAACTGATTAAGAGCACTAAGGGTGAGTAAAGTAGTGCCCTGAGTCATCTTTTCTGATTTAGATGTTTAAATTCAAATGATTTCAAATTAGACACTAACCAATAGCAAGTTGGTCTGCTGCTAAATATAGGGACTCAACTAACTCTGAGTAGCTCTTCTCTGTGTTAACAGGTGCATAGAAGAGAAAAACGAAATGGATGGAGCCATCGTTAACAACATCTGGATAGGATATTTAACTTGTATTCCTCACAAAGTATTCTGATTACTTTTTATCTTCATTTCTATTTGTTGACTAGATTTTTTGGGGGTACAAACATCATGTATGCAGCTCTGTTTCATATGAAACGTCTATAAATGTCACTTCCCATGGTATTGGTTGCATGAAATGTATGTATCAAAGAGGACGTAATAGTAATTCCTAAATGTATTTCTGTGGGACTGGCTGCCAGAAAGAACTACAAAGGAGGTTCACGTGGGATTTCTAAAGCTTACTCTCTTTTCCCACTAACACTGAGATAAATCCACCAGGGAGTTTTGGTTAGGGATCTCACAAGCCTCTTGCCATTGGGCAGTAGAAAGAAGTGTCATTGGATCCATCCTGGCATAAGGCCAGGGATATCAGAAGGAAATATGGTTCCTCATTATCTCTCTCCCTCCCAAAGGAGCATGTCTTCCAAGAATCTATACTGATGACGTGTTCAAAACCAAGAGAAGGCACTTGAATACGTTATGGGTGGGTCACCTGGACTGAACAGGTCCTATGCATCAATTTAGTTCCTGCCATCCATCCCATTTAAAAATCCTATTGAATATCATGTTCATGGGATCCCACTTCTCGGGACTCATTCCTTCTACACAGGAATTCTGCCTTTATTAATTGGAGCTATCACATATGGATGTATAATAAAATACCCTTCTAAACTATCATCTCATTGACCATGATTTTCATTCATTTAATTCAAAAGACAAAACCCACAGCATACCGACTCAGTAGAAGTTGTGTGTGAGCATACGTGACTGGCATTCAAACTCCTGGATTCAAGCCTACCTGAGATAAGAAAGGAAGTCTCCATCAAACTCAAAATACACCCTATTTTTATCATGTTACTATGGTTGGGAAATTTATATGTTAATTTTTATACTATGACTATGCTTATTAAGAAATCGTCTAAATAATCCACTGCAATTCTGGAAATTGGTGATTTATAAGCTATATCTTAATATATTTAAGACATAAAAGGATTTTGGCAGAAGTTTGAGCATTTTACATAAAAACTGGAATAATTTTAAGCTGTTATTACATCAGTGATTTATCAGTGGTTGACAGTACCTTTATTTAAAACTTAGGTTTCTGGAGTTGGCAATTTAATTAAGTGGTGGAGCAGTTATGTATGTCACTTAAGAAGACCCCTAATCTCCAGTACCCACAAAAAGTAAACACTGATATCTTTTGGATGCTGTTCTTATTATGTAACTGAGGAAAATTCTGCTAACATCCTGTTTTCTTCACTAAAATATGAAAATTTTAGGCACCTCTTGTCTACCCTTGCTTATTTTTCTGGACTTTATAATATATAGTAAGAAAGGCTACCAATGTTTTGCAGAAGAAATGTTTCTGAACATGAGTTTGGGGTTGCTGAGTGTAAGGATTGATGTGTGTTAGTTGTACTTGACTGCATCTCTGCCAAGAAGATGAGGACGGGAGAATCTTGCCCACTTTGTGTACTTCAGGTAGGACAGCAAGTCGAGATGTGCATCCTATACCAATGCAAACTTCAAATGAGTGTGCAGATAACCTAAGTACCAGTACTAGCGTACCCTACCCTCTACTCATCTGCAATGCTAGCTTCCAATGGAAATTAGTCAAGTAATGTGAATAAAAACAGGAAGGAGAGAGTTGATGAGATACTAGCTGTAATACATCACCTGGATATGACCTATATAGATTATTGATGAAATTACAATGAAATGTTACAATTATGGAAGACTATAGTGATAACTGCTATGGGTGTATTCTAAATTAACAAGGACATCTGAAGCTACTTATTCATTAATCCTACCTCTCTACTTACCTCTTCTACCTTCCCCCTCTCTCCTCTCCTCTCCTCCCCTCTGCTTTTGTATTTTCTATCTCCTCCCTACCCCTCAAATCTCTGTTCTTTTTCACTCTTATCTTTCTATTGTTCATATTTTTCCCCTCTCTCAATTTTTTTCCCACCTCTCTCCTTGCTCTCTCCCTCCCCACTCTCTCTCCATCTCCCTTCCTCCAGTTCTTCCTTCATTGGTTGTCAAAGATTTTTTTTTTTTTTTTTACAAATTGTGAAATAGACCTGACATGGCTGCATACACATTTAATTACAGTACTTGGGAGGGAGAGGTATGTGGACCTCTGAATTTGAGGGCAGCCTGGTATGCATAGTGAGTTGCAGGACATCCAGGGCTACATAGTGAGACTCTTTCTCAAAACAAAACAAAGCAAAACAAACCCTGCAATCTTGAAATAATTTTCAGCATTTCTCCTTTAAGAATGATAATGTCTTCATAATGGAAACCATTCATGAATATCTTCTCTGCAGTCAAGTCCACAACTCACAATTTCCAAGCCTCCATTAAGAATGTTTTGATATTATTTCTATCTTAAACTACTTAGTGTAAAAATATTCATTGCATAACTGACTTATTACAGAAATCTCAGTTGGTGCCCTGTGTCCACCTTGAGAGGGCTGCATTCCAATGATAGTGTGACATCATCATTTCCGATCTTATTTCAGAGTTGGCACTCTGTGGTTATACAACTTTATATTCCCATGGTGGCTTCAGAAGAAATACTGGCTGTACATAATTGATTTTTGAATATAAATGCAGATCATTTATTTATCCCTATTGCTTTTCATCTTGTTGGAGTTGGTCCCTTTGCTCCAATCTGTCAGGATAATTTTGGATGTATACTAAATTCTATGCAGCATTATTTATATCCCCTGCTTTATCAACAGAGAAATAGATAAAAATTTATGAAATGTTATTTATGTTTACAGTGGAAACACAGAATAACTCAGAGCAAAGGGTGGGAGAAACCCAACTATATTCCTCACCAACCATCAGTCAGCCAATGCAACGATTAAGCTTTAAACCAATCAATTAGATTCATGTATCTATTATTATGATGAACAAAAGTGTTTTTGGAAAACCATCAACAATAGTGACTGGATACTAACCAATATAAATTGGCAAAGGAGATAAAGTATAGATGAGCCTATATATGTGACTTGCTTCATGCAAGCGTGGAAGCCATCTTTATAAAGATGTTCCTCCAAATCTGCTTGGGTAGAAATGAATGACTTGGTCTACTGCTTTACAGTCTTAGAAGTCTGTGACTAGAGGCTGGAGAGAGAGTTCAGGCATTGAAAGTACTCTTGCAGAAGACCTTGGTTCAGATATCAGCAGCTACATGGAAGCATATACCTTCCAGTTCGAAAGTATTTGGTGTCCTGCTCTGATTTCTCCATGAGCTCCTGCAACTAGGTGATACATGTAAACACATTCAAACATACATCGTGATAATAGACTGGATAAAAATAACCCCGTAGGTCCATAGGTAAGAGCACTACTAGGAGGCATGGCCTTAGAGTAGGTGTGACTTTGTTGGAGGATATGTGTTTTAGTCTCTTCGTGCTGCCTCCTGATCCGGACATAGGGCTCTCAGCTCCTTCTCCAACACCATGTCTGCCTGCATGCTGCCATGCTTCCTACCATAATGATAATGGACTAAACCTCTGAAACTATAAACCAGCATCAAAATGTTTTCCTTTATAAGAGTTGACATGGTCATGGTGTCTCTTCACAGCCATAGAAACCCAAACTAACACAACCATATGCATAAAATAAACAAATACAGTAAAAAGAAAATAAAGACAAACATCAATCCAGGACGACAAAGTTCCCCAAACACAGGGGAATAGAAAAAGGGAGATAAGATACTTCCCACCATCCAGGAATGCGCAAAGGTTACCTACCATCTTATCTACTCCAATACATTTGAGCCACGTGCATACTTAAGTTATGACTCGAACTGATACAATTTCATTTCAGATCTTCCAGTTAGAAAAAAAAAATATTTCACATCATAAGCAACATGATTCTCTCTTTCTTTATAGGCAATGTTGCTGAAATATGGTACAATTTTAAAGTGTGAGTCAGAGATACTTGTTTTAACCTTTTATCTGCCATGTACAAGCAATGTGAACCTGTCTCTAGGCCTCAGTCTTCTTGACGAAATGAAGATCTTAGCACTTCCTGTTGTCTGCTAGGAGGATGAGAAGAGGCAGAATACTTGTCTTTAAAAAATTGGTTTGTAGGACCAGTTAATAATTTATATGCCCATCAATTATCTAGCAGTTATATGCTAAGGTTATGCTTAACATACACATGAAAATTTAATTTGATACACTCAAAGATAAAGATTATCCTTGTTTTACAGATGAGGAAACAAAGATGGGTTGTATCCAGGTCCCCAGAGACAGCAAAGATGAAGCAAGCTCTGACCGTACAGCTGACTGACTCAAAACTACACGATTCCCCACTGGTGCTATCTAGTCAGCTGCTCTGTTCTTCCCATGGAAGCCTGTTTTCACTGGGCAGAAAGAATTAGACACTAACAATGAAAGGCTACTAAATTAGGCATTCTCTGCTAGGAACAGCTAGATATTAATATCTACTACCAGAAGTTATGGGCTGGGATTGAAGCTTCACTTGAATTAAGTAAATGTTGTCTTGTTTTCCTTTAGGCTGCCTGACAGTGCATACCTTCTGCCTTTTGGGGCTGAGAGTATCCCTTCACCTGGAGTACCTCTAATAGCACTGTAGGCTGAGGCATATTCTAAACTCAACCCACACCCCAAGTATCTAGTAACATAACAGCGGACAGTTCTTACTCAGGCTTCTTGCAGAGTCTTGTTCGTACTCATTTTTGTCATCTAGATATTGACAAATGAAAACCACAGTGCCTTGTATGAACATATAAATAGCACACATTGCACTCAATGGGTTAAAAAAATAAAAGGGTAGGGGTTGAATGTACGTAAGTGGCTCAGTAGTTAAGAGCACTGGCCACTCTTCCAGAGGACCCAGGTCCAATTCCTAGCACCACAACCATCTGAAACTCCAGCTCCAGGGAATACACCATCCTCTTTTGCCTATGAGAACATTGCATGAACATGGTACACATACATACAGTAAAGCAAAATGCCCATACACATAAAATAATAAGTAATTATTATTTAAAAGAGGGAATAATTGTGAAGAGATATTCACCAAGGCCAGCCCTTTTCTGAAGAGAAATGGAGGAGGTGTGGATGGGGCAAGAAGGGAGCTGCAGGGGATTTGGGAGGGAAGGAGGAAGGAGAAACCGTGGTAAGGATACAAAAGAAATAAAAATTTAAAAAGATATTCATAGTATGTGGCTTATGTCATCTGCCTTATATGCTAAGCTGTCAAGTTTTCCCCTCTTTGGTGTCTGCAGCCCACTTCAGAGAGTGTAGGAGCTATTCTGTGCTAGAAAAAATAATCACAGGAAGAGTAAGATATCAACCTTGCACAAATGTCCTATTCATTCTTTACTCCAAAACTGTGAGGTACAAAAATGCTCCAGTAACAACAACAACAACAACAACAACAACAACAACAACAACAACAACAACAA
>OU015744.1:125745459-125756851 GCA_907169655.1 Acomys percivali | reverse complement strand
AACAACAACAACAACAACAACAACAACAACAACAACAACAACAACAAAATTAATTAGCCATAATAGAGCTTTAGGGTTTTTAATATTATACCATTTAATTATACCATTTTTAATTATACCATTTTTAATTATACCATTTTTAATTATATCTGCCCTGCCTTTGTAAATACAAGGACACATTCATTCAATATGTTCTAAAGCATTGTACTAATGAAGGTTAAATTTCTCCATTTTCTTACAGTTATATTAAAGTTAATGTCCAATTATGCTTTTAGTACTAGAAAACTCAACACACCTTTCAAAGCTGTTAAACTGTCTCTATTTGTTTGTAGTCTCTCTCCGTACAGCACAGTGACCTGCCATGGATTGCAACAGTATGTGTTACTGCTGACCCTGAGAATGAGCTGGGTTATGGCTGCTCAGTGCTTACAGAAGGCAAGAAGAGCCCCTTATGATGACAGCTGTTTTATCAGGTATGTTCGAAAGATGAGGCCTGCAAGATGATAAGTCCCACTGCTTCAGCGAAGTGGGCTATAGAACTTTAAAGCAGCAAAGTGACACAACTATAAAATATCGACAGCATTACAAGACTGAATGGGATATCCAGATGGGATTTGTGATGTGAACTTAGTCACATAATGAAGGAAGCATCCAAGCAAACACAAAGGTGTGAAATGAAAATCTTGCTGTGCCCACAATGACATGGTGCATTTTTCTTCTAAAGCTAGTTCTAAAGCTAGAACTGAGCTAGTTCCATTGCCACATTAGCTGACAAATGCCTGTCATGACCCTTGGATTTTCACATTTCTACTCATTTTAGAATTAATATCACAATTCGTGATTTTTGGAGTTCTTTTAGATGAAGGAAACCTTAGAATTGTTTTCTTTTTTTGTTTTTTGTTTATTTTGTTTATTTTTATTTTTATTTTATTAATTTATTCTTGTTACATCTCAATGGTTATCCCATCCCTTGGTTCCTCCCATTCTCCCCTCCCTCCCATTTTCCCCTTATTCCCCTCCCCTATGACTGTTCCTGAGAGGGATTACCTCCCCCTGTATATGCTCATAGGGTATCAAGTCTCTTCTCGGTGACCTGATGTCATTCCTCTGAGTGCCACCAGGTCTCCCCCTCCAGGGGACATAGTCAAATGTGAGGCACCAGAGTACATGTGAAAGTCATACCCCACTTTCCATTCAAGTGTGGAGACTGTTCTGACCATTGGCTAGATCTGGGTAGGGGTTTACATTTTACCGCCTGTATTGTCCTTGGCTAGTGCCTTAGTTTGAGCGGGACCCCTTGGCCCAAATCTGCCTATCATAATGTTCTACTTGTAGGTTTCTAGGACCCACTGGATCCTTCTACATTGCTATTCTCACATGGTTCTCTCATCTAGAGTCCCAGTAGGATGTCCTCTCCTCTGTCCCAGTTTCCTGGTAAGTGAAGGCTTTCGTGGGACATGCCCCTTGGGCTAGTATGCAAATATAAGTGAGTATATACCATTTGAGTCTTTCTGCTTCTGGGTTAACTCACTCATTATGATCATTTCTAGCTCAATCCATTTATCCACAAGTTTTGGGAATTCCTTGTTTTTAATAGCTGAGTAGTATTCCATAGTGTATATGTACCACAGTTTTTTTTATCCATTCTTCTACTGAGATGGGGCTTGGAACTAAACAGAGAATTCTCAACAGAAGAATATCAAATGGCTGAGAAACACTTAAAGAAAGGCTCAATCTCCTTAGTCATCAGGGAAATGCAAATCAAAACAACTCTGAGATTCCATCTTACACCCATCAGAATGGCTAAGATCAAAAACTCAAGCGACACCACATGCTGGAGAGGATGTGGGGAGAGAAGAACACTGCTTCATTGCTGGTGGGAATGCAAACTAGTACAACCACTTTGGAAATCTATCTGGTGCTATCTCAGAAAACTGGGAATAGGGCTTCCTCAAGACCCAGCTATTCCACTCCTAGGAATATACCTAGAATTGTTTTCTATGCTTATTTTATTTTTACCTCTTCTGGGTGATTGTCCCACATAAGTATATTTTCCAAGCAAATATGAAGGTCACTCAGCCTTCTTTTTTGAAGCTGTGCAATGTAACAGCTGGGTATGCCCTTTGTGCACAGGTTTCCACCAAGAGAAAAACCCATTCCACCCTGTCCACATCACATGTTTACATAGTATCCTGATTATCTTCCAATTCTGACAATGTGGAAACTTGAGAAATGCAAACATCTTGGGGTGCAGTGTTGAACCTGTAAGCATCCTTCTATGTCCTCTGCTTTGGTTCCTGCCTTGAGTTCCTGCTCCACCTTCCCACAACGAACTGTGATCAGGATACTGAAGCCAAATACATCCTTTCTTCACCAACTTGCTTTGCCTCAGTCTTAACTAGAGAAATAGAACACAAACTCAGACAGGCTTCAAACTCAAGGCTTCTTGAAGTCTAGGCAAGCATTTCATCGCTGAGCCACATCCCTGGCCCCATGAAACATTTCACTTATCATGTGGTACTCTGTGGGTGTTATCAGTGTCCTAGTGTGGTGGATTTTTAATAGCCCCATGACTAGAATGAAGCTGGCTGGACCGTGGGCTTCCAGACCTCCTGATCCATCGCTAATCTGCTACCATCTCCATCAAGCAGAGCACCTCTGGACTCATTATTTTCCTCCTATACAAAATTAGATCAATAACAATATTCTGCATCATTGAGTGTGATTAACTTTTAATTAACAATCTCAACATTTCCAAAGCTGGTGGCTATCATTATGATTCTAATATTCACCCATAATCACAGTTTCAGAGACCATGGCTAGATAGCTTCCTTATTTTCAAGGTAATATGAAACAGAGTTTCATAGAAGTTAATTAAATCATCTAAAACTGGATTTAAACTTATTAGTTCTGAAGTCATTCATCTTTCACTCATGGGCTCCCTTCCTAGGACACTGGGGATGAGGATGCTAGTGCATGTGTTAGGATGCCAGGTAACAAATGATTAATAAAGTTGGTTTGTGAAACTGCTGTGAGAGAGAACACAGCAACAGAACAGGGAAGGCGAAGCATTCATAGTGGCGCTAATTTGGAGAAACCAATCGGAACTTGAGAAGCTCAGAATGGAATAGCTCTCTCTGTCTCTGTCTCTGTCTCTGTCTCCGTCTCCGTCTCTGTCTCTGTCTCTGTCTGTCTGTCTGTCTGTCTGTCTGTCTGTCTGTCTCTCCCTCCCTCCCTCCCTCCCTCCCTCCCTCTCTCTCTCTCTCTCTCTCTCTCTCTCTCTCTCTCTCTCTCTCTCTCTCTCTGTGTGTGTGTGTGTGTGTGTGTGTGTGTGCATTTGAGTACAATGTCTATGGAGTTGAGAAGAGGGCATTGGATCCCTTGGATCTGGAGTCACAGGCAGTTGTAAGCAGCTTAGGGGTGGTCAGGGTCCTCTGGTAAAACCAGTATATGCTCTTAATTCCTGAGCTATTTCTCCAGCCCAGATTCTTGTTTGTTTATTAAGTGTTTTGACGTCATGATCTTGAGAGGTTGTCTTAAAAATAATTTCCCATTAGGAACTTAAACGCTTTTTCAGATGAATTTGAGAAATGTCAGCGTCACGGTTTGAACCAAGGTTTGCTGCCTCTCAGCTTCATGCTGGTTTTTATAACACTTTATTGCTTTTCCTTCAAGAAATTAGTAAACTTTGGATTAATGAGAAAATTATTCCCATGAAAATAGTAATATTGCAGCATGTTCCTTGTTTTAGAGTTATTGATCTCTTAGGCAGATTTGAATTTAAATTGGGTATTTAGCTTTGATAAGAATCTAATTAAAATTCTCTTCATTTTCATTGAAGTCTATTCCAGCAATTTTCCAACTTGAATGATAGCCACACTCTTTCAAATAGGAAAATGCTTGACAGTCTAGTACCTACTTGCATTTAGTATAATGTTACATAAATAAGTATAGATATAAAGCTAATTATTAATGATTTTCTCTTTTTCAATTTATAAAACTTGATGCTATGAACTACAATAAATATTCATGCTAAGTGCAAATATAATCTGAATCTGAATAACATTCAAATTAAGAATATTCATTTAATGTGATAAACAGTAAATCACTTAATTGAGTAGTATGACTTCACATCCTGTTCCACCGTTCCTACGTTATGTAATTCATATAAATGGAATATATGTGACCATATGATATACGTGTGTTCATTGCTTTTGTTTTTAGTCAAAACAAGTCAATATAAGGATTTTTATTGTATGCATTCATAATGAGAAAAAATACCAATTAGCAAATAAAAATTGCAGATGTCTTTAAATTACAAATTCTCACAGCAAAAGATGTGTCTCCAACTGATAAAAGGAAAATAAGCAATCATTTCTGCCAGTTTCACACTGAGAAATCCCAAACTAACTGGCAACCCAAGATGCATTTTGACAGTCCTCCAGGCTCCTACTTTATCGTGAACAGATACTAAACTTCAGCTAAAGACAAAAGATACTTCTATAAACACTGGTTGGCGTATAGTCAAAATAAAGAGGGAAAATCAGAAGATTCACTTATAGGCCTCTGTTTAGCCATAGGTTCTTCATCTTTTGATGTCACCTCTTCAGCAACAATGGGTCAACTTTCTACTTTTACAGTAGGACATTTCCTGTACCTGCTGCTCTCTACCTTCATCCAGAAACTTAAAGATAATGTGGATTTGGTTTCTGGTGCTTTCCGTTTCAACTTAAATGTATTTGAGAACAGCTGTCTCAGATGAAAGCCTCACAGTCTATCAGCTCAGCTGGTGTCCTAGTTTGCTTCCTATAGCTATGAAAAAGACCACAGCCAAAAGCAAGTTGAGGAGATAAGGGTTTATTTAGCCTGCATGTCCGAATAACAATCCATCAAGAAGAGCCTGAGAAAGAAACACAAGCAATGTGGGAACCTGTAGAGAGGAATTAATGCTGAGGCCATGGAGGGGTGCTGTTTACTGCATTGTCCCATGGCTTGATCACCTTGCTTTTTCAAACAACCTCTCTGCTCAAGATTGGCACCACCCACAGTAGGCTAGGTCCTCCTGCATCAAACATTCATCAAGAAAATACCACACAGACAAGTCCACAGACTAATGTGATGAAATCATTTTCTCAATTGATGTTCATTCTTTCCAGATGGCCCTCCCTTGTGTCAAGTTGACAAGAAAGTAACCAGAGATGGCAATAAAATGTGGAACTTCAGCATTTCACTCACCTTCCCTATATTATACATACTTAATTAGGGAAATAATTTTTCTCCTTTTGAATCATTGTGAAACCAAACTATAATAACAAAATTAAAAATAGTTAATGAATTCCATTGTCTGATACTTTCAAAGAGCCTTCAAGTCAAGCAAACAAGTAGTATCAATCTGCTCGAAATTGTGAATAGTTAGACGCCAAGCAAGAAGAAATGCGTGTGAATAAATTTTTGCTCACAGCATAAAATATTGTGCATTTGCAATCAAAGGATTTGACATTCATTGGTTCATAGAGAATAGATATGGTCCATTTGTCTATTGAATAGAGGGTTGAATTAGCTAAGATTTGCTAATGAAAAAAGAGTCACAAGTTAAGTTCAAGAGACACACAGTGACTGGGTGTAGAGTGGGTCAGAATCGATGGCATATAGTACCACAGTTCCTTAAGATGTATCTTAACGAGTGTCTGTTTGAAGCTAAAATAATGCTACGTAGAGTCTCTTAAAATGCCTACATTATGATTATACTAACAGGTGATTTGTGTGTAACTGAAAAAAAATTGCACTAAGAAAGTCTCTATGCTTTAGTAGATAGTGCTCATAGTCAGTAAATCCTACAGGAAAAAAAAAGTCAAGGAAATGACTCAAACCATTGAGGAAGGAGACCAAGATAGTTTGGATGTAAATACCAATCATCTAATCATTGTAATAAGTGTGACTTATAAGAGAACAGAAGGGTTAGTTTTAAGCAAAATGATACATGAGCCTGGCCACTCTCCTTTGCTTCTTCTATCTATTGCTGAGATCACTGCTAGCCTGTCTTCTATCAGAAAGTCACTTTTTCTAAATGGCTTTATATGTGGTTTTATTCTTAATACTTGCATTTGCTGAGGGGGGGGTGTGTAAAGAGTAACATTTTAAAAATGTCTCATTGTCCCCGTATTTCACTTCAACTCTATGTAAAAGGTAAAAGAGGGGGAAAAAAGCATTCAGTCAGGTGTCTACTAACCAGGGTGGGGTGGGGGGAACCCTAGGTCTAATTTGTTTATCTGTGATAACCAAGAACTTACTGCCATGAGGCTGTGATGCATAATTCTGCCTCTTGTGAGGATTGAAGGTTGTAAATGTGACATGTAAGGGCACTCCTCTCCTGTATGCTCAGCCAACTGCATCTCTCAGTGTCTGATAATAATACCAGTCTGTGGCCTATGTTCTATTCTCTGTAGCCTTTCAGCCCAGGGAGCAATACTGTGTTTAAAATTATAAAAACTAATCATACTACCTGTTCAAATTTGCTGAGAGTAGGCACCTGTTCTTGGACACCCACTATGGAACTCTGAGTGTCTATTTCTAAAAGTGTTGACTGAATTTTTATGTGTCTATTCATTTTGCTTGTTTTACACTAAGGCTTATGGCAGAATTGACTTCTTTTTTATATCAGTCTTAATCCTATTTTGATGGCTATTGCTGGTTGTCAGTGTGACCACATCTACAATTCTTTAAAACCCAAGCTGCTGCTGAGATGGGGATTTTTACTAATTGCATCATTTGAGGTGGGAAAATCTAATCTTGGCTACACCTTCCTGTGGCAGCCTGTATAAAGGGTATGGGGGGGGGGGAACAGCTCTTGCCCTTTACTTGTAGCACTCACTCTCAATGGCAAATTCATTGCTTCACCAGTATTAGAACTTAACTTCTGGAATATACTGTAGCCCAGCTAAGACATCCCGCCCTGTGGACTGAAAAACTACTGGAGTCTTGGCCTTTTTTTTTTTTTTTTGAGACAGACATTGTTGGAATAGTCAACCCAGCCTCTGCAAACCACTTTAGTAAAACCTGTTTGAATATGTATAGATTCATTCTATTGGCTCTTTCTCTAGAAGACCCTGATTAACACATCTTATTTGCCCTATCTAGTTCTCCTTGGCCAACCTTACTTCATCACTTCTCTTTGCTCTGTAATCATCATGATAGTGTCAACTTCTCATAAATCAATGTTTTCTGCTTCTGGAAATGAGTGAAGCCATGGGATACTTGTATTTCTCTGTCTGGTTTTTGTGGTCTCCAGTTTTATCCATGTTGCCCCCAAAGTGGCACAACTTTGATTTACTTTGTTGTTGGAGCTCTGGTGAGCTTCTGTCTCAGCAGCAGAGGACTGTAAATAGTGACTATGAAACTTAAAAATCGAGGGGATAGGTTTTGAATATTTTCACTATAAATAAATGATGGATGACTGAGTAAATATGTGTTTAACATGAATTGAACATTGCACAATGCATATGTATATAAAATCCACATGAAACCACTTTATTTTATGCAGCTTTCTGTTTTCATATATCAGTTTAAAAAATATTTGCTTCTGAATTGTTTTATGATTTTATGTAGGGGAAGGGTATGTGTGCCATGTTGTACACATAGAGGCCAGAAAACAGTTTATAGTAGTCAATGCTCTTCTGCTCTGTGTGTGCTGGAAACTCTAGCTTGGATAGTTAGGCTGGTCAGTAAGTGCCTTTACCTGATGAGTCATCTTAGTGGCACCATAGCAGATTTTATTTTGTTCTCTCTGTTTATTTTTGTCTGTTTGCCTGGTTGATGTGTGTGTTTTAACAGAAGCTGTCTGTATAATTCACAGAGCAGGGCACAAGGCAAAAACAAGCAAGCTGAAGAAAAGGAGGAGGATGAGTCCGGTGTTGATGAACCACTTGCCTTGTCTTGGCTCAGCCATCTCCTGAGAAGGCTTTATGACTCCCTGATGCCTCATTGGTTGAGACTCTTAGATCTTCTGGAAGACAGAATAATGGTTCTGTAAAGTTGTCCATGGGGTACTACTGGGGAGCATTGTCTATGTTATCTAAAATGGAAGAAGGGGCATTGTACTTTTTGATTGAACTAAGAATTTTGAGATGGAAAGAACAGCACAGATTGTTTGGGTAGCCAGATGTAAACTTGGGTTCTTACACGAAGGCAAACACCGTAGATGAGTTGAGGTTACAGTGATGTGCCTACAGTGAAGGCAGAAGAAGGAATACTATTGCCCAAGGAATGTAGGTATGGTCTAGGAGCTCTAAACAGCAAAGATGTATTCTCCACTGGGGGTCCAGATGCAAGAAAGTACTGCAGACAACTCTACTTAAGTAACTATGAGCCTTCACGCTTCTGACTTCTAGAGCTGGAAATGCACAAATTCGAGTCATTTTAAGCCACTAGGTTTGTGTCAATTTTTAATAGTAGCCTCAGAAAATTAATGCAGACTAAATTCAATAACACGAGCTTTCTGGGTAGAAGCTAGGACTGTCTTTTAAGTAAGCTACTCATTTGGTCATTATGCATAACATAAGAACTTTAGAGTTATATTGCAAAAATTTTCCATCAAATGTTCCTAAGTTTCTGAGACAATGTGTTGTAGAAAATCCTGCTTGTGAACACAAGAGCAATGTAGGAGAGCAGTGGAGACCACTTTCAGATAAAAGACAATTTTAACAGCAACATTCCAAATGGGGCACCTGCATAATTAATTAATTGAGACCTTACATCTCAGCGTGATTGTACTTTGGAGACAGAAAGTTTACAAAGGAAATTGGGTTACATGAAGTGATGAAGGGACGGCCATCACCTAGTATGTCTACCTTTCTCCAAAAAAGAGGCAAAGACTTCAGTAATGTTCAAGAGCAGAAAAGGCCATGTGAGGACGTGGAGAAAAGCAGCCTGCCATCTGGAGGCAAGGGAAAGATGCTCCCGAAGAAAGCAAACTTGCTGACAGCCTAACCTTAAATTTCCAGCCTCCAGAAACACGAGAAATCAACTTCACTAATTTAAGCAACCTAGTCTACACTTTTGAGTTTTAGCAGCCCCAGAAAGCTGCAGTATCTGCCTAGCTCAGTGTCTTATGTATCTGCTTACCTATGGGGATATTCTAATAAAATCTTAGTCACTGCCACTAATTATCCACCTGTTCAAGCACAAGTCCTGTGTTAAGATCTTGTATAAACTTGATCTTAAATCTTCTCAACGAGAATGATTTTGTTCCTTCATTTATAGATGAGACAGTTGAAATGCTAGGTTATCCTTGGACACAGTTTATGTACTGACATATAGGCAGCAAGGACCCAAAGCCAGGTCTAATGATCTGAAATGCAATCTTTCCTAATAACCATCCCTTACAGGATGCTGCTATACCAGGTTATCAAGACAGACATGAAAGCACTATTCAGTGCCATTAGCATCATATATAGCTGATAAGGCAAGGGAGACATCTGATGAACAGCTGTGAGTCTAATACAGAGCAAGTAAGTGAGTTCCTTACTATATTCTATATTGATAAGCAGCAGTCATGTTGTTACCTAGATGCAATGTCTATTCTCACATCCTAGTGTACAACCTAATCTTCAATATCAGTCATCGCAGCCCAGACTGTGATCACAAACAACGTGGCTCTTATTTTCAATTAAAAAAAAATAAGTTTCAGAAAGTAAACAGAAATGAAGTAAAGGTGAGGGTGAGCATAGGAATTTAGTACCATGTGAACAGGCCTTGCTTAACTGCATCCCTGTTACCTACATATTTGAAATCACAGTAACTTGCTAAGGGCAGATACAATGATTACCTTTAGCTGTTTGGGAATAGATCTCATCTCACCTGTGGTCACAGAAGTCATTAAGGTTTTGACCAGGCCTTTCAGAGATAATCTGATTTGTCCCAGATTTTGACTTCTGACTAAAAAAAGAAAAGAAAAGAAAAGAAAGAAAGAAAGAAAGAAAGAAAGAAAAATCCCTCACTTACGTTGTTTGTTACTGTGTAGAAATAGTGTGGCAGAGGTTTTGTGCTACATGATGGATTCTTAAAAGTTGGAAAGTAACTAGCTGTCTCAAATTTCTAGGATGCAAAGTAAAATTTCTAATGCATACAAGCCACTAAGAACAATGTAAATTCCGTCTGTTATATTAGTATGTCCTGGAAGTTAGTTTGTTGTATGAGATCACACTAATTAATATTGTTGTTGTTGCTGTGTGTGTAATACTTTAAAAGCAAGGAATAAAATATTTAGTGTGAAACTATTGAAGGGGCTTTAAATGCATAAAATTGTGGCCTCATGGTTAATAGTTTGAGCGTTAAAATCTCAGAATTTCAGAGCATAAATGATAGGGGTGTTGATAAGAGTGTGGGGTCCAAACTTCAGACAGTGACTCATACTCAGTATTGCAGGATGACTTTTCAGAGCTCTAGGTGTATTTTCTGAGTATCCTCCATATAGATCTGCTTTGCTAGGTATATTTCTTGTTGTACACGTCCGTAGCTCAAGCTTGATGAAATAACATGTTGTTATCCATAATGGAAAAAATATAAGTGTATCCTAAAGTATTTTAAAATGTTATGACTTTGTTCTAATTATTTAGCAATAACAACATTATTAAGAATCAAATTGGTGCTAACTTTGAAGCTTCATCTATACTGGTAAGATTTCATAATGTTGGGGGCTGGAGAGATGGCTCAGCGGTTAAAAGCACTGACTACTCTTCCAGAGGTCCTGAGTTCAATTCCCAGCAACCACATGGTGGCTCACAACCATCTATAATGTGATCTGATATATACTGTATACATAATAAATCTTAAAAAAAATTTCATAATGTTGGAAGGTATTAGAAATGCTTCCAGAACAGAGATTGAATCACTGACCTTATGCAGCTTGGAGAGACCTGGACACTGGAACTGTGGCTAAATATCATGGGAGAAACCAAGTACTTTCTGATTAGATTTTACTCTCACTCATACCTGGCAACATTATTGGTCCAAGAACCCAAGGCTGGATAAACAGGTCATACACCTTAGGGGAGAACCTATTACTATTATTTTGCCAAATGGACATTTTATTACACTGATTCCTAATTACATACATACCACACTCCCTTGTCTCAGTACACATTGGTTTTGATGGATTCAAAAGAAAGAAAGAAAAGAGAAAGAGAAAATACAAAAAGTTGGGTGGTTCAGGAAGCAAGCAGGGCTGATTTCCAGAGCTGGGAAGTGGTACAAATAAGGAAGTTACTGATTTTCCTTTCTAGTTAGTAACTGGACAGTCTACAAATTTTGATCTGAGTATATATTTCCAAACTAGGAAAAAGTTAGAGAGAGAGAGAGAGAGAGAGAGAGAGAGAGAGAGAGAGAGAGAGAGAGA
>OU015744.1:125721828-125745185 GCA_907169655.1 Acomys percivali | reverse complement strand
TGTGTGTGTGTGTGTGTGTGTGTGTGTGTGTGTGTGTGTGTGTGTGTGTGAAAATAAACCGTCTTACTTTGTATTAAGGAAGTCACACACCCAAGGTCAGGCTACAGAAATGTACTCAGAGTCAATCATCTTATTTTCCCATGAGATAGTTATAATCCAATCACCAATTCTCAACACTGGTTAATTTGACATTAGGGAATATGCTGTTTTAAACAATTTCTATACATTGTATAACATGCCATTGTGTTTCCTCACATGTTCTGTATATGCAAAGTTTTATCATGAAAACCTGAAAGTTTCTGTTACTTAAGTGTTAGCAGTAATTGATGCTGCTCACGCTCCAGTTCGGCTGTATAGTTACTAGCTAGAAAGGAAAATCCGACATTCATACTCAAGTGGAGACCCTTGCAGTATCAGAAGCTCCTGTGAGGTTGATGGATGCCTTTAATCCCAGCACTCAGGGAGGCAGAGGCAGGCAGATTGCTGTGAGTTCAATGCCAGCCTGGTCTACAAAGCGAGTCCAGGACAGCCAAGGCTACACAGAGAAACTCTCTCTTAAAAAACCAAAAAGCCCAAACCAACCAAACAAACAAAAATCCAAGAAAACCCCAAACAAACAAACAAACAAAAACCCAACAAAAAAAAACCTAAGCTACAGAAAAGCAGTCATACAATGAACTTTTCCACATTCTTTAGCTAGATTCCCAATTTTTGTGTTTTACTATGCTTTCTTTGTGTCTTAATCTCCATGTATGTATACATGATATGTATATGCATGTACATGTGTGTGTGTGTGTGTACATTCGCTTAACCATTGAAATCAATGTGAAACCTTGGTTTGGGGGAGGGGAAGGAATTTATTGAGAGACTTACCTGCCACCATGCCACATGGGGAGGGCTGCTATAGATATCTAGAGGCCTGCTTCTGCCACATCATAGGTCTAGGGCAGTGGAAGTCACCCAAAGGCCCACAAGTCACATGGACTGCCTGCAGCAGGAGCAACTACAATTTGTAAGTATGTGGTGGACAGATGGGAGAGAAAGAGAAACAGAACACAACAGGTTGAACATTATGAAGAGAGGCAGAACCAGAGATGTGAGAGTGGAGAGAGATAGCTTGTTGTGTGTGGCTAGTCCTGCCACCTGATTCCATGGTTACTCCCCAGTCTGTGTTGCTTCTAAGGGCCATGTCTGGGTCTTTGGCCATGCAGCCAAAGGGGTTGATGCTATATTCTGTGTTTCTTATTGCCGCTTGAGACCATGCAGATGTCCCTGGACTGGGACCACATAGATGACCGAGAACTGAGCAGTACTTGCCCTGCCTCCCTGGGCAGCACAATGGACTTGGCCCTGGTGTCCGGCTTGGGTGAGCCAGCTCTGTTGCATACCCCCTTTCTGGCTGCAGCACTTGAGTGAGTGGGCCCCATGCCTTGACTGGCAGCACAATGAAGTACACCCTGGGGGTGTGGGTGCTGTTAGGGAAGCGCTGAGGGCATGAAAGCAGGAGATGTGACCCTGTCCCCTGCAGGCTGCGGTACTGGGTGGGCTGGCCTGGGAGGGCTGGAGAGCTGGCCTTGTTGTTGCTAATGCAGGAGAGCCAGAGTGAGTGGGGCTGACTAGCTCAACTACAACTCAGGCCTAGATCCAGAGCTTTGAGTTGGTCCATCCCAAAATCTACATCATCTGTAAACTATTGGAGCTCACAGGACAGGTCCTTCTGATCCAAAACCTGAAGAAACTCCATAACACAGGGCAACAGCAGGATAACTGGTAGGAGTCCCTGGTGAGGAGCCAATATTAATGATGTGGCAGAAACCACAGGACTAGAACCAGAGAAAGTCTCATTGGAATAATCATTTGCAGGGAAGATGTGAGGTCAGAGGAAGTATATTGTGTGACACACTACAGTTTACATTATGAGATGTATTCTACCCTTGGTTTTGATTTGTTTGTTTTTTCTCTTGGGGGAGGGGGAGGTGGCAAGGGCGTAGCATGAATATGAGGGACAGACAGAGAGATGAGTGAGACTAGGATACATAATGTAAAACCCACAAAGAATCAATAAAATGTTGGGAGAAAAGTATGAAGGCTTCTTAGTGTTCCCCTAAAATTCTGTGTGCCCTGCTAACATTTTAGCAGAGCTAAGTTGTCCATTCCTCACACATAAATAATATCTTTTCCCTCATAACCAGCTTTACCTTTATCCTCCATTTCATTTACCACCCTTTTTAACTTCTAGAAATGTTATGTGTGCCAACATGCTAATTTTTTCTAAAATAATCATTATTAGTTTACCATATTCTAAGTCAATAGTCAACACATCTGCAGAAGTTGACTTCTCCAATGCACAGGCGTCACCATTAGTTGAAGACTTGTCAGCTTCTCACTGCCCCATGACCTCTCACCCCACATTTCTCTTTTCCACAGCATCACTACTATTTTGTTTCCCAGGTTTATGGTTTCCTGTGCTTGCCTTGATTCTCAACATAGTCTCTGTTGATATCCAAGTTACTTTACCTTCATAATACACCTGTGCCCTTGTAGCTGTATGATCCTTGATCTTTAAAGCCTGATATGATAATTTAATTTATACTCAAATATTTCTTCTTTCTGGAAGGAGCCCATGGGGTATCTTTTCTCATTATTTATCATCCATTCATAGTGAGTGGAGGCGATAGGTATATAATGAACACACAAAATCTTAACTCCCCATGTGAGACTGCATGCCCACTGGCCACACAACCTGCTGTTGTAATTGAGGGAATGTAGACTGCTTAAGTTTAATTGGACATGAACTTTCTCATAGTAGATTTCACCAATTCTTTATTTTTTAATTCTCTATTTCATCAATTGACTGTTACTTGGATTGTAGGATCAGTTCCTTTTTATGAACTCTGTTGTTATTTCTCACCTGATTTCAGAGTATTCGTATTCAAAAGTCTTCCCCCCACAACTAACATTTGGTTTCTGTTTTCATTAAGCTTAAATGTATGGTGTGAAAAATTGCTGAGTGCTTTCTGTATGTTACACCATACTCCTCAACAGAAAGAATGATTCTGTGCTGACTAGATGGTCCTTAGGCTGCATGCTTTGCTTCTGGGAGATCAGAATAGGAAGAGAGCCTGAAACCCAGGAGAGGCTTTATTCTGATTGTGCATGTCTGTGAATGTATGAGAAATGGCAACACTAATACAGCACACTAGTGTCTCTAACACGTGAGTGGGATCTTAGACAGATGGAATTCACCAGTACATAGCTAGGTAACAAGTCTTCTGAACTCTCTATAAATTGTGATGACTCTCTAGCTCATCAGCTTCACACTCTTGTAGCACCCTAGTCTTGGTTGCTGGCCCACCACTGAAGGGCCAGAAGAATTTTTTCTTTTTACATGAAACAGAAGGGGGAGCATGTCAGTCAGAGGGCCTGCCCTTCCTGCTCTCTGATAGGTGGCACGTGTCATCTTCCTGACATGTGCCATGCTGCACAGACTTCTTAGGGAACTGTGAGTTTAGTCAGTGTCTGAAAGCTATTTATACTTTGGTTCTGAAAAGTGAACAGGTAGTGAAAATAAAAGTTTGTTAAAAACAAATAGTTTTCAAATCTCCTTCATTTATTGTAATCCAGAGAAACGTTCCAGGAAAATTAAACAGACCCAGAACACACTGTTTTACTTCCTGAGTAAAAACATCCAGTAAGAGGGCATAGTGCTACTGATAATTTGGGATTTGAATTAAGCATTGTAATAAGTTGTATGTATAACTTGGACAAGTGGTATCATGCCCTTAAAAGTATTAGATGCTCTTCATATCAGACTATAGGGGTATGAATGGCTAGAGAAAATCTGAAAATTCACCCACTCAATATTAAGGGTTGTGAGGTAACAAAGCTATACAAACAAATATACTCTATACATCTATTAAGCCAAAAGCCAACCCCAATAACTGTGTTAATATTTGCACACTACCTAGTTCTGCATGTGCACTCTTTCTGTCCTACTTTATATGATATCCTACATCTTCTTGGTAATATCACTCAAATGATAATAATATAATATAATATAATTCATGATATTATGATGCTAGTACAGTTAACATCTAACTTCTAATTCCCCAAGGCTTCAGAACCAGTGGTCCATAACAAAAACAGGCACATCATTATTGCTAAATATTTTCTTAAGTAGATAGCAAGTATGAGCATTTCCCTATCAGTGTAAATAATTCAATAATCCTAAATATATTTTTAAAGGATAATTGCAACATAACTATCTACTTCTCATCTGAGATTTAAGTATATTCTATGATTTTAATATTACTTGATAACAATATTGTAAAATATTAAATAAACACTGAGTTATGTCCCATAGAGAAAATTATTAGGTCACACAATAACTAGCATTTTAGTTAAAATCTACCTTTCAAGCTGGAGTAAAAGAAAAGAATAGAGACACAGAAGTGGCAGATGACTAACCCTGGAGATAAGGAGACTATATGCATACATAGATATAGAATTTTACAGTTCCTCCTCATCTGACTTACTTTTTTCTTCTGTTTTCTCATCTACAAAACAAGACAATATCAGTGCTTATCTTATTGTCTTTGTAAGACACATCAAATTGGTTAGTGCAGAGCAACTACATTAAAAAGCACATGTACTTGTTATGTATTATTTCCATTAAAAAGCAACATAGCGAGTTCACAGAAATCACCTTGCAGTTGACCTACAATGAGTGTCCACTGTGAATGCCACCTACCAGAGATGCAGGCAGTAGGTACCAACTTGCCCATTTTATAGAAGGAGAAAGACCTCAAAAGTTGGACAGTTAGTGTTATAAGCATGAAAGTCATTTACATTTTTCCTTATAAATTTTCAGTAACATCTTCATTTCAAATGCCCCGCCCTCCTTCATTGATCCATCCCTATGAATACTGAACTTATGAGTCTAGCCCACTCAGAAACAGCCCTTTTGCTCCTGCTGTACCTCTACAGTCACATTAAGGTGACGGCTTCACTTGCCGTTTCTATGGCAATATGATATCCCACTTTACTGCTGGATTGAGACATAGTGTTCTAGGTGTTGACAATGTTCTTTTAGCAATAGATAAATTTATCTAGGATTCAGGACTTATTTAACATAATCCAGATATAAGAAAGGAACAACTGCCTCCTGGAGACTTAATATGTTGTTTTATAACATCACTTAACCCAAGAAGCATGTTTTCACAGCATCATCTGTCTTAATTGGAAGGACACATTGAAAAACCATTTTCCTAGGGTTAGGGACACTGCTCAGTCAAGATGATCATCTATTCCACAGCTAAAAGATCTGAGTTTGGACCCTCAGATCTGCACGAAAGCTGGGCATATCCACAGGAGCCAGCACTGGTGGGTGGATACCGGGTGATCCCAGGAGCTCACTGGTCAGCTTGCTTAGCTGAGAGGTAGAAATTCATATTCAGAAAGAAATCTGGAGTCAAGAGATGATCAAGGGAGACACACAAAATCATTCTCTGGTTTTTGTATGTATACTTATACACACAGTCACCAATATATGTGCGTGCGCACGTGTGTGTGTGTGTGTGTGTGTGTGTGTGTGTGCGTGTGCGTGTGTGTGTGTGTGTGTGTGTGAGAGAGAGAGAGAGAGAGCGAGAGAGAGAGAGAGAGAGAGAGAGAGAAACAGAGACAGAGACAGAGAGACACACAGAGAGAGAATATACATATATGCTCCTGTCTTTTATTTTACTTACTTCCAAATCACATTCAATAAAACCTTCCACATATTTATTTCTCTGAATTCACAAAGACTCACACAGAAAGTGTATGATTCTCTGTAGAGGACAAGAGTCCTTAAATTAATAGACTGATGATTCAGTCTCTTTGGGAGCATATTATGATGTTATTCTAGAGTTGAGAAAAAGCCCAGCAACCGCAACCACCTACAGCTAAATAAGCCATGTTTTAGGCAAGTATCTCCAAGAGAGTGTGATGAATTAATGAGGTGCACAGGAAGACCTCACATATTCCTGCTGCGAAGCTCCAGGTTGACAGAAGCCAGTGAAACGAAGAGGCTTGTACTGTCTGTCCTCAGAGATCTAAAGCTGGCATTGTTCAACTTTATCTACTTCAAAGAGCCCACGAGCATCTGGTTTCTGAATCCCTGCCACTCCAGAGCTGAAATCTCCAGGGATTTTAATTTCTGAATTTATTTTTAGGGACTCAAAAGTACATTATGTCTGACACATCCATTTTCTCTAGGCAGGGTGGTACTTGTAAAGTCGAGACATGTGATTTGCGATTAGGGCATTTGAGCACAGGATACTCATGGCAACTCATCAAAACACGTGTTTCCCTCGTGCAGAGCCCTGTTGCATGAGTGGGCAAAGCTTTTCTTACTCCGTAAATTGGGTTTAAGAATAAAAGAAAGTGGCAAGTAGCCTCTCATCGTTGACATTTCTAGCTGGGTTCTGAATCACTAGAGACAGTCACTGGAGCCTTTTACTGTAAAGAAACTAAATGCTACACGCGCTCCTCTTCACACCTTGTAGTGCGCGATGCTATTCTTTTGTATTTGCCTGCAGGGTGAGAAAAAACGTCTTAGAGTCTGATCTTGAAATCGCACTCTGCACTGTTGGGCTCAGCTGTCATTTCCAAGTGCAAGATCAGAACAGACTCTTGACAAAGTAGGAAGCAAAGGAACCTCCTCCGTCCCTGGCATCACCGAGGCCTCCATCACTGGCATACCACATGTCTTAGGCTTATCCTTTGCTGTTGCTCAGGCCTCATGGGCTGATTTCTGACTCTCATTGTGTGAACCTGCATCTATGATCTGATTAGTTTGGACTGAATGCTTTCTGGTCTGGTTCCCTTGTCCTATTGACTGATACAACTTTCTGAGCAATTTCTTTTTCCTTCTAGTGGGAGGCATTTGTTATTCTAGGCCAAGCCTTTGTCTTGATGAAGTATAATGAAATTTGTTTTTCCTGTGCTAATAGACTCAGCTTTATTTAGCTGGCTAGACCTCTGACCCAGTGCAAGGGTCCCCTTCAGATGAACTAAGTGACACTACAGTGTCAGAAATGCGGATCTTCAAGTAGATCCCCTGTGTAGACTCTCAGGTGACCTTTCCCTGTATTGGACAACTTGTTTGGCTTACGTGTCCCTTGCTTTCCTCAGCTACATTCTGGAAAAATAGTCTTTTCTTTGGTATTGTGATGAGAAATCTCTGTGTTAACACATACAGGATCATCCCAAACAGCATATGGCTCATAGAAAAATAAATAAAGGTAACCTTTGTCACCTCAGGATTCAATCATCTAAAAACACCAGGAAATAGAAAAATGATCTTGAAATAATTCTGATAGAATAAATTGTACTTATTCCTAAATATTCATTTTAAGCTTATTTTACTTTTCTCACAAGCCTCACCGAGTCTTGGTTGTTAATGTTTTCTTAAAACTACTAAAGTTGTCAGTATGGTGCAGTTATACAGGCAAAGAAATTCGAGTGGTTGTGCCTGGGCAAAAATGATGCTTCCTTTAAATGCCTCCACATACCTGAACAGGTAACGAAAGAGGCATCTGAACCTCACAGCCCATTTCTCTAAAATGATATCATTGAGATATCTGGTGTCCACCTGGGCTCAGAAGGACACTTTAACACTGACTTCAAACCCAATGATGAACCTTCCCAGGCTTCCTTTCATATAAAGAGAGCAAATATGCATGACATGTCTTGCTTTCCTCACAATTTCTGGGGTGAAGAACAACACATCCACGAATATAGGACACTGTGTAAAGACCAAATCTAAGAAGAAGAGAAGAAACAGGTCCCTTACTTTCCATCACTTTATCTATTTACCTCTCAACCTCCTCTAAAAGAAAAGTCTGTACACTTCATTTAAATCTCATATGAATGAAGGGACCAGGAAATGAAACAAGAGAATCCAGTGCTTAAGCACGTTAGGGAAACAGGGCTGAGTGGGTCTCTGGCATGCCCAGGGAGAGAGGGCATAGTACACAGCTCAAGCTCACAGACTGAGTTCTGAGGTGATGGATCCTGGCTTTTAAGTGTCATGTCAACTGGCCTTTGTCACAAGGCACTGGATCACTGTCTGGAACCCAGAGGTGATGAGGGGTTCCATCCCTTTGCCCCTTTATAGAGTGGAAGAGCATGTTGGCTTGCTCAGGTTTGCTAAAAAGCAACACTAGGAAGATGAGTTCTTAGTAGTCCTTCCATCACAGACTTCCACACACTTCTGATGGGAATATATTTTAAAAATAATTTGTAGAGTACTACTCATCAGAGAACACAGTAAAGGACCCCAGTGAGTACTGATCTGGAGTACAATGAGCAGTATAAGGGTCTAGAATAAGGGATGTTTACCTTTGGAGGGACCACAGCTTAGATTTTTAGTTATTATGACTAAATATGTCCATTGAATTGTAAATGCATGCACTTGAATGTCTATGGGTAAGAAATCTATGCCTCCTTCTTAGTGCACGCTGAGGCCCTCCTGACTGCCATCATCAGCTGGTGCCTAGCTGATGAAATCTCCAAACATATCCCCTTAAGTTGACATCATCTTCCTGTTGCTGTCCCATGATTCTGGGTGGTTCCACAGCTTTTCTGACAAGTGTTTTACTTTGTGTTTCATCTACATCCATTGCTTAGGTTTATTCTATGTCTGTCAGACTTGTTGCTTGCTTTTCAACTTTATTCATTAGTAACTCACTTCACCTATTGGGGTGCTCATGCCTTAAGTCTCTTTGACTTTCCAAAATCCTTGGAGAGCAGCAGAGCGTAGGGAGAATTTCCAGATGCAAAGTGGGACCAGGATTTTCCTGAATTGGTACAAGACCCAGATCCTTCTGGCTCCTTTCCAGAATGCTATTCTGAGGTTGCCTTCATATGCATGGAGTTATTTGTATGCTGGGTGTTTGGGAAACTGTGTGAGGAAGGAAGAAGGGCAATTTCTGCGTCCTCATTCCTACTGTCTGTATTCTGGGACATGAGCTTATTGGTAGTGTTTTTAATTTGATCCAGGTTTATGAATGCCTTTATCTACGCCAATCAAATATGCTTCTGGTGTTCATCCCAGTACTGGTGCTCTGGTTTCCATCACCAAATCAAAGAACTCCTTTTGATTCCACATGACACATTTCAAGCTCCCTGAAATGATTACCACATGGAACTATTAATTTTCTTTGATATACTGAATGGCTTCTCCTGTAACATGAGCCTAGAACATGCCTTTTATAGATTCCTTCTTGGGCAGAGGCCAGGATTTCATTGAACTTGTCAGCTTCTGAAAGGGTGAGCTACAACTCTGCCCATCTCTGATGCGCCATGTTTCTTACATGGGTTTCTCCTCTGCCTATGGCAACTCAGTATGTGGGTAGAGTTAATTGTGGGATTGGTTCATGGAACAATGTAGTCATGAACTGTAGGTTTCATCCAGGCTCTCTAGTAAAAGAACACTGATTCCCACGTTTGTCTTCCCAATTATTATTCAAATGTTCTATTACATTAAGGAAAGACACAGTTTAGAATTCTCTTTTTATTACTGGAAAATACTGTTTTTGCCAAGACCCAGTGGCTCTCAGACTTTGGCAGGAATGCCTGAAAGGAATTTAGAATCCTTGTTTTATGTCAGTTGCATTTATTTCCATTTAAACACATAGATTCTTTAAAAAATAAATATTTAAGACAATTTAAAAATCAATTACTTTAAAATCAATATCTCGATGAGTCCCAATTTAGAAAATGATGTGTTAGAATGACTCTGATTTAGAAAATACTTCAATAGGAACTTACCTAAATGCTTTTATTTTAGTGTCTCTACTAAGCAGTAGGTGAGGCCTGCTGGTTGGGTTGCCAGGGAGATATGGGAACTGGCACCAGAATTTCAGAAAGCAGAGTCTACAGGGTAGGGTGGGCACACCTGTATTTCTTGTACTTAAGAGGTCAAGGCAGAAGCATCCTGAGTTTGAGACCAGCCTGGGCTACAGAATAAGGCCCTGTATGAAGAAAGAGTAAGTTTATTTTAAACATTGAAGAGGTAAGGTGCAGGTGTCATCACAAGGGAGAAGCAAGAGTGATGCCACCAGATGTGCAGCAAGAAGAGAGCATAACAGTGACCTTCGGGAGGAGGCAGAACAGAGGCAAGCAAGGCCAGTACCACAGGGGTGTGTGGCAGGAAGACTTTCCAAAAAGCACTCTTTGAGTGACCTTGTGCACATGTTCTTCCCAGTTAAAATAAAGGTTAAACAAAAAAAAAAAAACAAAAAACAAAAAACAAAAAAAAAAAACAAAAACCATAAACCTACTATACATAAAATTACTCATGATCCCACCATGCCAAATTAGATACCATTAGGATTTTACATATATCACTCATCTTAGTTAATGGAGATAGTGATACCCCCCCCCCAAAAATCTTTCTTCCAATGAATTTATTACATATTTTTCTCTGCTGACAAATTTAACTTGTTTTCCTAGATGCATTTCCCTAAAATAAATCTGAAATTAGGAGTCACTTGGCATCAGTTCATACTTGTTGAGTGACTCATACGTCTCTGTAAAAAAAAGAGAACTTTGTCAATATAATCACATAAATAACATGTTTTCAAAGCACTATTTTCCTCATCTTGATATTTTTGGGGAATGCTGATTATGTAACAAATGTTTCATAATATTACTTCTAAGTATTTACATGTTATTTCATGTCTGGAAGCCATACTCCAGCATGTCCTTCTTTTGAGCAACCCAAACATTTTAGCATGTCAAGCATGAACTAAGTCTGTGGGACGATACAGCTTTCTGACTGTGGAATCAATAATGAAGCTTTCCTAGGTAACTGAGTAGAAAATTCAGACTTTATGTTAGAAAAAAGTAAAGCAATTTCAAAGTAAGTACTTTGGCTAAGGGCACGGAAACAGCTCCGCCTGGATGGACATACAGCTTTGTTTCAAAAATGATCAGCGTTCTGTGGTACCCTCTTGCTGAGGCTGAATGATGCTCTCGTTTGTTACGGAGATGATCAACTTCCCCACAGAATTTTTGAAGTAGGTTTTTTTTTTTTTTTTTTTTTACAAGAAATACTATTTGGGGATATTATGCATTTGGGGATTTCAGTGTAACTTTCATGGTTACTTGGAGCTGACTGATTCTTATTTTTCTGGGATACAAAGTGTGCTCTGCAGACTCCACACCTAGTTACATAAAAAAGAGAGCAGCCTAAACTAGGCACTTGCAATATAAGGCTTTTTACGCAAGGGATCTATTTTTTGCTAAAGTTTGTTATGAAAGGTGCCTGTTTTTTTTTTTAATTCTATCTGATTCACATGAAATATTCCCAGAGGCCTTGAGATCCCAGGGAGAGAAACGAATGCTTGAATTCCTTGATTCAAATTAAGTCCATCATACCAAGCTCACGTGACCTGACAATTTGCAATAGGAAGACCCCGAATATCGACAACTTTTCATCCAATCTTTTAAAGTAATTTTTCTCGGATTATTTTAAAGATATGTTTAATTACATTTTCGACAACAGAAAAAAGGGTATGTAAACTGGTAGAAAATAAAAATAAAAATAAGGCGAAGACACTCAGAGCAACAAAGCATGGGCATGGATCTCTACAGTTTGTACAGAGAAGCTTCATGGAATAGAAGAACTTCAGAGGTAGGAAGGCCAGACCCCATTTTATATGCTTTATTGAAATGTCAGGTGTTTGAGGTCCATACAATTTATAATGTTCAACAGGCTGTGACAGAACAGAGGATAAATGCTGGCCTACATTCAAAATTCAATAATCCATCCCAGGAAGATGGGAGACAACCAACAAGGCATAAACCCAGGCCCTTTCAGGGTGGAGGGAGGTGGCGAGATGGTCACAGGGCTTTTGGACTGTCTCCCCCTTAAGTAAATGGAACTAGTGTGTAGCCTCATCCCACAGGGAGCTAGAGGGTCAGCTACAGGTGTGGGAGAGACCATCCAAGTGAACACGCAAGTAAGTAGGCAAAACCCGAGGAGCAGAAGCAGATGCACACACCACCCGAGCAGGAAATACCATTTGAAATTCAATTTGAAAGGCTGAATTACATTTTTTTTTCATTTACTAAAAACATTTTATCCAGTTGACAGTGTTTTTGTCAAGATTCATGTTTCTCCCGTGGTTAATGTTTATAAAGTACCTTGTGCTTTGGGGTAGGAAGGATTTATAAATGAAAACTAAATCAATGTCTGAAGATGTGATTTCAAAAGGCATAAACTTCAACTTCCAGGTTGATTTTTAGAAAGGCTTCTTGACTTTGAGACTCGTGTTACGCAAGTATGCAAATGTGTGCTATTTCTCTAACATTCATCAGCAGCACACAGCACAGACATTTCCTTCGGAACCAGGCAGCATGTCGTCGGCAGCTCGTTTACATGGGTGGGTATCAGAGGCTTGCGGGGAAAGGAGGATTGCTTATGAAATACACCCATCTCCAGGCCCCACTCCAGACCAAACAACCCCAAATTCCTAGAAGATCTTGGGGCCATGTGAGGATAACAAAGTCCTCTTGTTTTTTAAGTAGCAGACTTGAGATGCAGAAGCGGAGTCAGGTACCAACTTTCATCACCCAAATCCTCCATGTTCTCTATATTTGAGGAAGATGCTCAGAACTAACTAAGGAAATAAATTTCATTCCAATCTCTATAGAAAAATTCTTCATAGACACAAAATCCACAGAATAGTCCTGTTACTTGAGGCGTTTGAGTCTCCAGTTACCATATGATCAAACTCTCTTTGAAAAAAAATTTTTAAATTTATGTGTGTATTGTAAACATGTAGCATAAGCATTGGGTAAAGCTCAGCAAATCTTGCATCATTTAGTCATTTACAGAATAAGCATGCAATGCAAAATTACAATATAAAGATAGTTCGAGACAAGGTTCAGACACCACCTGGAGGGAGAAACAGTGAACTTGGGAATGAACAGACACTTGAGGTAATTTGGAGAAATACTATGATGAAAACAATATCACGATGGGATAGAGACAGTGCATGTGGCAACTAGCACTCATTTATCTAAATGCATGGTTAGGGGAGTGAGTTTTGGGTTGGTTCTGGAAAGTGCACAGTAAATGCAGAAACAAAGGAAAGAATGACCTCTGTGTATGTGAGAAGTAGACAGGCAGGCACCTGGTGAATCTTGAGTTAAAAAGCAGGTTGTAAACATGAGAGTCAAAGTGGGCCACAATTTAGGGTGATCTATAGAGCTGTCCATAGAGTGTCTATAGAGTTTGCGTTAGCTGCAAGGAACAGAAATGGTTTTGGTTTCCAGTAGGAAAGACCTTAACTCCAATTCCAGCCTTACTGGTTCTTAGGATGGCGACCACGAAGATATAACTCAGCCAACCAAACACAGGAGTAACGGAATAATAGTCATGTGGTAGAGTTGCATAGCATTATTGTTAGAATTAAATGAGGATGTTGTTATTACAATTTCTTCCCTGTGGGAGACATAAAGTCTACCAGGTCTCTAAGGTCCCAACCACAGAGGATCTATTCCACTGACGCTCACTCTAGGGAACTAGGGAACCACTGATTTCTTTTCTTATTTAAAGAACATAGGTAAAGGGTTACTTATGGAGGTAGGATGCTGCCTCCTATACGTCTGTACTGGAAAGTCTTTACCCAGCAGGGATAATGGCTTTCACATAGCCCTGAAAATTGGCTCTCTTTCCCCTTTTCTTCCCCAGCCAATATACTCCACCCCCTCCCTAAGGAGCGATCATAGGAAATAATACATGATGTACATGATAAACACTCTCTAAACATTACCTGCAATTATGATGGATAAGAGGATTTTTCCCCTAAATAAAATACATTTCTATGTGGTAATGTGCACATTATTATTGTTCATCTTTATAAATTTATATTTTTCAATCTATAGCAACATTAACAGGGTGGTAATATAAGACTATGGAAGGAACATGGATTAGTTATTAATAATTTGCATTATAGATTCTTTGGCCAATGGATCCCAAGTTCGATGCCATGCATAGTAACTGCTTATACAGTCTCTTGCCAAATACAACAGAACTAAAGCTAGACACCTCTATCCCAGGGCGCTGTCTGACACAGATATATTTTTCTAATTCTTGGGAAGCTACTTCTTCACCCTGCAACACTGGCAAGTCTCCAGAATTCCTAGACTGGCTTTCCTTGGTGTTCACATTGCACTGGTTTTGGAATACGACAGCCTTTCCCAGACACATTTTATCCAGCTTTGTCCTGATTCACACTGAACAACCCATGTGAATTCATTCCAAACTCATGTAGGGAAGAGAGGGGGGAATCAAATGCAAATGAGTTATCAAGTCCACCCTGGTTCTTAAGGACAACTGTATGTAAATCAGTATCTATCACATCTCTTCTCTATCAACTTAAAACATCTATCTAGACCTAAAAATTATCTTAACCCCTAAAAAACTAAGCTTAATTATGAAACTAAACTATCTGGTCTTCAATCTCACCAGAGACTTGAGAAGGAATAAAACTTAATTACCTGATGCAACACTTATATAATTCCTGATTATTTCATGGTTCTTCTTGATGTATGTAATATATTGTATTTATGTGTAAAAATAAAAATAAACAAATAAAGGTGAAAAAAAGAACAACTGTAAGACCTTGTGTAAAGTTCCTCATTGCTGGTCAAGATATAGATATGTTTTACTTGTTTCCCATGCAATTGGTGCCAAATGTATATAAAATACACCATATAGAGATTGGTATACAGCAATCATAATAAAAATGATTGTAGCCACTATTAGTTTGCTGATGACAGTACAAAATGTCTTCCCAAATTAGCATAATTCTCAAATGTAAGGACATAACTGGCACTACCAGACCTCCTTAATTGGAATCCTCAGGAGATTCGACAACATACAGTGCTGTTTTCAAAGGCTCCTTGGGTGTTTTGAAGTGCACTGCTAAGCACATCTCTGACATCCAGTGCATTTGCCACACGCAGGAGGAAGGAAATTCATTGTGCTGTGTTCTTTGGCTTTTTTGATGTGCATTTGTAACTTTAATTAACATAATATTTATAGCCCTTTCATATCATTATACTATTTATTCCCTCTATATCTCATTCATTTTCTTGGATTAATTCCCAGCTTACATTGGGTGGAGGGATGCTGTTTCTTTTTAAGGTGTATAATTTTTTTTCCCTCTGAACACTTAAAAATGTTTTGTTCTGTAAAGAATGCTTGCCTCCAAAGATCGTTTTAAGAACATTTTAACATTGCCTTACATGCACCATTTCTTGTTGCTAGCAACTGCAATAATGCATGTTCTTTTAGAGGAGAAAGCTGTGAACACTTCTAATATGGTTAGAATCATCAGGTGTCCTAAATATAGTCAACACCACAAGCCATTTGTTGTTTCAAGTCTTCTGTGAACTTCATTTGGCCACACAAGACATTCTTGCTCATGGACTGCCCACCTGTCTCTGAGTTGGCAACAGACTAGAGCTGCCCTGCGTAGCTCACAGTTAATGCCGTCTGCTGTGGTGTGAGCAATAATAAAACTGTTTGGCAAATAAGAACTGAAATTTGTGGTAAGTGCTTGAAGAAAAACATGGGAAGGCTATGGATCACACAACAGCATGGGTGGAATCCAGCCAGAGGGACAATGAAAAGACTTCAATGAGTTCTATAAAGAAATACCCAGAAGACCCAGAGGAAGGATGGATGCACTAGCTGTGTGAAAGTGTGCCTGGGAGGGGAGGCAGCAAGCTGGAAACTGAGGCAGGCAGAAATATGTCGGGGGTTATGGTGGAGAAGCAGAGCAAGCTTAAAAACGTCATTAAATTTGTAGCTGACTCCAGTTGAGCATAGGATGTGAGAGTGTAGCAGAGACAGGCTCAGATAGGGCTCCTGTATTTGGTATTTCTCATGCCTGTCCTACTTAGGGTTACTATTGCTGTGATGAAACACTGTAACCTAAAGATGCTTGGGAAGCAAAGGCTTTATTTGGCTTACACTTACTGTTTATGACTAAAAGAAGTCAAACAGGGAAGGAAACTGGAGGTAGGAGCTGATGCAGAGGCCATGGAGGGGTGCTGCTTATGGCTTGCACATTATGGCTTGCTCAGCCTACTTTCTTATAGAACCCAGGACTACCAGCCCAGGGATGGTACCATCCACAATGAATTGAGCCCTCCTTCATCAATTACTAATTAAGAATATGCCTTACAGGCTTTCCTATAGCTTGAACTTGTGGAGGACTCTCCTCAGTTGTGGTTCCTTCCTCTCAAATGATTTTAGCTTCTGTCAAGTTGACATAAAACTATCCAGCACAATGTCTAAACAAACAGTTAAGAAGCAGGAAAATAGGCTGGAGAGATGGATAAGCAGTTAGGAGCACTTGCTGCTTTTACAGAAGAAACTGGCCCAGTTCTCACAAGCCACAGGACAGGTGACAGGTGACAGCCATCTTTAATTCTATTTCCAGAAGATTCAGTGCCCTCCTCTGGCCACCACAAGCTCTGGGAACACACTTGGTGCACATACACACTTCCAGGCAAAAAAACCTTATATACATATAACAACATTAAAATTTTTTAAAAAGTAGGACAATAATACTAAAACCATGAAGGAAATTGTTATATGTGTCATTATTGGACAAATAACTTTAACAACAACTTTTAAATATGCTTTCCATTTTTTTGCTAATGTCTACCTGAATATTTCTGTTCATGAGAACTGTAATACATATCTCTTACATGAGAGAGCAAGAGGCCAGTAGAGCCATTCAAACTGATGATGATTTGTGGATAGTTTCCTTTTTTAATTTTCCTGGTTAATTATTTTATCAGTACAAATTTTATGCTAGTAATAATTACAACTAATCCTTCCCTGAGCCTAACTAATTAGCATACAAATGTTTTATTCTACAGCATTTTTAAACCGTTTGTTTCTGTTGTTTCTCTTCCACTTTCTAAGCCAGCCTCCTTCATTTCCCCCATGGATCTTCCCATCCCAGTAGCCTCCTTTCTGTTTTCATGTAACATGTGCCATTTGTTCCTCAATGCCTTTTTCCCCCTTCACTGTCTAAGGCTGCTGCCATACTCCTCATTTACATACATACAAGCCCAAAAAGTCAGGATCTGAATTTAGAGAGAATACATGATTTTGTCTTTCTACATATTGTCACCCCACTCAGTATAATAATTCCCAGATTCACCCATCATCCTACATTATGTCCTGTATAGGTGAGTGAAATACCACGGTGTATATAAGCCACATTCTCGTTATCCATCCTTTTGCTGGAATTTCTGGACTGGTTCCATCCCTTTGCCATTTTGTATCATCTTTGGGCATTTGTCACCAGGTAAAAGTTAGTTCCAGCTTATCTCCCATCAAACAGAAGTTTCCATTTATATCTTTCAAAAGTAATTTCAAAACTGTTCAATGAAATAGTTACTGAGTTTCAGTGATCCAAAAAAAGTTTTGATTTCAGCATTTTACAAAAGAGCAAAGACAGCTTAAAATATCAACTTTGCTGGATGACATTTACATGTCAAGCCTTCCTTTCTTGACTGTTGAAGAATGTTATTTTATTACAAATTTGATTGCATTTGATATTGTTTTGACTGTCTGCGAGGAAAGTCTTTCTTCCAGTGACAGCAAAAAACAAATACATTGGAAGGGCATCACCTAGAATGGCTAACAAATGCCAAACCAAGACAGTCGATCAGTATTACTGTTTCAAGGGAGGGGTAACAACAACAAAACCCAAACGTACTCTTGTGGTGTCGTGTGTGTGTGTGTGTGTGTGTGTGTGTGTGTGTGTGTGTGTGTGTGTGTGTGTGAGAGAGAGAGAGAGAGAGAGAGAGAGAGAGAGAGAGAGAGAGAGAGAGAGAGAGAGAGAGTGTATATTGTTCGAGGAAAAGATCCAAATGCCAGACCATCATCACCGTGGAAGCTTTAAGTTGCTAGTGTCATTACTTCAAGCAAGAAGGCTCATGGAAAGTCAACTCAAACTCTGATTGACTTGCTTAAATCTTGTAAAATTCTTACGCTTTCCTCCCTGCTGGCTATGTTGCTTTTGTGTGTGGTCTCAATTGTCATTTGTGCTTTCTCTTGACATTCGACCTGCCTAGAACTGCCTGCTGCTCTTTTCCTCCTCAGAATGTCAAGCCACAGCTAACCCCTGGCAAGAAATCTATTCTGCCTACTCAAAACATTTTCATTGCATGGCTTCATCCAATCGCTTCCCTCTACAGCCTTACCGTCCCTGTGTTTGGTCCATGTTTGGAAAATATGGGAACTGTGTTCACACCCCATAATTCATTCACATCACCATGCATCCTTAGCACAAAGCACATTCTCCAACATCAGATGCCAGCTGTTTTGCAGGTACCTGGTCTTTGACCCCATCGTCTTGTGCAAAAGTAGTATTGACCTTCCTTAAGAAACTCAAGGTATTCTCTAGACTAAGGTAGGTGGCACACATCACAGGAAACTAAGGGTGCAAGGGTAGGTAAAGAGGCATAGTGAACTATTTAAAGACTTATTCTGAGGCAGATAGGGCACTTTAGCTTATCTTCAACAGGAAATGGAAGTTACTTTTGTTAGAGTTTTTTTTTTTTTTCAAAACCAAAGTGCCTGTTGTATTCTGATCATGTCAACTCTGTATTTAGTGTTTCAATTTTCAAAACATTAACTGCAAAGTTTTCCACAAGGGAAAGCATTTCAATTTTTTTTCTTTTTTCTAAAAACTGTACCCTTTAGGACCTTGGAGCTTATCTTTTATTGTAGTCACAATGGATATTTATACATCCCACAGTCTAATAGATGAACATTTTCTATAGGCATTTTCCTCCATTCTAAGTATATAAACTAAACTAATGGGCATATTTCCTGGTTACTATGAAATAGATTAGCACCTTTACATATCTAAAGCAGAAGCTCAGCTTTTTTTGTGACTGTCTTTTTTTTTTTATCATTCACATCAACTTTTATTTATTTATTTATTTATTTATTTATTTATTTATTTTGAAACCTTTTTTTTATTAATTTATTCTTGTTACATCTCAATGGTTATCCCATCCCTTGTATCCTCCCATTCTTCCCTCCCTCCCATTTTCCCCTTATTCCCCTTTTGTGACTGTCTTAATGGATATACTGATTTTAAAGGTTTGTCTACTGCACTCAAAGCCCTCGACAGTCTCTCATAATCTGGTTCATGGGTCACCACTTAAGACCGATCCCATGGGAAAGAAACAATCCCTAACACTATAAACAACAATACTCTGCAGTGCTTGCAGACAGGAGCCTAGCAGAGTTTTCCTTTGAGAGGCTCTACCTAGCAGTGCTGTGAAACAGATGTTGAGATTCACTGCTCAACACTGGGCAATATGTTGGGAGTCTTGTGGAAAAGTGGGAAGAAGGAGAGAAGGACCTGGAGAAGACAAGAAGACCAACGGAGCCAGCTAACGAGGGCCCAGAGGGGCTTGCTGAGACTGAGGCACCAACCATGGACTATGCCTGGACTGGACCTAAGCCTTGTACACAGATGTAGCTGATGGGCTGCTTAGGCTTTGTGTGGGTCCACTAGTAATTCAACCATGGGCTACCTCCAACACGTACTTTGTTCTCAGCTCTTTGATCACTGTACCCTGGACAGGACTGCCTTGCCAGGCCACAGGAGAAGAGGACTTGTTCAGTCCTGATGTTGATCAGTCCCGACTTGATGATCTATGTCGGATGAGAAGAGGGGCCTCTTTTTTTCTGAGGAATTGTGGAGGAGGGAGAGGGGAACAGAAGGAGGGTAGGGCTGGAAGGAGAGGAGGGATGGGATGGAGCTATGAGCAGGATGCAAAGTGAATAAACAAATAAAAGGAAAAAAGAAAGAAAAAACAAAAACAAACAAAAAAGAAACAAACAACACAACAAAGAAAACACTTCAGTGAATGTTAGGACTTTGCAGTGTTAAGATACCAAGAGGAATTCAGCTCGTGTGTCCAAACTAAAATAATAATAAAAAAAATTGTAAAGGAGTAAAGATATTTAGAAGCTAAAAAACACCACATTTTTATAACAATGCCCCTTTCTTTTAAAATCAGATCCTTGGCAAATGTGCCAAGGCACAAGTTCAAGAGGTTAGATTTTCACTTTTCCATCTGACAACATAATTAACACCTACCAAAGCTACAAACACATACTGCTTGTTGTATGTTAATCTTTATTACAGTAGGCACAGCCATTTTAGCAATTTAGCATAATGCTACATAATAAGCTCATGTCCTGATCAACTGCCAGACAGGATCTTTGTTTACTCTTACAAAACAGAACTGAATATTTACAGAAATATACATATTCAAGGGACAATAATCTCCAAAGAAAAATGATCAGAGATTCTCTAAAACTGAGGAGCCACATTAGCAAATGAGGCAATTACAGTCAGATCAAAGACAGGTAACAAACTCATTGTTTCAGGAATAATGGAATGCTTGTCCTGTGTGCTTCTTGATTGTTAGAACAGACATAAACCAAGCATCTGGGGGAAACTGTTGCTTGTTTGAAGATCAACCTTTTCTTTTTCAAATGCAATTATGAGAAATATCAGATCTTTTCAATTGTAAAATGTTTAAAAGTAACTTCATAGATAACATTTGCCACAGGTAGAATTCTAAGAGGGCCTTCATTTTCCACATCATACTACCTCTGCCTTGTGAACATGAGTAGGACCACGGTTATAATGCAGTTGAACCTGCATTACAGTTTTTTGGAGCACTAATGCTGAGGTCATTCCATGATGACGTATACTGTGAAAGATGGACTAAGCTTGCATAAGGAAAGTCACACCTACCCTTGAAGAAGAAAACTACCATGTTGTAGAGATGAGAATTTGTGGAGAACAAATGAAGTCACTAGAAATAAACATGACTTTTATTGTTAGCCAGCAAGGAAACAGGAGCTAGATTGGGGTGATGACTTACTGAGTGCAGTGCTTGCTATGAAAGAACAAATATCTGAGTAACATTCAGGTCTTTAGAGCTTGTGAAAAAGCTGTGTGTGGTGGCCATCACTTTGAATTCCAACTCTAGGGACAGGCAGGTAGATCCTGGAAGCTTGTTGGTTAACCTGTATAGCCAAAACAGTGAGTTTCACACGCAATGAGAAACCTTGTTTCATGAATAATAAATAAAGTGTACTAGCACTTGAGGAAAGATAGCTTGCATTGACAAGCACTTCCACAAATACAATTTACAATTTAAAGTTACCAATTTAAACATTTTAAATGTAAATTTAAACAGTTACAATCTAAAGAAGAAAGAACACAGGAACGGTCACAAGGAGTAAAAATGTCTGCAGTTGGTGACACTGGAAGAATATCTGAGAGCCCTGAGAATCTGAAAGCCTTGGGAAATACAACTATCTCAGCCCAACATGACCTTGGAAGAACTTAGCCAACAGTTGTCTAGATTCCTAATGGTGGAAATCAGGATATATTAAATTGGTTTGTGTTTCATCTATGCTTGTGATTATTTGTTAATTAAGAAATTCATTCACTGGCAAAGATCAAAAATTCAAGTGACACCACATGCTGGTGAGGATGTGGAGAGAGAGAAACACTCCTTCATTGCTGGTGGGAATGCAAACTAGTACAGCCACTTTGGAAATCTATCTGGTGCTATCTCAGAAAACTGGGAATAGGGATTCCTCAAGACCCAGCTATTCCACTCCTTGGAATATACCCAGAAGATGCTCCAGCACACAACAAGAAAATTGGCTCAATTATGTTCATAGCAGCCTTATTCATAATAGCCAGAACATGGAAACAGCCTAAGTGTCCCTCAGTAGAATGGATAAAGAAACTGTGGTACATTTACACTATGGAATACTACTTAGCTATTAAAAACAAGGAATTCCCAAAATTTGTGGACAAATGGATTGAACTAGAAATGATCATAATGAGTGAGTTAACCCAGAAGCAGAAAGAGTCAAATGGTATATACTCACTTATATCTGGACACTAGTCCAAGGGGTATGTGCCATGAATGTCTTCACTTATCAGGAAAATGGGACAGAGGGGAGGACGTCCTATTGGGACTCTAGGTGAGAGATGCATGGGAGAATGGGGAAATAGAAGGATCCAGAGAGTCATAGAAACCTACAAGAAGAACATTATGACAGGCGGATCTGGGCCCAGGGGTCCTGCTCAAACTATGGCACCAACCAAGGACAATGCATTCAGTAAACTTCAAACCCCTAACCACATCTACCCAATGGAAAGGACATTCTTCACAGTTGAGTGGAGAGTGGGGTCTGACTTTCACGCATACTCTAGTGCCCCATATTTGACCCTGTCCCCTGGATGGGGAGGTCTGGTGGCACTCAGAGGAAGGATAGCAGGCTACCAAGAAGAGACTTGATACCCTATGAGCATATACAGGGGGAAGAAGTCCCCCTCAGTCCCAGTCATAGGGGAAGGAAGTAAGGGAAAAAATGGGAGGGAGGGAGGAAGGAATGGGAGGACACAAGGGATGAGATAACAATTGAGATGTAATATGAATAAATTAATAAAATATATTTAAAAAAGAAATACATTCAGTGTGTTATCATATCTAAAAATGCTCCAATGTGCCTGTTAAAATCTACACAAACAAGGTGTTATAGAATAGAAGACCTTGACCATAGCAAGGTGAAATTGTAATTGATAGTTCTGAAGTTTATATTTTACTCCAAGGAGCTAGCACAATGAATTTTTTCATATCCCTAATAAGGTCTGGGTGAAGATTTTCTGGTAATATCTACCACAGAGGCTAGCAAGAAGTTCACATTGGTGCAGAAAAAAAAATCCTGAAACCTTACTCTTAAAACCTGGTGCCAGAGTAGCCAAGATCTTGTCATGCAGGAAATGCACACAGTCTCTAAATCCCACTTTCATCTACAATAAACTAAAGATGGAAATCTTCTGTAGGGGCTGCACTTCAGCCAGGTTTCTAGAAGATTCTCTGGCTTGCAGTGTTTTATATGTACAAGAACTTTATACCTATTTGTTCCTCTTTAATAATACCTTACAGAACATATATATGTAGGTTTTTAAAGATCTAGATTTATACTGGGGATCTAGTTAAAGGAAAAAAAACATAAATTATGCAAATTATTTAGAGCATCTTAGGAAGGACCGTGCTTAACCAATTTCAAAATCCCTGCAAGAGCATCCTGTTCTTGCTTCACTCTTCTCCCTAGATACTTTCCTATCAGAACCTAAATTCATTTCTTAAACTGAGAGTAAGATAAAGGAGAGTCACACACACACACACACACACACACACACACACACACACACACACAC
>OU015744.1:125705342-125721818 GCA_907169655.1 Acomys percivali | reverse complement strand
ACACACACACACACTCTTCAGATATGCATTTCCTTCCATTTTTAAACTCATTTTTCTTCATCTTAATTGCTAACTTCTTACTGTTTGTTAATATTTAATTTTCTCACACGTTTCATTCTTAAGCCACTGTGAAATAGTCAAGCAGTCTCTCAGTAAGAGAATAAAAGATGTCTCCCGCCCCAGTCTAATCACACCAATCTTACTGAGCATCTCAGAGACATTGACACTTTTTCTCCCAGCACAATCCCTTTTAAAGAGGAATATTTTAAAACTCAGAACAATGTATATAGTTGCAAGGACTACATTTATGTCACTAGGTAGATGCTTTAGCTGTCCTCTGCATAGCTGTGTGTGTGTGTGTGTGTGTGTGTGTGTGTGTGTGCACGTGTGTGTATGTATGTATGTATACTTAATGATTGTGCAGGTTTTCTGCAGCACGTCATGTGCAGATTATGCAAACACCTTCAAGTATTTAGCTTTCATTTTTTTAAAATGGCAATTTCATATAACTCTCAGTATCCTTATAACAACTAAGAGAATTGACAGTAAATTCTTAATATGTTCCATAACACAGTACCTATTAATATTTAACTGTTCTTAAATTGTCTTCCAGCTATTTTTCTTATAGCATGAACCCATTTTCAGGTGCTATGCAGTGTCTCATCATTTTTCTGCAAACCTTCTCTTGAATCACCACTCTGTTCTTTTCCCTTGACCACCTTGGCATATTGAATGCAGGTCAGTTGTCTTTGGAAAAGCTTGTCGTGTAGATTTAGCTGGTTTGTTTCATTGTAATGTCAAACATTGCATCAAGACATACACACAAATGCACATCTTAAATATTTTGGGCAATTTCACGTTAAATTTCAGTGACTGATTCATGTTCTAGGCAGGCAGGAGTTTCCTAAGTCAGACAGCCTCGTGGTAAACAGAGGAGGTAACATTTCTCCTTCATAATCTGTTAGCAGTGGGGGTGATAGTTTAGCTTGTGTGGACAATATTCCAGCTGATGGTCTTAGCATCTGCTGGGACTCTTTGTCTGAATTAATAACTATATCATGGGGTGCAGAGGGGCTCCTCTTTGTACTTGAGCTTTTTAATCTTGGGACCATAAAATTACACAGGCTCCATCTTTGTCTTTGTTCCGTGTTCCCATTTTACTTTTGTCCCTTTGCAATTGGCTTTGCTTTGGATCCCTTAGATGTCTGCCTTTCTTTGGATTTCCTTGTGAGCTGGATCACTTGTGATTATGATTGATGCTCATTAAAATAGTGAAAGAGGAGAATGGGACATGCATTTTAATCAAAGGGATTAGAAAACAAAATGACTCTTACTGTTCTTCCTTAAATTTGAATTTGAGGTTTGAGTAAATTTTTTTCCAAAAATTACCAACCATTAGGGTTGAAACTTTGGAATACTATATTTAAAAATATTTAACCAAATAGAGTTTAAGGATAGCTGTTATTAGTATGAAAACTTTTCAAGCTTCCTTTGATGATCATTCTAATATCAAAGACAGAGGACAGTATCTACCACCCCACTGGCAATGGCAGGCTCCTGGCCTCTTCACAGCTTAACACCCAGTGAAAACATAACCGTGGGCTTTCTAGCATATGGCTGATTCTTAGGTAAGTACCTGTCAGGAAGATGTTTGGTATGTTCCTGTTTAATTTTGTTCAAAACATAAATATATAGGTTCATGAAAAACTCATATAACAGTTTAATGGGTTTATAGTTGAATTTTAAAACATCGCAGCACACACCCAATCTCAGCCACACTAGCAAACAAGCATCTTGTGTGGAAGTCAGAAAATAGCTTTGAGAAGTAAAGTCTGTCATTTCAGTAGGGGTTTCAGGAAATTACGTGTGTTTCCCAGCATGTTTACTTACTGGGGCATCTTGTTGGCCCTGACATTTAGATTTTTATATTCCCACAGTCAATGCCCAGAAACCACTCAGTAAACACTCGTAAAAGTCTCTGTGGTTTTTCATAAGTTATACATACACACGCAATTTGTGTTTAATCAAAATTAAATTTCCTTTAGTCACAATTTACATAAAAATTAGATGACCAGAGTTTAAGCAGAAAATAATTGTTCATCCTTGAAATTATATTTTAAAGATTTATTTATTTTTATTGTATGTGTATGGGGTACTTTGTGTACATGTATACGTGTCTGCCATGTGCATGAAGTTTCCATAGAGGCCAGAAGACAACATAGAATCCCCCAGATCTGAAATTACAAATTATGGGTCATTATATGGGTGTTGAGAATTGAACCTAGGTCCTTTGCAAGAGCCCCAAGTGCATTTCACTGGTGGGTTGTCTTACCATCCACACCAAAATTATTTTTAAATAATTTCCAAAAACTATCTTGAGGGTACAATCAGTTCACCATATATATTATAAAGTCACATAATTAAATGTTATAGATCTTATGGTAAAATATATTTTCATGTTTTACATAACATGATACAAAATATTTGATATCTCCAGCATACTGTCTCATGAACTTGCAGATAAATGGGCATTTAATGTTCAGTGTTATAAATGCAAATAATTAAGGCTATCTACTACATACATCATTAATTCAATAACACTTGTCTGAGAATAATAATCATGATTGTAAAATGTACCACTGAGATCTTTAAAAATTGTAGCACTTAGAATATTCAAATTCATCACCCTATCAGCTAGGATAAGGGATTTGGAGGGAACAGTTTGAACAATTTGAACCTTAATCAAAATAAAACTCCATGAAATAAAATGAATATTACTTAAAATGAGAATAATTGAGAGAAGTCATTCCATTAGGCAACATTCTCAGTAGCCTAACATTTACAGAGCAATTATCTCCAATGTATTTTATGGAGTGTGTGCTCCCAATGTACATCATAAACCATCGTAAGTTTTGTTTGTTTTTCAAGAATAAAATATGTCAATATACTGGTTACAGTTGCAAGATGCATTAGTTTACTGGGCTGCAAAAACACCATGAACCATGTAGCTGGGAAGCACAGAACTTTATGTTCTCATGACTCTGGAAGATAGAAGTCTTCAATAGAGAGCCATGAGCCTCTACATAAGTTCAAGGTTCTCTGTGTTCCAGGCTCCTCTCCACCTTTTCGGAGCACCGTGGTTCCACTATTCTGTGGCATTCACCCCATGTCCCAGACTGTGTTCAAATCTGAACTATTTGGAAGAGACCAGGTATGGAGAAATATGGGCCAATTCTACCTTGACCTCACCTTAAATAACTGTATCTACAATGACTTCATTCCCAAGGTTCATAGTGTAATACACAGTTAGAACTTCAACATATGAACTTTTCAGAGGCCTCACTTCACCACCAAGACAAAAATTTGTATATTTATCCATCCATCCATCCATCCATCCATCCATCCAGCTCTCTCTCTCTCTCTCTCTCTCTCTCTCTCTCTCTCTCTCTCTCTCTCTCTCTCTCTCTCGCTCTCTCTCACACACACACACATCTGAATGGTAAGTATAAACAATAATTCACCTTTAGTTTTTACTGATATTATTTAAAATCAGAATAGGTTTATAGACATGTTTTTGCTTTCAATAATATTCCAAACTGCCACCTATTTTACAGATTCCTGAGCGCCTGGCATACCTATATCTAGATTCTCACACATACAGTACAAGGGAAATGTTGGTCTGTTTTAGATGTGCCATATGTGCTCTTTCGGATATGCCATAACACCTTAGCAGTGCTCTCAGAACATTAGGAATAAAGGGCTAAGACGCAGCTCAGTTGTAAGAGTGCTTGTCCGCTATGCACTGTAAAAACTGGGTTCAGTGACTCACATCTTCAATAGCAACACCTGAGAGGTAGGTAGAGGCAGGAGGTGCAGTTCAGAGGCATTCTTAGCTATATAGGGAGTTCAAGGTCTAGTTGTTCTCAATGAGTTGCTGTTGAAAATATTAAATAAAGTACAATAATAATGTCAAGGCTTGCCCTGTGACACATTACCCAAACATTTATAACCACGTATCCTTGTGCTTCTAAATCAGCCAGCTTTATTCAAGCACCAAAAAATGATCCTTATCTAAGGTCAACTGATTCACTGTTGTATCTGTAGAAGGCGAGAAGGAGGAGGAAAAATGTTTTAAAAAGAATTATACAATTAAAAAGATAAGAGTGGGTTATAGAAAATATAATGAAAGTAATAAGCCAGAGAGAGCAATAATATGAATTGTTAAGCTACAGTAAACTAGTTCTTTCTTTCATTTAGACATTAGATACATTTAAAACAATGTTAAGAAAAGAAAACCGGGTATCATTGGTAGGCCATATACTTTTTAAAAATGTCAAAAAAGCAAGGAACATGAGGGCACACTTAACAGACAGGCAAAATTTCAGAGGGATCAAATGCTTGCTTACTTATTATAAAACATAAGATAGTAATTGCATATGTCTTTTAGAGTTAATTCAAAGAAGGTAACACTCAAAGTTAATAGCATGTGGGTTCACACTGCTAGCTTATATGATTGCCATTCATCATTGATATAATTTGTATCTTGAAAGAAGTAAGTCAATCAATAAAATTTAATAATTAATTTCCTTACATAAATGCATCTTTTAGAAAATACCGGAAATGTGTTTTTTAATATAATTCACTGAAAATGTATAAATTAGCTTTCTAATATACACAGAAGTGGACTCTAAAATGTGTCAAACATCCAAGGAGCTGGAAGAACATCACGTGCCTCTCTAGCAGCAAAGGGGACAGCAGCACTAAGGGGAGTTGACTCTTTGTTTCTCACTAAAGCACATTTTCTTTACTAACTGAAATGAGACACAAGATTAAAGTGGTCTACAAAGATTAATGTACAAGACCAATTCTATGACTATACTTCAGATCTTGTATGGCCTCCCAAACTCCACCTGTTCTGAGCTCGTTCCTCATGTTGCTGTGGTTAGGATATGGAGGGCCACTTAGGAGGTAAGCCAGTGAGAGCTCTCCGATCACGGGGGGACTCCACTTTTGACCACTGGCCGTGAAGTGACCAGCCTGCTCTGCCATACATTTTCACCTGTACAGAGTGTACTGCCAGGCCCATGCACCCTCCAAATCAGAGAACCCAAACCAACCTCCCCCTTCCTTAAGTTGCACTTGTTAGAGTTTTGTTATTGTGCTGGAATGGACTAGCATTGTAAAATTATTTTTAAAAAAACTATTATAGACCTAAAAATCTTAATGCAATTTTATATGAAAATTAGCATTTATGGAGCAGAATTTGTTATTCTTATTTATTCTTTGAAAATTTTATACATGTATACAATGGTTCTTGATTGTATCTACCCATCAACACTCCAGAAACACTTTTACTAGGATCTCCCTACCATACCTCATTTCAAAATTCATGTCCTCCTTACTCACTGAGTCCAGTTAGTGGTACCCATGTTTTCATGGTGCTGGAGTCATCCACTCTGGTGTAGGCAGCCCAACAGTTGCCCCACGGATAAAGAAACAACGTAACTTTCAGTCCAATAGAAGCCAGAATATGAAGAGCTGCTAAGGTAGAAATGGGGCCTCAGGTCTTCCTCTGCAGTCTATGCTAGGGGTTTACACTGGTTTGATCATTCATAGACCTTATCTAGGCAACTGCAGCTACTATGAGTTCATGTGAATTATGTACAGAGGACAACACTTCACAGCATGTGTCCCCAATTTACTGTCATTACATTCTTTTTGGCTCTCCCTCTTGTCCTTGAGGTGGTTGTGGAAACTGATGTAAGATGTCCCATCTAAGACCGAGCACTCAGAATCAACAGTTTTTAAGACTTTGAACTTCAGTATGTCTCAGCATTAACCACTACCCACCTCAAGAGATGTCTTTGACCAATGTTGGGAGCAGCACAAATTTATGGATATAAATATGAGTATGTAGAAGGCTGTTTAAAAACATGAACTTTTAGAGAAACAACAAGAAGAGGTTTTTCTCTCAGGCATAGAACTTAAAATCATGAGTTTTATAGTAATGGGTATGATTTTTCTCTATGGAACAGACCTCAAAGCTAATTCAAAGAGCAGTTGGTTACCTCCATAAACAGTCTTGACACCATTGCACCAATGGGCACACACTGACTGCCAGATCAGTGTTGTAGCATGTAGGGTCCAGTCTTGGGTAAGATCATTCATGTGTTTTCTCCTCTAGCAACCTGTGCAGTAGCTTTCTGCGCTACAAAGCCTGGTCAGCAGGGATCACTTACTCTCTCATCAACACAAGACTGATTTCTTTGGTCTTGCAGTCAAAGCATGTGGTGTTTTCTGCAATAGAGTCCTACAGTTTACTTATGGGGCATCTAAGAGCCATAACAATAATAGTCTCTATTATTTCATATCAGATGAAGCCACATCTGCAAGTGTCTTTGTATGTCATGTACATTCTGGATTATAATATTGATGTCTTTATTTAATACAAACTATAATACAAGTTTGAATACCTCTGTTACATGTTTAATGTAATGAGTTAACTATATTCTACTTTTCTAGTAAATAAAAAGACTTAAATATTTAAATAAAATCACTATAGCAAAATTGCATGCACATCCCTTCTCTGAAAGAATAGTTGAAGCTTTAAAAAGTTAATCACAAAGAAAAACTTTTGCTGACTTTAATTCTCACCATTGAAGTCTATAGTTTAGGAAGTAGTCAAAATTGGAGGGACATGGCAAACAGAGCCAAGCCAATGCAACACAAAATCCTCAACCAAGAGGGGAAAGGAGCCTTAATATATAAACAGCATTTAGATATTAATTGTAAAAGCTGATTCTATAACTACAGGATGGAATAGAAATGTTTACAATAATAAAAAATAGACAGCAATGAAATGGTCCTTTTCTTATCAGATTTTGTAAAAATTGCTGAAAAAGATGGACACATTATTAGAGGCAATGTAAATTGACACATACCATTTAATTATCCTGCTCAGCAATGTATTCAGGACCTAAAATGTTATTTTTCTTTGACCCAGTAATTCCATTTTATAGAATTTCTCCAAAAGAAATAGTTTGAAATATGCATCCCAGTTCAGCTAGTCTTATTATTTCTTATAATGATGCTAATTATATGCTCTGCACGCTGTTAAGTAGAGCGACCTGCAGTAAATGCATGTTGTCATTTGAATACATTTTAATGTAATAGAAAAAAAACTCGTCTATAACCAAAATAAGCTGAATCAAAACTTTCTACTTTTAAGTAAAGTAAGATGATTGGAAGAAAGTCTGGAACTGATTTTTTTTCCCCTTTGAGTTGAGACATGGTGGAGATTTTAGTTCATTTAAGTTTTCTTCTTTATATTTATTTCTCCGTTTGTCCATATACTTTACAGAAGTGAATAATCTTTCTCTAACATTAACGGTTCTATTTACTTTGAAATGCACCACACTCCCTGCTGCCCTTCTGATCCTGCCACACTGTGGTTCTCTGAGGAGTTCTCTAAATGAGGAGATTAGAATGGCTTCAAATTAACACATTCGTTTGTTTTCCTTATCTAAATTGGTTCTTTGAAAAATGAATGCCTGAAGGTGTTGTAAACTGTTCATTTAAGTACAATTAAGCAATCCCCTAGTCACTTTCTCTTTTGTGCTTGAGTGTCTTTTGTTAATATAAACCTTCGAGGTAGTGTTCACTTGTAGCATTTTCATTCATCTCCTGCATCACCTGTTAAGAACCAGAATTTGCAGGAGCCAATAAATCTAAGATAATAGCTTCCCATTAAGCACGAATTAATAAGTTAATGCTGGGTAAGATAACAAAGCTTGCAGCATAAATGCAAATATGAGCCCTTCAGCTTTAGTCTAATGTGTGTGTTGACTACACTGCAAATGAATGTAGTGGACACAGCCAAGTTGTACTCCAACATCCTACTAAGGAACTGGAGTCTTAGCAAAGACTGCATAAGTCAACTCACCTCAGGTCTCACCTGGCACTGGGGCAGCCCACACCCACTGCCAGATTCAGATGGGAAAAATGCAGACCTCATCTTTGAAACTTGATATAGAAGAATTCTGAAGGGCCACCCTTTGGGGTGCAGTCTGCCCTGAAATTGTTTTCTTCCAGTCTGGTCTACAAATACTGACCTTGGAGATCCATTGTAAGTAAATCTCACGCCAAGCAAACTCCACAGGGAACAAGCGTAACCAGCGACAATGGATACTAATATTAGATACAGGTGGGCCTGTGGTCTCCTGGATAGATTTTGATTTTTTCAATGTCATAAATAATGAATAAAAAATGTAGATTTGGAGATACAGTTATAATAATGGGAAACACCCAAATCAAAGTCACCCTAAAACATTAAAGACTGTGTGTAGATATATTTTTGGTTGTTATCGTTAAAGGGCAGTAGTTTTGAATTTTATAACATACCATAATCTGTATTCATGACAATTTGAAAGTAATGTATTTTGAAATAATTTTGTGAGAATCTGTTCTAAACAAAAATACCTCTTTCCATTGCAAACTCTTGGAGAATTTCAATGATTCAGTGGCTACACTGAAAGCTCTGATTCACCTTTAGTGATCTCCAGTGAGCAGCCGGTTCTGACCACTGCTCTGATCCTCATGTGGCAAACAAGATCATGTGAGTTTAGCAAACTGAACCTTGACCCTGATACTTCTCACAGTGGTTAAAGTGTTGTGGAAACAGCAGCTAAGAACTGCTAACCCATCCTGCTGGTCTTTGAACAGAAGCTCTCTGCTGCCCTCTGTAGATAATTCATAGTGAAAATGTCAAATTCCTTTGCAAGTAAACCATTCACTTTCTCAATTACAATCCTCTTGTCTTGAAATATTTAACTAAACACTGGACTAAACATGAGGTCTCTTAGTCAATTAGGCCTTAGGATTTCTTTTCTGAGATATCAGTTTTATCATGTCAATGAATTCCTCTGTTTAAAAAAAGCATTGCCCCCTATGAAAGCTATATGTTTGAACACTGGGATGTGAAAATATTAAACAGCTATACTAAGACAGCTTTGGGATGCTCAAAAGAAGGCCATTTCAGAACTTTTATAAAATCTTAGAAGGATCATCACTAACATCAGTGTTTGCCCCCTGACATCATCTTCAGACTCTGTTAGCATCTATGCGGTCTCACCCTGATTCTGATCCCTGCTCTCCTCCACACCCACTGTCTGTACAGACAACCCCCTCAGTCTGGTTTAGGTCCAGTGTATCCTTTGGGGATAGATTTGTAATACTGTTTGACCATTTACTCTGCCCAATCTTTGCTTCTTTTATTCTATTCTGAAAGTATTAAGTATTAAGAAACAAGAGAAAGCACCTTTTCATGGGACTGAAGGAGAATCTCTACATAGTATGAGAGAAATATTTCTAGAAAGTTAATTATTTTGTAAAGCATTAAATAATTAAACAATAAATATACATATATTTAAAGATTTATTTTAAAATTGTTATTAGTTTTGTGTGAGAAAATATATTTTATTATTTGTGCCTGATTAAAGTTAATCAGACAGAAGCCAAAATGAGGGATCACTTTTGCTTTACTTTATGTATGGTTGCAATTTACAATAGGCTAGCTAGTTCTCTAGTAAGTCTTAAAGGGCTTATACATACAAATATATGTTTAAGTGTTTTACAGTGAGAGAACTGCAAGGGTTCTGAAGTGGGGACCTTTTTTTTTTTTTTTCTGGGACAGTGGAAGTATTTTCTTTGCTTAAAAGATATTCCTAACCCAATGCTTATATTAGTATTTTCACATTGATGTAGTCTCCTATTTTTAAATAGATTAAATAGGAAAAAGAGTGAAATCTCATTTCTTATCCTCGTCTCCAGGGAGACAAGCTCACATTACTCCTACATAAACCCCACTTCCATCGTTTCTACTTGTTGGACATTGTTTCAGAGTTTCTTCGAAAAACAAAAAATACAATGGGAGGCTCTACCACCCCGTTTACACAAAAGTCAGATCACTGTCTATTACTGGGACCCTTGATATCCATTTCCTCACACAGTGTTACTCTAGGATCTTTAGCTCTGAGGACACAAGCATCTCCCTAATACTTTTGATGGATTAAACATTTAATTTTATGGATTTTCGGCAGTTCGTTTCTTGATCAGTGGGTACTAGAATTATTTTCTCATAAAGGTTTTTAACGATTTAAATTTGTTTTCAAATTTATTCCCTTTATATTCCAAAGTAGCCCCCTCCCTCAATTCCTCTTGCCCCCATTCCCCTCCTCTAGTCTTCAGAGAGGGGGAGCCCCCCTCCTCTACCAACTGACCCAGTCTCATCAGGACTGCTTGCTTCCTTTTCTTCTGCGGCTCTGTAAGGCACCCAGGCAGAGAATGATCAAAGTGCAGGCAACAGAGTCCTTGGCCCGGACAGCCCCTGCTCCCCTCATTAGCAGACCCCTATGGAGACTGAGCTGCCTATTGGCTACATCTGAGTTGTGGGGCCCTAGGTCCTCTCTGTGCATGGTCCTTGTTTGGTGCTTCACTCTCCTCCAGCAGCCTTGGACCCAGATTTGTTGGCTCTGTAGGTCTTCCTGTGGATCTGTCCCCTCCAGGCCAATCTATCCCCTCACTGTTCCATAGGACTCTATGTGCTCTGCCCAAAGTTTGGCTGCTTTTATTCTCTGCTGGGAGGAGTCTTTCAGAGGACATCTATGACAGCCTCTCCACCTGTTCCATCTCTTCAACTGCTTCCAGTGTCTATTCTATTTGCCCTTCTTAATGGGAATTAAATATTCTCCCTAGGGTCCTTCTTGTTACTTAGCTTCTTTAGGTCTGTGGATTGTAATATTGAGTAGCAGCAGAGCACTTAAAGAAACGCTCAATGTCCTTAAGCCATCAGGGAAATGCACATCAAAACCACTCTGAGATATCACCTTACACCCATCAGAATGACTAAGATCAAAAGCTCAGGTGACAGCATATGCTGGCAAGGATGTGGAGAAAGGGCAACACTGCTTCATTGCTGGTGGGAGTGCAAATCTGTACAAACAGGTTGGAAAATAATAGTGTACTTTCTCAGAAAATTGGAAACAGATCTACCTCAGGACACAGGTATACCACTCCTGGGCATATACCTGAGAAATGCTCAGCCATACAAGGACGTTGCTCCACTATGTTCATAACAGCTTTATTCATAATTGCCGGAATCTGGAAACAACTCAGATGTCCCTCAATGGAAGAATGCGTAAAGAAACTGTGGGACATCTACATGATAGGATACTATACAGGTATCAAAAACAAGGAAGTCTTGAAATTTGCAGCAGATGGATAGAGCTGGAAAAGATCATCCTGAATAAAGTAACCCAGACCTAGAAAGACACACGTGGCATATACTCACTCATAAGCAGATATTAGCCATATAAAACAGGATAACCATATTATACAGGTTTTATATTTTATTTTATTTAAGTTTTTGGCAAAAATGTTAAATATTTTGCCAAATATTTAAATGAAATAAAAAATAGAAAATTTAAAGAGCCACGTACATTGCGAAAATTCCAGTCAGAATCCTAGTCTGTAGGGTAGAGACACCCATAATCTGGATGCTGGGATTCCTGCTTTCTGGGCAGGAATGAGCACCTCACCCCAAGATAGCGATTTTTCCTGTGAAATAGCCTCTGGCCAGAATCTGTGTGAGAGAAAAGCTCTAAGTGCCCAAGCCTTTGCCTTCTACTGAGACAATAGGCAGGTGTGCAGGTGTAGGGGTGTGCGGGTGTGGGGGTGTGCGGGTGTGGGGGTGTGCGAGTGTGGGGGTGTGCGGGTGTGGGGATTGTGTCGCGTTCCAGAATTTTTGCTGATTCAGCTCCACTCTGAGTTCTGTTTCTGTGGGCAGCTCCCCCTTTAACCCAATCCTGTCAATGTCAGTTTCCTACAGCTTTTTTCCAAGAGTGCATCCTCTAACACTTCTATAGAAAGTTTTCTCTCTCACATTATAGCTTCAGAGAAGCTCATTTGAATAGATTTACTCTAGACTCAGTAGGATTAAGGTTATTGCAGCATTATGATTTTAGTCAGCATTTTAAACATTGTGATATTTTGGTCTTTAGTTCATTTTTTTGAAACACTTATGCTATTTTGTTATTTTATTTTAGTTTTTTCATTGTGTGTTACTGTGAGTATAATTTATTCAGTGAAATTCGGCATTCTAGTGAATAAGAATACCCTGGCTGATATACTCATGTAGCAATAATCATAATTAAGATACAGAAGGCTTCTATTTCATACATGCATACAAACATACATACATACATACATGCATATATACATATATACACACACACACACAGAGACACACATGCACACACAAATTCCTTTATGTGCTCTTGACAAACAATGAGTGCAAACCTCTTGGTGCTTTTTTTTGTTATTTGGGGTTGAACCAAGCACTCTACTACTGAGCCATAGCTCCAGCCCTTCACATTTTAAAAATTGTGTTTGTAAAGTTATTTTCAAACCAAGTATCTTGAGATCATTTCTTCCACTATGAAGCATCATTTTAATTTTCTTAAGAATACTTTCACAGAAGTTTCATATCATTTCTTTTTTTAAAATTTTTTTATTAATTTATTTATATTACATCTCAATTGTTAGCCCATCCCTTGTATCCTGCCTTTCTTTCCTCCCTCCTGCTTCCCCCTCTACTCCCTTCCCCTATGTCTGTGACTGAGGGGGACCTCCTCCCCCTGTATATGCTCCTCGGGTATCGAGTCTCTTCTTGGTGACTTATTATCTTTCCTCTGAGTGCCACCAGGCCTCCCCATCCAAGGGACATGGTCCAGTATGGGGCACCAGAGTTTGTGTGAAAGTCAGATCTCCTTCTCCACTTAACGGTGGAGAATGTCCTGTCAATCGGCTAGACTGGGTAGGGGTTCGAAGTTTACTGCCTATATTTTCCTTGGCTGGTGCCTTAGTTTGAGGAGGACCCATATCATTTCTAAAAAAAACAAAATATGCTACTTGCCAGATTCCTGAAGCATTATTCAAGGTACAGGTTTAGTATAAGAAACTTCAGTGATTGCCAAGGGATTAATGGTCTATAATTTAGCACATAAAGACATTATAATACTACCTATTCTATTCTTTTAAAAGAAGGGGATTTTGTATTTGTGACAACATGGATGACTCTGGAGTACAACATCTTATGTGAAATAAGCCAGGTGCCACAGGTATAAAGAAGACAAACCTCCTGGCTACAAAGCAGAGCTTTTACCAGAGGTAGGATGTGGAAGGAGAGAGAATGGGGAGAAGTGAGCTAAAGAGCACTAGGTTCCAGTTATCAGGGATAAGACCTCAGCCTCTACTGCCTGTGAGGTGACCCCCAGTTAAAAATACTTAAATGTGCATTTCAAAAATGGTAAAAGAATACATTCAGCTTCTAATTACAAAAGCTTACATGAGGTGATAGGCATGCGTTTTAGTTAGATGTAAATATTTGCAGTATATACATACTATTAAAATAACACATTGTATCCCATAGACTTTATGAAAATAATACTTTGTCAATTAATTAAAATTAAGAAATCTAAACAGTTGGCTTAGAGTTTCCATTATGCTAACTATACAACAGTCTACTGTGACTCAGCATAGGACATAAAGAAATACAAAATAATTATGTTTTGGTGAAACAAGTTACAAGAGACAAACAAGATAACTTATTTATCACATGAGCTTCTTCTAATAGTCATAAAATAACACCCTTTTTTATAGCTTCATAAACTGACATGAGCATTGACTACAATTCTGATTCCACTTGTTTGAAGATACTTTCACTGTAGTTGACATTTCAGGTGGCCTTTTAAAAAATCCTTAAACAGAAGTGAACTTTGACCTGATATATGATGGAGACCCACCCAAATGAAAATTCAAAATATCTTGCCTCAGATACATTACACGAGCCCCCCCAAAAGGAAAATATGATAATAAACTAAACAGATTCTATCAAGAAAGAACATAGCCAGGACCAAGAGACAACATTCAGGGGCCTTGCAGCTCCTGAGCAGGGACTAACCTTGAAGAACAGCAATGAAGAAGCTGCTGCCATTGAGTGTGAGCCCAGCTTTGCTGATCAGTAAACAGAGGAAGCCTTATCATCTCTCCCCTGTGCTAAGTAGACAGTCTAGAAATTGATTCTGGGGAAGAATGATGAAATTAAAATCCATTGGCCTGACATTTCCAGAAGAAGAAGCCTTTGTAAATTCCAGAAAATTCCACTTGCTTCCATTCAGAGAATGAGCTACGTGTTCCAATTTGAGAGCAACAAACCATGAGACAAAATTACTTATTTATTTTAGAGAATCACCAACATTCTGACGCGAATGAATAGAGCAATGTGCAGCTGCCCTCTCATCAGCAGGTTATGATGGTAGTAAGGAGATGCTGTTCTACCTTTGATTTATTTTTTAACAATAGTATTTGGGTACCAAATCACAGATCCTTTTAACTAACAATAAATTATTATCTTATATTACTAGTACCTGATGATGTTTTCTAAAGTAATCAATTAACTGACAATAAATAATTCTCCATTAATCTAATTTATTTAACTTTCCAGAAACAGAGTCTTCCTTTGTGAAATATGAATATTATTTACAGTGAATATGATATAAAGAGATTATTCAGAAAATTATATCCCATGGAAACATGTTCAAAGGCCATGATCTTAAAAACAAATTAGGCTTTTTTCTGAATTAAACAATACAGGGAATTATGCTAATGGAACCTCTTAAAATGAGTAAGGAGCAAGAAACACTGCTGGGTGCTCACAGCTGGTGAAACTAAGATAATCAGGCCTATGTTTCCTGTGATATCTTCCTCCTGAGACATCAGCCTGCACCTAAGAACACTACATATGTGGGCTGAAAGTATGTCATTTTGTAGGAAGGCTAAATCTAAATCAATGCAATCTAACCTCTTTTGATGATGGATTTCCTGTCTTAATAATCTCTTGCAATGCTTGCTTTGGCAGTACACATAATAAAGTTGAAATACAAAGAAGATTTGCTTGGCCTCTGCACAAGGACAAAACACAAATTTGTGAAGTGTTCCATATTTTTTGCTACCAGAAGTCCCAAACTCAGATGGAAAACCCATATTCAACAACAGGCCACATCACATATTATTAAAAAAGAAACAGAAACCAACTTAAACATCTATCCAGCAAAGATATATCCAGAAATTGGCACCTAGACTTATAATAACCACAGACCAAGGTGCCTAGATGCCAGCAAAGAACAGAATCAACAGGAGCAAGGACAACATGTCGCCACTAGTGCCCAGCAATCCTACTACAACAAGGCCTAAATATTCCAAGTCAGAAGAAGCAGCAGCAGAAGACCTTAAAACCATGTTTATGAAAACAAACATAGAGAATCTTAAAGAAGTGAAAAAATTCTTCAAAAAAGTCAAGATAAAGACAAAAGTTTTAAAGAAATGGATCAATCTCGTAAAGACAAAATGGTTGAAGGAAATGGGGAAAAAACTGTTCAAGACCTGAAAATAGAAATAGATGCAATAAAGAAAACACAAACTAAGGGAATTCTGGAAACGGGGCGGAAATCTAGGGAAGTGAACAGGAGCTATAGACACAAGCATCCTCAACAAAATAAAAAAGATGAAAGAGAATCTCAGGCATTGATGATACAATGGAAGAAATAGATACATTGATTATATAAAATGTTGAATCTAAAAATTCCTCATAAAAAACACTCAGGAAATATGGGATGCTATGAAAAGAAGAAATTTAAGAATAATAGGAATAGAGCAAGGAGAAAAATCCAAGCTCAATAACGCAGAAAATATTTTCAAGAAAACTATTTAAGAAAAATATCCTAACCTAAATATGTAGATACAGGGCTGGGCAAGATGATGCACACCTGTAATCCCAGCACTCAGGAGGCAAAGGCTGGCAGATCACTGTGATTTCGAGGCCAGCCTGGTCTACAAAGCGAATCCAGGACAGCCAAGGCTACACAGAGAAACCCTGTCTCAAAAACAACCAAAAAAATATAGACACTATAAACATACAAGAAGCTTGTAGAGTGCCAAAAAGATTAGACCAGAAAAGGAAATGCCTGCATCACATAATAATCAGAACACCAAACACAGAATTACACTTAACTTCTCAATGAAGACTCTCCTCAGAAGGGCTTGAACAGATGTCCTGCAGACTCTAGGAGACCACAGATGTCAGTCCAGACTGCCATAAAGAGGAAAACTTTAAATCATCATAGATGGAGAAAATAAGATATTCCATGATAAGATCAAATTTAAATAATATCTAGCCACAAATCCAGTCCTACTCATGTTACTAGAAAGAAAATGCCAACTGAAGGAAACCCATATACACAAAAACACAATAAATAAATAATCTCACACCAGCATAACCAAAAGAAGAGAAACACATGCACATACACACACACATACACACACACACACACACACACACACACACACACACACACACACACA
>OU015744.1:125619158-125698228 GCA_907169655.1 Acomys percivali | reverse complement strand
ACACACACACACACACACACACACACACACACACACACACACACACGAGCTTAGTGAATTTTCTGTGGGCAGAATAACCAAAGGAGGCAATAACATGGCTCAGTGAAAAGTGATTGAAGTCTCAGAAGTGGAGATATTCAGGGTATACTCTGAGGCCAAAGACGCAATAGCCACCAAAAGGCATTTGGTGTAAGATCTGGACCCCAAGAATCCAGAGAAACTGGAGTCCGAAGGGAAAGCGCTTCAGTTCTGCTTTGCCATCCCACTAGTCAGCTCAATGATGTTCACCTATATCCAGGAACCTATGGTTTACCAATTATCCCAGAATCCTTCATCCCAGCCAAACTAAACATTACTTTCCACTGTCTGTTTTAAAATTTTTGTTTGTTTTGTTATGGTTGAATGCTTAGAAACTAAAATAAAATTTGAACACCAGCTACTTATTATCAAATGCATGTTTTGTGCCTATCATCTTTTAGTGTAACTTTTATATTTCTTTGTCCACTAAAGTGAATGATGTAATTTCGTACTCTGTCATATCATGCTGCAAACACTATCAAGGTAAATAAGGCTATTTTCATTGGGTAATTGCTTAGTATACTATCCCAAAGTTTGCCATTTCTCTTATGCTGAATCTTATTAATCTCGTGTTTTCTGCTTTTAGGACAATGCACTGGCATTATGATGGTATCAAGAGCTTCACATTCTGGGAGATAATACTATAATTTTTTCTTACTCTCTTATTGAAAAACATTTACATGGTCTCAGAAATATTTGTGTGTCCATCTGTGGATTATGCTATACGTTAAGAGCTGTATAAGCTCACTAATGCCATTTTAACAAGTATAACATTGATTGACAACATCTTTCTAACCATACATTATATTCCTACACATGTGGGGTGATTCCTAAAATCAACTGTGCTATTGCTTTCTATGTTGATTTGAGCATCATATTGATTTGTTTTGAGTTTGGGGAACTATAATGTATTTTACTTCTGAGTGGAGAGAGCCTTTTTCTCGATGGTTCCCTCTATATTTTATTGAATAATCTGTAATTTTTCAATATTTCAATTTATTTTGTGATATTCACATATGAAGCTCATTTTTATTTTTGACCTCAGTTGTGTTATAGCAAAACATAATTTCAATGGTTTCCATTTTTCCAAAGTTGTGCTCTTTCCATGTGCAAAGAAATATGTGATTTTCACATCACTTAGGTATTGAAAAATAAAATTCACTGAAGGCATTTCTTCTAAAGTAGATCACCATATATTTTATGTCATTGTTATATTTATTAAACATCTCTCATGAAAAATATAAATATGCAATTTTCATCTCTCATCTGTTAATATAATAGCATTTCCCCATCTTATTGTTGACTATAGTGCTTGCTACAATTGGATATATTACACATTTTATTTAGTTCATGTAGTTATTGACTTCCTGTGATAATTGGAATAGAAGTTCTATAACGTTAAGGTAGTCATATCTTGCTTTCTGCTGCATTACTGTAAATCTAGCCCATTATGAGTCTATGGACCCTAAAGAAGAACCTGCTATTACCACCTCCCCAAACAGGTATACTTTCTAACTATACTTTAAATTATTACCTTTATACACAGAGATAAGTATAGCTTTCACTTCTCCTCAAAAAAGCTTGTTTCTGCAGCAGACACTGCCCAAAGCGCAGAGAACAACTGCTGATACATCTCCAAAGTCTGGAGGACTAGGAGGTCGGCTGCAAATAGTGTTATCTATATGTGATAGGAAAGCATCGTGTGTGTGTGTGTGTGTGTGTGTGTGTGTGTGTGTGTGTGTGTGTGCATGCATGTGTGTGTGTGTTTTAGAACCTACATGACTTATGATTGACTAGGCATGCAGTACTTAAGGATGTGGCCCCAGTTTCTAGTGTTGCAATGTATCATGACAGGGGAAAATGGGAAGAAATAAGATCTTAAATATTAAATCAACCATTCTTGCATCTATCTATCTATCTATCTATCTATCTATCTATCTATCTATCTATCTAATCCCATTTGACAATTACATAATAGACTGTTGATTTTTCAGATTTATATTATCAATTAAACTCTTAGCATCTGTCATGCCTACTTGTCAGAAACCCATAATAGCTGAATTTGCAGTATAGTCTCCTGGAGAACTCCTTCTTGGTGAAGCTTAGTGATACGGACCTGAGAGGGTGTTGTGAGGCTCTGTGATTCCCAAATGTCAAACTAGGTAGTTAAGGAGACAGGCTCCCTGATTTGAATCTACTTAAGAACTGCCTGAGGAATGCAGATGTTTATCATTGTTTCAGAAATGCTATTCAGCCCATTAAAAAAAAAATCCATCTTGAACACTATTTGATTAGTTTTAGTAAAAGCCAGGCTTGTTTCTAAAAAGTTTAGAAAAATACGAAGTCTGCAAAATGCAACTAAGCCCTACCCTTCTATAATTAGACTTTTAATAAGGTTTCAATTTAAATTTTCTCTGCTTGTGTTTTATGTCCTCTAACCCTTGCTACTCAAGTGAGAGCATTTAATTGGCACCAGTGACATCATCTGAGAGCTTATTAAAGCAATGGGATTTCAGGCCCCATGCTACATCTACTAAATCAGAAATCTCCACTTTATGCAAGAGCCCCAGGACATGATGTGCATATTGCAAGGTGAGAAGCAAGAATCTGGAGGATAGCATGCCATATGACACCTACTCACTTTTAGAAACAGGAAGCCCAATTCCTTACAATCTGCCAATTGTATCCCTTACTAAGTGTCTGGGTATTTAGGCAACTACACATTTTATTTTATTTTTTTTTACATTATATTTTAAGTGGATATATTTTATATAAGAAATTATTGATGTAACATTATTTTAACTTACTAAGATAGTTCATTTATCCTACAGAATTTACTTGAATGCAACTATTCTTCCTGATATATAGTAACATAAATCCTACACATAGAAATTATTTTGTCTCTTCTTCTGAATTGTTTTCTGTATGAACATATGTGTGTCCTGTCTTTACTTTTCACTTTGAGGTAGTTACTATAGCAAACTTATGAAGTCTATTTCTATTTCTAAGTATCTAGATGCTCTTGAAGAGATAATTCCCATCTGAACTTTGAAGGTAAACAACAAAGACAATGCTAACCAACATGAGTTGACAGAGTAAATGAAAAAAAAGTGTGTGTGTGTGTGTGTGTGTGTGTGTGTGTGTGTGTGTGTGTATCCCAGACCTTACTGAAGTAATCATTGCTTTATCTCAGTTAATGCCAATGCACCACAAGAACACATTATTCTCTTTTGAATTTCATGAGGCATGCCTAGAACATACTTGAATTTCTTTGTGGTGGTGATCATATTTTTATTATGGGGCAGAAAACAAAAGGTCTGACCAATGTTGAAAGGTAAACAACTCAGTGTAACAAAGTCAGGGTTTTAGGCAACCCTAGAGAGCAGGTCATCTGTGATATTAATTCCAGTAATTATGTGACTCTATGAAGTGGCTCAACCATCGATTCTGATGACGTAGCATTCCCTTACCTGTTGCTTTCTTCCTTGCTTGCCAACACCACCCTTAGCCCCCTCATTGGTTAGCTCCATCAACAGGAGAAACAGCCACAAGCAGCCTTTCTGCAGTGTCACATCTAATCTTTACCATAGTGGTGTCAATTAAGTCCTATGTATTCAGTGAGAAATTAAAACGGATTTGCCAGGTATTCTTTATCCAGAAAATGTGGTATGATATTTAGCAGTTCATCCAAACTTGTGCCATTCATTGCATTAATAAAGACTATCCATCTATGGCCTCCACAAAGCTTATATATTTCAAAGTTGGACAAAGAGGCAAAGTTCTTAGTTCCTTAGGTTTAATGTCCCTTCCTGTCTTTTCTTTTAGAAGGTTATAAAAATGTAATACTTGGTCTCCTGCTGCTAATAGTGTCTCCATCTTTTCTGCTATAAATCAGGTGTGTAGTGTCCCCTGCTTATAGACGAACATGTCACCAGATAAACAGAATGAAACAAATATTGAACTACATAGAAGCATTGTCCCATATTTTATTAAGGTCCACAATTCAAAGTTTCGGGAACATAAACAAGTATCAACGGGAACAACATCAATGAAACACAGACTGGATGTCTTTAACTCTGATACTAAAATGTTCACAGAGCACTGGTGCTTTCTGTGCACACTAAGGCTCATCATTTTCTAAGCAGTCATTTCAAATAAAGCAACAGTCAGCAAAGGCCTTGAACAACAGAATATATATATATATTATTGATTTTATTGATTAATTTTAGTCTTTGGTTAGTTCCTTGAAATTTTCTATTTATTTTAGATGCCTAAGAGCTACCTTGTTGTAAGAATTATTGTTCTTGTACAATTGCCAGATAATTGGAGAACATAAAGTTGAGCTAGAAGCATCTATCAGCATCCTCATACAGAATAGGAGGGATGATGGAAGCACCTCTAAGCAGGGGTGTCCTTGTGAAACACCACCTAAGCAATCATGGCAGGATGAGGGAGGACTTTCTATGTATGCATTTCCCTAGACTCAGTCCCAGTAAGGCTTTGTTTAAATGTTCTGATAAAAATATCTTGAAGCTATGTATATTCAGTCTTTGAGTTTGTGGTTTGTAACTTTTTATTTCAAGGATTATTTATTTAATAATGCTTATACATAGGGTGACTTGACATTTAAATCCCATCAAAATTGTTAATTATTTTCCATGACCAAAATTTATTCTTTTTTTTCCCTATACAGACCATTAATTTTTTTGTATTGTATGTATGTGCATGATATATGTGAGGGATATGTGCATCAAGACAGGCACAACAGTGCCATGTTCAGTGTTTGAAGGTTAGTGGACAATGTTCAGGGGCTGGTTTCCCCTTCCACCAAGGATTCCTATTATCAAACTCAGCTCATCAGGCTTGCATTCCACGCACTGTTCCCACTGAGCCACCTCACCAGCACTATTTGTTTGAGTTCTGACGACCCATAGATGGTCTTATTCCTATACTTAATCACAGTCTCTCTCTCTCTCTCTCTCTCTCTCTCTCTCTCTCTCTCTCTCTCTGTGTGTGTGTGTACGTGTGTGTGTGTGTGTGTGTGTGTGTGTGTGTGTGTGTGTGTGTGTGATTTTTGAAACAGGTTCTCTTTGTAGCTCTAGTTGGCTTGGAACTCAGTATTTGGACCAGGGTAGTCTTGTATGTCCTGAGTCTCTCTCCAAAGTACTAGAATGACAGATGTGTGCCCCCATGCTCAGCTAATGAAACAGATTAAGACAAAATATTATACAGAGATATATGGCAAAAATAAAGTGAAAGTGACTTTAGTTTTTAAATCTTTTAACTCTTGCCGCTGAAGTCTAACCATGTAACAGGTTTCCTATTGGCCTAGGAAAACTTTGCATTTTATTTCTCAATGATGCACAGTCGACTTTGCATAACTTATGCCCTGGTGAGACCATGGTCTACTGAGGAAATCACTTTATGTTCTTGGAGCAAGGTCTCATTCTATGCCCTGCTCTGGCCCCAAGCTAGTGGTGATTCTCCTGTTTCTGCTGTTCAAGTGCCTGGATTACAGGCGCAGCTAACTAGAAATGATGAGCAGCTTCTGCAGAAAAGCTCACTCAGCGGTGGTAGACTATTTATTTAACCATCACAGGCGAGATGCTTGGGTTTGAGTCCCAGCCCTGGAGAAAACCGAAACGACTGATGTGGCCTCAGTGCTCAGCCAGTATGCCCATAAGGATTTAAAATGTATGTGAGGCTCTTCAAACCAAAACGAATCAAAAAAGAGATGAGGAACAATACTACATATTCATCAAAGGAAAAAATCCACCAAGACATTTTGATTTCTAACATTGATTTTCCCCAAGTATGGCACCCACATTCATAAAAGAAACACTTCTAAAGCTTAAGTCAGACATGAGTCTTTACAGACTGATAGTGGGAGATGTCTAATGCCACTCTCATCCACGAACAGGTCATCAGGACAAAAACAAAACAGAGCAATGCTGAAGCTAACAGACATTATAAACCAAATGAACATCACAGAAATTTACATAACATTTCACCCAAATACAAAAGAATAAACATTCTCCGCAGGGTAACATGGCCTCAGCTGTAGCACAACTGACTCCATGATGGAAGTCACGTTCAGGTTATCAAACTCAGCACATAGAAAACTCCGCCACTGTGTAGATACCTAGCTGCCTAGCTATCCTCACAGTTCCTGGAAGAGGGTCATAGCACAGCTTAGCACAGCACAGCATAGCACAACACACAGATCCATGAGGCACTTCCTCACACCTACAGCCCAATATGCAGCATCTGTAGATTATAATTTTAAATAGTGTGGGATGATGCAACATGCTCATAAGAGGAGAAGAAAAGTGTCATGTGGATATTTGTCAGGTTTCTTGTGCTGTCTACTGACGTGGTGATGCCTCATGAATACAGAACTTTAGTGATCACAAAGAGTGTGGGAGTTCTGCAGGATTAATTATAGTATAACATGGTATGGTGTAGTATGGGATGGCATGGTATGGTACAGATACAGGTAACACTGTTTTCAGTATACCAGAGTAAGTAGGGATGTGCATGATCCAGACAGATTGTACTTTGTATCTGAAAAAAAATGTGCTTCATAAGAAAAAATAATTGATGGTCAGGGAAACTTTTCTTTGCCTTAGTCAATCAGGTGAACTCCTTTTTGAAGCCAGTCAGTCACTTTTGCTAAAAAATGACATTATAAGAAGAAATGGGTGAATGGAGCCCAGAGCTGCTTTTCATTTCAGATTTCTCTCACTGTGGCAAAGCAAAGAGGAAGATTATTGGGGACAAAAGTGCATAATAAACTGTTGGGAGACACATGTGCATAAAGCTCTGTTGTACTGATAAGAATAAAATCCTTGGGCTGGAGAGATGGCTCAGAGGTTTAGAGCACTGACTGTTCTTCCAGAGGTCCTGAGTTCAATTCCCAGCAACCACATGGTGGCTGACAACCATCTATAATGTGACCTACTACCCTCTTCTGGCATACAAGCATACATGGTGGGGCACTGCATACATAATAAATAAATAAATATTTAAATATTAAAAAAAGAATAAAATCCTTAGGCAGATACATTCTACAGATTCCAAACTGTAATTTTAGCAATTCTATGTTAAATATTCCTGTTTGTACCTTGGAATATACCCAGAAGATGCTCCAGCACACAACAAGAAAATTGGCTCAACCATGTTCATAGCAGCCTTATTCATAATAGCCAGAACATGGAAACAGCCTAAGTGTCCCTCAGTAGAAGAATGGATAAAGAAACCGTGGTACATAGACACTATGGAATACTACTCAGCTATTAAAAACAAGGAATTCCTGAAATTTGTGGACAAATGGATTGAGCTAGAAATGATCATAATGAGTGAGTTAACCCAGAAGCAGAAAGACTCAAATGGTATATACTCACTTATATCTGCATACTAGCCCAAGGGGCATGTCCCACGAAAGCCTTCTTTTACCAGGAAACTGGGACAGAGGGGAGGACATCCTATTGGGACTCTAGATGAGAGAAGCATGGGAGAATAGCAAAGTAGAAGGATCCAGTGGGTCCTAGAAACCTACAAGTAGAACATTATGATAGGCAGATTTGGGCCCAGGGGTCCCGCTCAAACTAAAGCACCAGCCAAGGACAATACAGGAGGTAAACTTTAAACCCCTACCCAGATCTAGCCAATTGACAGAACATTCTCCACAGTTTAGTGGAGAGTGGGGTATGACTTTTACACAAACTCTGGTGCCTCATATTTGACCATGTCCCCTGGAGGGGGAGACCTGGTGGCACTCAGAGGAAGGATAGCAGGTTACCAAGAAGAGACTTGATATCCTATGAGCATATACATGGGGAGGAAGTCCCTCTCAGGCACAGTCATATGGGAGGGGAGTAAGGGGAAACTGGGAGGGAGGGAAGAATGGGAGGATACAAGGGATGGGATAACCATAGAGATGTAACAAGAATAAATTAATAAATAATTTTAAAAAATATTCCTGTTTGCAATTAAAGTTGACCATGCACAAAGTAAAGATGAATAATAAAATTAATACTTAGAATTATTAATTTTCACTTAAGAGGGCATTAAATAACATGAAAGATCAATGTGTAGAGTTAGGAGAGATACTAAAAGAATACAAAAGCTTTACATTTCAGTCTCTCCAGGGGCATTCTCAACACCGTCTTTTCTTTTTTAGTCAGGGGCCACATTTCTTTTCATGAAGCAAATTATGCAGTTGGTCTTGGTTATGTAGTTATATTAGAGGTCACACATTTGTGTGTATATTATATTGTTCTTATAAACAAGTAAATGGCTATGTTTTAGGGTTTTCATTTCTATAAAATGTAACTGTATCCTTACCCACAGACAGAAAATTTACTTTTTTTCCCTTTTCTTTTCTTTTTCCTGTAAGCTGCAAAGGGAGGAATTGTGAAGAGGGAAGATGAACCAATAGGAATGAGCTTCACTCTTTAATTGATCAAGTGAAACTGTGTGTGTGTATCTGTCTCTTTCTCTCCCCCGCACCCCGTGGGGTGTGTGTGTGTGTTCGTGTTCGTGTGCGTGTGCGTGTGTGTGTGTGTGTGTGTGTGTTTCCTTTTAGAACCAAGTAAAGACTTAGCATACTCCTCTTGGTAAAGGTCATTACTTAAGTGCTGTTCAGATGGCTAGAAAGTCGAAATGATGTCCCACAAGTGAGTTACTTATTCTTTTCTTGCTGAAAAGGTAGGCTTCAAATGGAAAAAACAAACAAACAAACAACAACAACAACAACAAAACCACTGCCTTTTAAAATGTAATAAAACAATTTTTCTGGGGAATTGTTTTTTCCTATTTCATTCAGCCATTATAAAAAACATATTAAAATGTTACCTTATCCTCCCATGCTGCCTAAGGCTGACCAATAACAGCATAAACAGACCCTGGTGCTCTATAATGATCCCCTGCCCGTCTCTCACCAAGTCGTGTTGTCTAGTGATTATTTTCAAAAGCAATGATAGATGTAACAACTGTTCTAGAATGGTGATGGTGATGTATTTCAGTGCACATGCAGGGCACTAAAGGTAAAGAGGTAATTCCAACAGGAACAGTCTGCATCTGTTTTGTGATGAGCTTTACCTTAGTGTATCTGGGATCTTCTGCTCTAGTAGTTGTATTCATTTACCACATGCAACCAACTTTAAAGGTTGTTCAAAAACCATGTGTGTCTCATCCACTTAATATTTATAATAAAGTAAAACTATAGAATTTAAATGAGAAAGCTAAAAATCAAGTTGTTTTCCATTTCAACAAAATATGCTAGGAAATCAGATTTATAGGAGATAATATTTCCCTTAAGTTTTCAGTTTGAGGAAAAAGAACATTCCCGTGCCATCAGTGACTATTTATCATGGTGAAGGTAATGAGAATTAATGGAAGGAATCAAATTACATTAAATGCAGCACTGATGAAAATTGCCATTCTCAACTACAAACTCATGCCATGAACCAAGATGAAGGTGTTACAGTGTTTTAAAGAATATGCCAAAAGTTCATTCAAGAGAACCTTTTGACATTAAGTAACATTGAATCAAATATTAAAAGGTCATTGGACCTATGACCTGTTTTGGTCCTTTAAATTATTTTATGATTATTTTATGATTCAATTACTACTTTCCCTGAAAACAACTGACAATCAGATTTACTAGCATTGGCTTGGTCGACGTGAGATAAAATGTAGTCACCTAAGAATCAAAAACAATGTGGCCAGAGGAAACATATAATATTTGCCTTTTTGTTAGTATGGGGTGCCTCACTCAGGATGATTGTCACATGATCAAATCATGGTGAATAATATTAACAAATAATAATAAAATAATTAAAAACCAAACCACATGACCATATGTTCTCCATCAACTTACCGGGTCTGCATTTAAGTAGGTGTCCCTGACTAATGTGGTGTAGTGAGACCTCTCCTCACACATGGAAATAACATTGCGTATGTACCTTGACATCTGTGACATGCTTTTCAACCAGTAGAATTTGAATTGCAATTAACTGCAATGACACACAGCACAAGGCACAGTGATGTCTTGTTGTACTTATTTGCCCATATCCTGAGAAAGCTTAACAATGTAAGTGATAGGAAGACACAAGATATTACAGTGTAAACACAGCACTTGTGTGAGTTTTTAAAATTAAAGCAATCATCTTGAATTGTTGTTTATTATACAAATTTAAAGTGCTTCAATCAGCAACACAAACTCCAATGAGAATAACCTTTTTTTGTCCCTGTTTCTTTCTCCTCCATGCCCAGACATGAAGTGTCTGTTTGCCCTTTTATTGAACAGCATATGATTATATTCATATCCACTCCATTTTCTATCTGGACATTTCTTCTGTGTAGACTCTTTCTTCAAAAAGCACATCAAACAGATCTTTCCTCGTCTGTTAGCACAAATCTGCTACCAACAGATTTGCTATAAGATTTAAAATTTGCATGTAACAGTTAAGTGTAAGAAATCATAAAATGAAATTGAAGAAGATAAAAACTATTGTCGTTTCTTTCTTTAATAACATGTAGCAATATAGTACATACACAGAGACGATAAATGAGCTCACACCCTTCCAGGGCTCCAATTATCTCAAATTCTTTTAGCTTACAGCTTTTGTCAATAACACTCCAATTCTTCTGCTTGTCATTTTAGCCACTGTTTAATGATGTTCTGCTACCTGTCATTAACAGTGTCCTTTTTTTCCTCCCTTCTCCCATCTTTTTGGCATCTTATATTACTTATAACGAAGAAAATCTTGAAAACATCAACTATTATTCAATATAAAGAGAAGCAATGGAGTGTCCATGTTTCTGTCCTCATACATCTGTTGCCTAGTATTTTTCAACTTCAGGGATTTCTATATCCCAATCCTAATTTTTATTTTTTAATACCAAAAGTCTTTTGTCAGACAGACTCATTTGCTCTTTTTGCCAGCAGCTTTCCTTTCTCTTCCAGATCCAGCAGGCACTCACCATTCATGAGGCCAGCATTCTCACTGTCTCTGGAGACTTTCCTTCATTGCTTGCCTGGGAAGTGACTTTTGATTGACTTTACCAATTAAGTGAGTTTGGTATTAATGTCAGATCTGACGATTCCTGAAATAAGAAATCAGTGCAACGAGACTGTAAAGACTGTAAGCTCTGAAGAAAGTAGGCTAAAGTAATTTCTCAGAGAAGACAGATGTTTAATTACTCAGTTACCAGCAAATGTTCAGTTGTACATTCTGCTCCGAAAAAAAAAAAGAAAAAAGGATCAGTGATTGCACAAATCCTACTCCTGCTCCGCAGTGCGAGTTTTTGAGTCAGGTTAACTACATTGGTTTCTTGCTAAATGGAGATAGCATGACACGGACACGATCCTCTTCACCTCATGGGAAGTAAACCCTGTACCATTAATTCAAATTTCAGAATGAGGGTAGTCAGGCTCTGCACAGGCTGTGAGCCCTCCTATCTCAGTCTGACTCATTTACAAACTGACTTACCTCTTGCTGCCATTCTAAAGTGAGGGAGGCCTGAGTTCAAGGAGCCATGTTCTCCTTGGGGAAGAAGAGGCAAAGGGGATAAACTTGCTCCTTTGGAGTCTTTTTTCAGTTTTCCACAGACTTTATTTGTCCATACACATACAATTTTTAAAATATAGAATGTAAATTCCAATTGCAAAAGTCTGCTATTGGAAAGAGTGCACACCAGCAGGAAGGATTCTTAAACATTTTTTTTTTAAGATGAGTTCTTCTGTCATTTTATTTCTGAGTTTTTCTAACTAGTGGTAAGTACGGGGCCGGGCATTTTCAGACCTGTCTGAAGCTCCTGGCTGTATTCACATTGCTCTTTGAAGCAGCCCTGCTTGTCTCACAATTCCTCAGAGTCTGAACTTCAGCCTACAAGCAGTGAGCTCACCAGGGTGTCTCGACTCTGCTTTGAATGGTTTTGAGGAAGTGTGGTTTCTGCACTTCGTGGAATTGTTGCATTGGCCATGCAGCTGTGTTTGTTAAAGTGCATTCTTCTTTTAAAAAAATAAGAGGAATAATCTTTACACTTTAACCAAGGTACTTAAAAAACTGAACTGTTGGGTCTCTCAACAGGTAGCTCCCCAACTGATCCTATGCCTACAAATATTAGTGTTCCATTACAAATGTTTATAGGGTTCCAGATGGAGGGGACTTCTTCGCATTCACAAGGGCCATATTAATTATACTTTCAGTTGTTGAGGAAAATAGATGACAGAAACTACTCTAGTGCAGAAATACTTATTTTGGCTCTCGGCTTCAGCTCAACATGGTGAGGACAGTGTGGCAGAGCACAGAAGCCTACCCTTGAGGCTAGAAAGTGTAGATAGACAGTGAGGCAAGCAATCAGACTCCTCCTTCATCTGCACCGGTTCCATCAGGGCCTCTTCCAGTGGGATTGGACAAGGTATATCCAGGGCAGCTCTTCCTGCTGTAGTTAATCTCTGAAAACACCCACGCAGATAGAGCCATGGGTATCACTTAATTTGATCAAATAGAGGATTAACCTCTGCAAGGTTTCTCTCTTCAAGACTTAGTCATTTGCCTTAGGACGGTTCAACTCAGGATAATTTGCAGACATCCATTTTCAGGGCATACAAACATCCAGGCCATAACTGTAGTAAAGTTCATGAATGACATGCTAGTGTGATTCGGTCACTTGTACAACTTCTCTCTCCTGTACAATTTGGAGGACTATCCAATGCATGTGCTATAGTAACTTTTACCTGGAACAGGAAGTGACTACACAGGATGTACTGTCCAATAATTATATTTGTTCCCACCGTTCTGATCATTAGCTGGCCATTTCAGCAGCAAGACACCTTATACTATCATGATGTCGCCAATAAAATGCAATCAGGATACAGATTGAAATTTTTTAATGACATTATTTTGTTTCCTTAATATCTCGTGACTATTTCACTGACCATTAAGGAAAGGCACATGGCCTACTAAATTTTTAGGAACTTTACCGGGAAGTAGGAGCTGAGATGTGGTTAAGGACCTTCTTACTCTACAATACAAACTTGTAAAACTTCAAATTAATAAATGATTAAATATGCAGAAAATATAACACTATTAAGCAAATTTAAAGTTAGCCAGTAAATCATAAAACTGAATGACAACTTTCATTCCAAGTGTAGCAGATAACAGAGGCTAGATGTCTTTTCACCTCCCAAGAAATTCCAAGGATGGGTAAGGAAGCCGACATCAATAATTACATTAAGTTAGATGCCGCACTTGGTATGGGACAGGGGATTTTAAACTCTTAACTTTGAAAAATGTCAAACAAATGAAAAGTTTAAAGAACAGTCTAGCAATTTTTCATTATACTTCCCTATAATTTTTTAAAAAGCTCATCTTTTATGGTATGCAAAGGTCTCTTTAAATTTATTTTCACAATGGCTCTTTAAAGGAGTCCTTTTTAGATGCTTCAAGTTTACAATGAAGACACATAAAGCAGAGGGGAAAATAAACCTTTTCTTAGTCATACAGTTGATATATTATGGTTGGTCTGAGGTTCACATCTAGAGATTGGTCCAGCTTATGAAACCTACACAAAAGACTTTATTTCTGCTATTAAATGAGTTATATGGAGGGAAATATTTTAAAAATAAATTTACATTTAAATTACATGTATGCAGGACAAAGGTGTAGTATAATAAGATTTAGCGGGTGAAGTTTCCACAAAGATTTTTAAAAGGATTCAGGCAAATAAGTAGGTAGCCAGGCAAAGTAGATATATTTGGAACCACAACCACGGAGGGATCGGGAAGCTATGGAACGCTCTCAGAGATTCTGGACCTCTTCCCAGATCGGCTGGGAGACAGGAAGTCGCTATTTTCCTGGGTGTATGAGTTGTTTTCAGGAAACGTTCCAGCCGGGTAACCCAGTTTTCTATAAAATGGAATGAAAACACAACTGATTCTGAGAGCCCAGAATTGCCGCTCTTCTGACTTGACATTCTTAATCCTACCCAGAGAGCTGCCTCCGCTGTGTGTGTTTAACTGCTGCAGGACCAATACACCGCTCCAGCGATGTTCCAAGGCAGCAGGAACATCCCTCTTCCTGAGGCGGAGGACTGGGTTCTAGCTCTGGCTTCTTACTGAGTTAATGCTGCCTAAACTTTCACACCGAACGACTTCCAGGGCCCATTTCACTTCTAAAATGTTACGGTCGGGGAGATAACTAACAACTGGTATGTTTGCAACACTTTGTCCATGCCAGATTTCCTTGTTTATTTTTATAGCTTCTTAGCTATTCAAAAACACTTTTTCATGTCTACCGACGTATCATATTTTATAACCACTCTTGTGAGAAGCATTAGTTACACCAAGCTGACGATAGAGGGAACCTGGGTGCAGTAACATGATGTGTTAAAAAAACAACTGTCAAGTAGGTGAGGCTAAGATCTCAGGCTCTGATTTGGCTTTTTCCATCCCTAGGACAGTTATTTCTGCAGCTTCATTCTGAGCTTCGTCTCACTATTCTTGAGATAGTATATAATGTCTACCCTGAGTGTCAATAGTGGGAAACAAACATGACCTATGAGTAATGCCACCTTTAACGCCGCCAATACTGCCATTTGCCTAACATACCTTCTTCATTGCAGTTATAAACTGCTACAAGGACACACTTTTGTGAGAAGGAGGTTCTAAAAATACTCAAGACAGCGCAAATAAAATGCCCTGAGCAAGAGCTGATTTGTCATGGGGAGGGAAGGGAGGTCATGCTTAACACCGTCAGGGAAGAGCATTGGGAGAGCGGCCCTAGGGTAAACAGAGATGACACTGGAAGGGCATGTCAGTGATGGAGAGGAAGTGAGGCCACACTGAAGAACACACTTGGCTTCCTTCAGAGCTGCCTTGGCCAGTTTCAGTTTTCTCCTTAAAGGTAGCACTTGCCTGTCTCATTCTTGGAAATTTGTGATACTTTTATGCTTTTATGCACATGTATGAGACATAAAAGTGATGAGAGTCAGTGTCACAGACAATAGCATTTTTTAAATCGTACTTCAGCAATGTGCCTTAACCTTCCTTCAATCTCAGTCTTTGTGCCTCCTCCACATCCTCCCCTTCGTTCCCTGTTTCTTTAATGAATTATCCAAGTATGTCCCAACAGCAGTTGCTGTAAAAGAAGTTTGAGCAGGAAAACAGGAGGGGTGAACACACAAGCATCAAATTTGGCGCACTGCTGGCTAACACTCTTCTCCACATACCATATGCTGATGACCATCCCAAACCAGAGTTTGCTTAACTTACTCTTTCACGGAACTGCTTTCCCCTTAGAATTTTATTTTCTTCTTAAAATGATATTCTGTGTAATGTTTTTTGAAAACTACTGCTTTAGTACCATCTACATACAAACCAGGGCACAGTGCAGATTTTGTTCCTGTTTAGATGACATCGAATGGCTCAAACTATGCTTGAGTTGGTTAAAAAAAAAAAAACCACACACACACAAATTTTAGTTTCTAATGAATTCAATTCTTACTTATCTGGCATTCAGTTTCTGTTTCAGTTAATGAATTACTTCAAAAGGACTCTGTGATTTTACTAATTTTCAAAAGTAAATAAAAATTATCAGACTTTTTTTTTTATTCACAATATACTTGCCAACATTAGGACTGAGGACAATTAATTGAATTTATATTGACCACATTCTACTGCTGGAAGCATTGTGGAGGAAGAAATGCTGCAAGCTGGTGCTCTACGAGGCATCTATTTCTCTCGTGCCTTAGATGATTACAAGGAAATTAAGTAGGTAAGCAATTAGTAGGGAATGCTGGAAACAAAATCTATGAGACTAGAAGAGATAGGCAGCACCATTTTCACCTCTCAGAAGCTAGGAAAGTTAAAAGAATTAGTTTGTTTCATCTCATTACAAAATTAATTGTGTTTATCTATCTAAGCTGCATGTAGTTAGGTTAGAATCAGCTATACATTGAAACTGCCTTTAAGAGAATACCAAGTTGTGAGCTCTGAGACCATATAAATATAAGTAACATTATATAAATTGAACATAGACACATATATCCTAAATATAAAAATATGCACAGTAAATATATATGTAAACAAATGTATGCATGTATGTATAACAACAACTGAAGGAAAAGAGGTCATGAATTTGATGGAGAACATGTTGTATTTTGGAGGAAAAGAGACAGGAGAGAATTATGTCATTATAATTTAAATAATTAAAATATTCCACTGGACTTGGAAACTTAGATGGAAAAAGTTTGGGTTCAATTTTCTGGCTGTGTAATTTGGTTACCTAACTTCTCAATAAGGCTTTGATACTCATTATTTATTATCAATATTGTAATATAGTTTTAGTAAGAGACAAACAAATGAAGTTTGACATACAGTCACTAGTGTGGATGAACTTAGGACCCACTTACTAGTATACACACTGTGCTTGTTATATTTCGTACAGTACTTAGTGCAAATAAAATACAGAAAATACCCAGATGAACAAGGAAGCATACAAGAATATATAAATTTTCATTGGGAATGCTATGAAAATTGAAATAGCCATTTTCCTGTACAAAATTAGGTATATGTATGGCAAAAAAATTCTTATCCTCCTCCCACTTTTAGCAGTCATGCAAGAAACATATGTTGTTAATTTACAATATTTTATGGCTTTGTCTAGGCTCATGTTTTCAGAATCGAAATGCTGGTTAATGTATGTGGGTGTTCCCAGCTCTCAACATGCTCCTGAGGTACAGGCCTGCAATCCCAACCAACAACTCTCCATCTTCACCTGATTTTCTAATGGACACTAAAAATTTAATATTTCTAAAAATGGAATCTTGATTTTCTAATACAATCCTGGCTGCCCAATATTTACTTAGAATCTTTTCCTTTTAATACAAAGCTGATAAGATGTTCAAAATCCTGAGTAAATCCTTATTAATGCCTTTCATATCCACACATGGAATTCATCAACAATTTGTTGATCTCATATTCAGCAGTATAAGTCCATGCTGCTATAATTTTTCTCTTAGGGGATGGCTATTAATTTCCAGTTATAATTACCAATTATTTCTTAAATAATCACCCACATCACAAACTCCATGATCTTTTTTCTTTTTTTAAATTTTATTTATCTATTTTTTTTTAATGTACATTGATGCTTTGTCTGCACGTATGTCTGTGTGATGGTGTCAGATCTTGGAGTTACAGACAGTTGTGAGCTGCCATGTGGGTGCTGGGAATTGAACCCAGGTTCTCTGGAAGAGTAGCCAGTGCTCTTAATCGCTTAGCCATCTCTCCAAGCCCCCATGATCTTTTAAACATATTTTATGTCCTCCAGTAGCATTCCAGAGGACTTAATAATAAATTAAAATTACTTCCTATAAAGTTCAATTCATTTAGCCCCACCTATTCTTAAAAAAATTCCTCATCTATTGTTTAAAAATGCCAACAAAGTATGCAGTTTTATTATTCCCTGCCTGGTGTCATGATATCATGGGTGACTTCAATACCCATTGCACAATAGCAACTTTTGTCTAAAAAAATGTAGAACATGTTTTTTAGAACATGTTTTATAATGTATTTTTGTAATTTTCCTCACTCATTTCTAACACAAAGGGACAAAAAATATAAGCCAACTCACTAATCAATATGTATTTAAAAATTCAAATTGCCACTAATGTAAAATACATCAGAGTATAAAACATCTCAAAAATCTAGAATTAAGATCATGTTTGTGCATGTGTATTATGTGTACATATGTATCTCTGGTGTGAATGTTCCTATCTATATAGGTACATGTGCACCTGTAAAAATGTGTTTAGAGACCAGAGGTCACTTAGCTGTCTTCCTTAGTCATTGCTTTATGTATTGAGACAGAGTCTCACAGAACGTATAGCTCATTGATTTAACGAGGCTGGATGTCAAGCAAAATCAAGGAACTATCTGTCTCTTTCTCTTCAATTTGGGGATTATAGATGAGCTCCACCATGCCCAGGGTTCCACCTGTTAACTGGTGAGCCATCCTCAGAACTTCATGGTTGTATGGCAAGCTGTTTACTAGATCAGCTGTCTCTCCAATCTCTTGGAACCAGAATTTTAAATTAACATTCTTAATATGTTAAATCCAATGAAATCTTTCACAGAAGAGTGTAGGAGTACAATATTATTGAAGTGCTATATTAACTACAGACAGCTGACAGTATTTGTGCTAATGTAATGAAAATACAATTACTAAAATATGAATTTATCTCCTATCTACATTCCTACATTGAAAGAGCAGCCACACTGTGCTCGACTGAATGCTCCATCTAGCGTGCTGTGTATCTCAACAACTTTGGGCTTGTTCTTTCTTCTCCCACAATATCTAACATGGAAGAAACAAATATGTGGGTTTTTCCTGTCCTGTGTGCTCTGTTCCCCATTTGTTTAGAAACTCTAGTCCAGGATGTTGAATCACTCCCTGCACTGGATTACAATAAACACCACTCAGTACTAATCATATTTACCAGAGGTATATTTTACATATCATTATGTTGGGTTTCACTGTGCACAATACCCTTTATGTACCATTTTCTCTTTTAAAAGACCATCAGATTTCTGGCTTCATAGACTTTACTAGATTCATCCTTGCGTTTCACAACCCATAGCAGGTTCTCCTGAGAAGAACCTGCATATGGTGAGGGGAGCTGTGCCTTACTTTTACACGTTAAATAGCCATATAATTTAGGATTTCACATTCTTGAAGTTTTAGGTCATACCTGTAAAACAAGGTAAAATTAAAAGACCAAGGAAAATCTGAAGTTTATGAATACCAGTCAACTACTCCTGATACCATTAGTCTCAATACCATCTAATCAGCCTATCCTATTTTGATGTAATATTTGGTTGAGTATATGCTACATTTTCTATGGCATAGAATATCTACTCCTTCCCTTTAAATACATGACTCAAACTATTGAGTTGAATGCAATCAATTGGTAGCATATTTAATAGAGTAGGTGAAGTTATGCCAATCACACACTGACAGACACATTAGACTTTATGTTAATCTTAACATGTCTAAGGGTGGTAAGCCTGAAGTTTCTGAGATACCTAGGACCATTATCCTATCTCTGATTTATCATTAACTCATTTAAGGTCCATTCTCTCTAGGTAATTTTTAAGTCTCCCTTAACACTCCTCTCTCTCTCTCTCTCTCTCTCTCTCTCTCTCTCTCAAACACACACACACATACACACACACATGCATGCACACACATTTTTATATTTTTAAATGAATGAGGAAAAGCAGACTAGAAAGAAAGACATGGGTATGATATGGGTATCTTACTATCATCTATCTATCTGTCTATCTGTCTATCTCTCTATCTATCATCTAGCTTTTCCTTACTTATATAGTATTTACATTTCTTTAAAACATACAAAAATGTTACACAAATGATATGCTATTATGTCACATAAAATACTTTCTATTCTACATTATTTCTACAGTCAGGCTGCTTGCTTTTTGTATTTGAATGGTTGATTATTGATTTTGAAAACTGGTAGGCTTCGTAATAATGTTTATGGGATAATGGTAAAACCATTGTTCACTTTTGGCAATTAAGAAGTGATCTAGATTGGAGGCAATAAATATATTCTTTTAAACATACTGTTTCTGACCTGGCCATTGGTTTCTTGACAGTTTTTTGTGTATATTTAAAACAAATATAATATTGATACATACTAAAATTTTCAGAGAGCAAACATTCAGAAAGTGCCAATCAAAAGTAATTTCTTACTTCTATTTCAAACTTTCCCCAATAGAAATTACATTATCTATTTAAGCTATTCTGGCAAACAATTTATCCTTAATTTATTTAACTTCGCTGAAAGCATTCTCCTGCTTTGACAAGGACTCTAAGAGAAAATTAAAAGGATGATAAAAGTCACATACTATTCCAATGTGATAAGAGAAAATAAGGATTTAAACTGAATTTTACAAGAATATCAGATTTGTATGCAAAACCATACAATTAAAGCTAGCATTACAGTTCAATCTTTTAAAACCCAAGTATAGTGTAAATGTTTTATGAAGACATTTAATACACTTTAAATACATTCTCGGGGAAGATAAGTGTAAAATACATAGTAGTAATAAGATAATTCAAACTCCATTTTACTCTTCTTTCAATAACTTTGTTTCTGGTTCAATACTTTCTCAGTTTATTATGTGACACAAATGAATCTTTTGATGGGCAGTTTCATCTCCATTTTAAACGGTTTTACTTGATAGGCATAGTACCTAAGTACAGGATCTGCTGTTCATGTTCTCTCTCATTCTTATCCTCATTTTCTCTCTTACCCACCTCCCAGCTCTCTCTCTCTGTCTCTCTGTCTCTCTGTCTCTGTCTCTCTGTCTCTGTCTCTGTCTCTGTCTGTCTCTCTCTCTCTCTGTCTCTCTCTTTCTCCTCCTCCTTCTGTCATCTCTCTCTCTCTCTCTCTCTCTCTCTCTCTCTCTCTCTCTCTCTCTCTTTCTCTCTCTCTCTCTCTCCCCCTTCTGTCATCTCTCTCTTACTCTTTCTGCCCCACTCTCTGCTTCTCTCTCTCATGGTATGTCCTTTCTTTTCTTGTGAGGTTGTTGCATTAGAGTGCAGTATGAGAAAGAGACTAGAGTAATAAGTATTCCCAAGAGTTTGTGATTGGACATTTACCTGAGCAATATTTGAACTGTGACATGTGTGTGAGCTCCTCATCATTAATTTCCTATCTTCATTTAATAATGAAACCAGTAACATTGATTTGTTGCACACAGCTCCAGAAATTAACAAATAATGATGGAGTCTGATAGACAGTTTATGTTAAATTATCTTCTATACATAGAAGGAGTTAACTTGGTAACAGGAAACACATAGGGATGGAATTGTCCCTGACAACAAATATTGTGTCTGGTGTCTGATTGGTCACCGGCTTTCACATCCAAGAAAAAAAAAAAAACAAAAAAACCTAAGATCAAAACTACTTTAATTCCAAACAAAATGAATCCTGGTAAAAATATAAAAATCAAAAGTTCTCATATTTTATACTATGTGAGATGAACTGCAATTATAAAAGTGTAACTATGATAAAATTCAAAGATTGTATATAGTCCACCCGTGTTTACGTTTTTAGTTATGTCTTCTAGAAGAGGGTAAAAGAAGACTCTAGAATATTCTTAAACTTTTAGCATTTTCTCTGTTGTAGCCATTGTTTAAATGCTTTTTGTGAAACGCAGGTTTGAGCAGCACAGAGAAGGTAATGGCTATTATTTTCATTTTCTCAAGGAGTAAACTGAGGCACACAGAGAGTGAAAGCACTTGACTGCAAGTCAGGCCAAGGGGTTTGGGGCCCTAAACTCTTAGTCACTGTGACTGGATTTTACCCAGGAGTTTGAATCAGGCATCTTCCAGCCAAGTAGACTCCCTTGAGCAAAGTACCCTCTCTGTGCCTTGATTTCCTTTCTAAGATGAGGATAAAGATGCCTATATCACAAGGGGTAAGATGAGGATTAATTTAATTTTTTTAAAGCAATTTGGGCAATTTTGATGAAAAGGTACCAAGTGTAAGTTTTCATGTGTTCCTCTTGGTATCTTCTCTGCTAGTTTCTTCTGTGAAAATGGCAGGACAATAGAAACTCTCAAGAGCTTTGTAAAAGCAACATGCAAGGATAGCAGACTTGAATTTTGAGGGAGAAAAAATACTGTATCATTTTCATCTCCCCACCAGAAAGATTTTTAGCATTTGATAGAAACCAAGACTGCAAATTAACCTGGGCCAGTCGGGGCTCATAGAGACTGAACCATTAACCAAAGAGCATGTATGGGCTGGACCTAAGCCCCCTACACATATGTCACAGATGAGCAGCTTTGTCATCATGTGGGGCTTCTAACAATGGGAGTAGGAGGTGTCTGTGACTCTGTTGCCTGCCTTTAGATCCCTTTCCCTAGCTTGGCTGCCTAGGTTGGCCTCATTGGGAGAGGATGCACTTAGTCCTGCTGTGACTTGAGGTGCCAGGGTGGGTTGGTACCCATGGTGGGTGTTTGGGGTTCCCCTTTTGAAAAAAGAGAAAGAGGGAATAGAGAAGGGGGCTTTGAGGGTGAGACTGGGAGGAGAGGTAGGAGAGGTCTGGGATCAGGCTGTAAAGTAATTAAATAAATTACTTTTAAAAGAAATGAGAGAAAAAGAGGGCTACCTTAGTCTGGCAGAGTGGGAGGGTAGATATACTTTGTCTTTTACAAGGTCAATGTGGTACTTTCATAATAGGTCTGCCCTTACTCACCAGCATCTCCTATTTCTATTTCCCATGCCTTGTCCTTTCTCAGTGTTCACTTTGTACGCCACCTTTTATGCTTACAGGTCACATTATGTTATCGTCTCCTTTTCCACTCTCTTTGCTCCTTGAAGATCTCCTCTTCCCCTCTCATATTCCTTTGTTATTTTATAGCCCTCTTCATACATATATATATATACACATATATATGTATAAATAGTAGATATTAGATATAAAAATATTATATATATGCTCTGCATATGAGAGCTTTTATAAATCTGGCTTTTTTTCTTCATATGGTTTCCAATTCTATCTATTTTCCTGAATATATCATTCTCATTTCTGTTTATAATTGAATATTGTTTCTTTGTGTACAGGAACAAAATTTTCTTTATCTAATGGGCATTAGGTTGGTTCCATTTCTTAGTTACTATGAAGCAATAAAAATAAGGGGAAAATGGGAGGGAGGGGAGAATGGGAGGATACAAGGGATAGGATAACCATAGAGATGTAACAAGAATAAATTAATAAAAAAACATATATATATATATATATATATGCAAATATCTCAGCTATAGGATTGAGAATCTTTGAATGTATACCCAGGAATGGCATATAAAGGTCATATGTGGTTCTGATTTTAATGTGTTGAGAACCCTCTGTGCTGATTTCTATAATGGTGGCACCATTACACACACACACACACACACACACACACACACACACATATATATATATATTTCAGGTATTCATATTACATGAAATGAGTAAAGGTATGTTTTTCCCTTGATGAAATTTGTTCTTTGTTTCTGAAGCTAGCCACACTAACTGGGGTGATAAGGAAACCCACATAGTTTTAATTTCTAATTATGCTGACAGCCAAGAGTACTGAACATGTTTTCAGTTTTGTTGCCCATTTACATTTTTTCCTTGAAGATGTATCTGTTCAGTTCATTAGCCCATTTATTGGAAAAGGAGAATTACTTTTAAATTATTGAATTTCTACTGTTCTTTGTTTATTCTCAATATTAAGTCTCTGACTAATGTGTAGTTGGTACAGATTTTCCTCCCTTTCTGTAGGCAATCTCTTCATTCTAGGCTCTTCTTTCTTGTGCCAAAGCTTTCAAATTTCATGTAATCCAATTGATTAGCTCTTGAGGGTATTTCTTTTGGTAAAGAAAATCTTTTTAGAAACTTCTCTATGCTATATTTACAAGACTAGAAAAACAATTCTAATCTAATCTATTTAATACTATTTTAAACATTTTTCATATTTGTTTTCCACTAGAAGTTTCATCTTTCAGGTTTTCAGTTCAGGTCTTTGATTATGTTTAATGAATTTTTGTGTAGAGTGAGAGATATGGATGTAATTTTATTCTTTTATATGTAGCTATCCAGTTTTCTCCACAGTGGTCATTGAAGGTGCCTTTTGTTTATATGATTTGTGGCATCTTCTATAGGATTATGTCATCTCTAAATGATAGTAATTTGACTCATTTTTCTACTTGTATCCCTCTAATTTCCTTTTCTTGTATTAGTGTCTTAGTAATATTTCAAAAAAAGATACATTGAATAAAAACAGAGAGAGTGATAACCTTGTCTCATTCTATATTTTAAAGGGAAGGCTTTCATTTTTTCTTTAATATATTGTTGGCTATAGGTTTGTCATACATGGCTTTTATGACAAAGCCATATTGATCTCTGAGAAATTCTTTTTCTGAGACCAATGAGATGACCTTGTGATTTCTGTTCTTAAATATTTGTTGGTGTTGATGTTCTTTGATTGTTTGCCTTACATTAACCTCTATTGAACTGTGTCTATTGAAGCTGCCCTGTATCTCTGGGATGAATAAAACATAGTCACGTTGAATGATTTACTTACGTGTTGCTGAATTTGGTTTGCAAATATCCCACTGACAATGCTTGCGTATATCTTTTTCTGAAGACATGGTGTATGTGACTGTTTGTTTCCTTTTGTTGAAGTACAGTAATAATTAGATTTGTAGAATAAGTATGAGTGTTCTGTGTCGTTCACATTCGAGTTTTAATAATTTATTTCTTTTATTTGCATTGGTATTTGGCTACATGTATGCCTGTGAAAAAGTGTTGGATCCTCTGGAAATGGAGTTATAGACAGTTGTGAGCTGTCATGTGTGTGTGTTGAGGAACAATTTGAGAAGTATTCCTGTCAATTCTTTCTTTGCAGCTTGGCAGTCTTCAGTGGTGAATTAGTGTGGTAGCAGGGACTTTGCTAAGAGAAGACTTAATTACAGCTAACACCACATTACTTCTATGGGTCTATTTATCCTATTCTTTTTCACAATTTACTACTGGTAGGTCATGTGTGTTTACCAAATTAGGCATATGTTTCTAGACTTTCTAGAATTGTGGAATGCTTTCAAATATTGTTGTAACAATTCTCTGGATTTCATTGGAATCTAATAGTACAGCCCTCGTTTTTCCTCTCTAATTTTATTAGTCTTTCTCTTCTTTCATTTTATTTTACTTGGCTAATGGTTATGTAGTCTTGTCTATCCTTCCAGAGCACCAGAGCAGTAGAGCATGTTGTACTTTCAGCCTCCATTTCAATAATCTCTACCTAATATTTATCATTATTTGTCATCTTTTACATTTTCATTTGTCTTATTACTGTCTTTCTAAGTCCGTGATGTAAATTATATTATTTACTTGATATATCTGATTTTTTTAATTGCAAGTGCTTGTAGCCATTACTGTTTCTATTCAGATTACTTTAGCTGTATTCTAGACACTCTAGTAGCTTGTGCCATCCTCTTCTTTGCCTTTAGCTACTGCTTCAGTAGCCTGCCAGTCACTCAAAGGTGAATTGTTCACAAGTATTTGTGTAGTTTCTGTGTTCCTCTTGCTGCTGATTCCTAGTTTTCTTCCACATGAATCTCACACTGTTATTAGATTCTGAACTATTCTATCTATCCGCTTATTGAATTCTGTTTTTTTTTAAAGTACAACACCGAAGTCTTTTTCTAACATTTCAGCTGTATCATTGATTTTGATCTCTTCTACCAAGAAATCGTGTGTTTGTGGCATTTCATTTTCTCATAGTTTTATGGTTTCTTTGTTGTGTTTAATGTATTTCTTGGGATAGGACTATTTCCCAGTTTTTACTTCCCTCTTCCCTACTTTGTTTTGTGTGAATTCTCATAACTTGAATTCACTATTTAATGTGGAAGCTGACTACATTAATAGGTAAGTGATGTGGCAGAGGGTCGAACAACCTTAGTGCTGCTCACTTTGAATCTTGCCCGACAGACATGTGTATTTGACTGCAGGGCCTGTTCTATTCCTTGGCAGGTCTTGTCTGTTTGTTATTTTTACGTTTTGTTTGTATCCAATCTGGTACACTTTTCACCTGGCAGTGGCTAGGGTTAAGCCTTCTTCTGGTCTCGTCAGTCCTCGGAACTTCTGAAGATTCGCGCCTTCAGATTCCATTGTTTTTCTACTTCACTTCTGAGGATGCCTCCACAGCCAGTTCTTTGATGGATGTCTCTCTGCTCATTGTGTGTCCAACCCTGACAGTATCTCTGCAGATTAGTTAATTTGTGTATTTCTTTGTACTGGTGGTGATCATGTCTAGAAGAATGTATTACCTCCTTGGCAATTACCACTGGTCATGATACAGAGAGAGCAATGTGTGATACAGCTGGCTGTTGAATGCTAATCATTTGTGGCCTCTTCATGGGCTGCATTGTCGGTCTTTCTTACCTTGCCTATTTTCTTATTCATTTATTTTTCTCTCATAGAAGTAGGATTTATTTTTTCTTATACTGACTTTTCTTCGTTAGCAATTCACACAGAAGCAGCTTCTAATCTGCATTTTCACTCACAAGTCACTCTGATGGCTACTTTTGTTAAATTGATTGTATTAAGGGTGCGCAGAAAATTAGGCAAGTTTACCTTTGCGTGCATTTTTGAGGCTGTTTGCATAGACATACCGTGACACTCTGTCCTTTTATGAACTCCTACTATGATGGCATTATTGGAGGTGATGAGAGTTAGGGTCTAGTTGGGGAAAATAGGTCACTATCGATGTGTACTGGAGGCTGGATCATGGTCACCTTTCTTACGAGGTAAAAATGTCTAACCTGTGAACAAGCAATATTAAGAATCTTATGCTTTTTACACTGGGGTCATTGTTTTAAAATACAGGCAAAGCACCTATATAAGTCAGGATTCTGTTTTAGCATACATTAATATGTTAAATAAAGCCGCCTTCGTTCCTGGCCCCTCCCTGTATTCGCTCCATTCAGCTTCTGGTCACTATGACTTGAACAGCTCTGCCATGCCGACTACATGAATCCTCTGAAAGAGTGAGCAGAGGTACTTTCTTCTGTAGTGTCTGTCCTGATCACAAAGATGAAACGCTAATTAAATCTTATTGTAATGGGATCCATAATACACTGGAAAATATTGCCTTAGAGTAGCTCAGATTTTATTCTGAGAACCAAGCACAGCACCTAGGCAGGGAAGAAATTCAACAAATATTTGGTGATTGGCTTCATAGCATAACATTGAGAATATGTGCATGCAGGCTTTGGAATGGATGCCTTCAGTGTGAAAGTTCTAATGCTACCATTAGCTAGCTGTGTGACCTTACTTAAATACACAATCCTGGACTGTGTTTCATTTATTTACTTGAGCTTTTCTTTAAAGTGGCAATAATAATAAAGATCTTTCTCAGAAGACTGTTGTATACATCAATGAAAGTGATGCATGAAAATGGCTAACAGTGTATTTTACACACCATGAGAATTCCCCCTGTCTGGTTTTCTCCTCTCGATTATAATAAATATACATGAGTGGAAATGTATCTGCATTTTTTCATTCTCTGGTAAAAGATGCTAATCTGTGAACTACTTGGATTCACCATGTTCCACTCAGTGAATACTCCCTCTTTTATGCTTTTGTTAGTATAAAGAACAGTTGATGTAATAACTTTTATTAAAAGTGTCTGTGTGTATAAAACAGACGTTGTATGTCACCATATTGTGCAAATCTAAAGCACCTGTACAGTTACCTCTGCATTTTCATTTAACATGTTAATGTATGCTAATGTAACAGTTATTTATAGGTACTTATCCTGTATTTTAAATAATGACCCAGTTAAAAAGCATAGATAGTTGTTTACTCATAGATTACCATTTTTTTTAAGGTTACAATTTCTACATCATAAAAATGGCCATGATTTGAACTAAAGAAAATCAAGCTTTTTCTTATAGGAAATAAACGGTAAAAAGAATATAAAACTACATAATCATTTAATGGAACAACTGCTGTCTCTTCATTTAAATGATCCCATTTGCCTCAGAAAATGCGGTATTTGGCATTTAGTTTTCCTGTACTTTGAAGAATGTAGCCTTTTAAAACAGACAATGAAATCCCTTTCAATTAACAATGCCCAAGTATTGTTACCAAGTGCTGTGTATGTCCTCAGCTGATTGCATTCTGTGTTTTGTCAGTTTTCTTTCTTCATGGCAAATCTTGAATATGGTTATAAAATGTAAAGACATGTGTTTACCTTTCAATATGCCTCAGGGAGAAAGAAATGACAAATGAATGAGACACAGAATGAAACTGTTTGTGCTTATTTTTAGAATGTTTTATATTTCAGGGCTTTCATATATGCCGTTTTTAATTCAAGACTTTTTTGTTTTGTGTTTTATCCCTGTTCTTTTTCCTTGACAATCTCAATACTGCCATCTGCATGAGCTGTAGAGATCCTAGAAATCTTGATTTAAAACCACCATAACTAAAAGCATTTGATCCTTAAATTTTTGTTTTTAGTTTTAAAAAGAAGGATAGCGTGTGTGTGTGTGTGTGTGTGTGTGTGTGTGTGTGTGTGTGTGTGTATGTGTGAGCACGCACGCACGTGTGCATGCACACCAAAGCTTAGACCTGTATAAATCTTGATCTCAAAAGGTTTATAGTAAGCAGTCAATAGAAGTTCCTTCACTCTATTTAATTGTTAGAAGTTTGTCAAGTTGAAATCCCCATGTTGACAATCACCCATCATGGAAGCCCCTAAAAGTTCTTGTCACAGTGAGAAAACACATCATGCATACACAGTCACAAATGTTATGCACTCCTTCTTAAAGCCCCAGGACTAAGAAGGAGCAATCTTTAGATTCTCACTGTGAGAAGCAGAAGAGAATGTAGCTGTAGGGCTTGTAGGAAGTGCTATGTAAGGAACAGGAGAGGCAGCAGGAAACCCAGTCATCTTCTCATAGCCTACAAAATGCTTGAGAAAAAATAGACTTCCTCCTCCCTCCCTTCCTTCCTTTCTTCCTCCATCCCTCCATCCCTCTCTCCCTCTCTTCCAGTCTTTCCTTTCCTGCTTCAGTTGATTTTCCTCTCTCCCTGTCTCTGTCTCATCTCTATCTGTCTCTCTCTGCCTCTCTGTCAATGTCTCTCTCTGTCTCTGTCTCTCTTTTCCTTATCTTTCTATTTTAAGGTACTATTAAAGAGAATATTGTATTTGTTGTAGTACTTAAATTAGTACCATACAATTAGGTATTTTAAAGTGGAGGTCTGATTTTGTTTGCATATTTGGTGTTATATCAAGATTGCAGAGTGTGTGCCAAAAGGTAAAATAAATCAATAAATTTTAGTGTTTACCATCCAAATTAAACATTATTTTAATGATTAAAATAAATATTTTTACCATTCGAGTTATATGTGCTCAGTTACCTTCAAATTTAAAAAAAAAAGTGTTTTTAATTACTATCTTCTTAGACACAGTTTTCTAATTAAAAGCAAAATAAAATGGAAAAAACACTTTGGCTTTTATGAATTATGGTTATTATTCTTTCTAAAGAGAGGTATAAAATGAGCAGAAGTAATTTTTCCCTGTCTATACTCATCTATGCCTTGAAAATTTAGACAGATACGGTGTAGCTTCATAACTTATATTTAAGTCATGGAAAGGCAATCTCTAATCAAGAATGGTTCTTCATAACTTCCTATGTAGTAAAGTGAATGTAAGTGTTATTTTTAAAGTTAGGAAACCATTTATTTGCATTCTACCTTGGAAGAAGTGTGCATTGTAAATCATCAGTCTACAGAAGTGCTCAGAGAGAGTTAGCGTTTATAAAATATCTTTCAACGTTCTAAGGCCCTGCTGTGCTATTTCACTTGATCTTCATACCAGTGCATGGGACAGTCATACAACATGAAACTGGGGCAGAGAAGCACTGGAGGGATAGCAGTCAGGTGTGCAGTATGTGACTTGATGGCCATGGTATGCCAGGAGTGACTTGAGGCAGGAAATAGATGACTTAGTACCATCATTGCGGTTTGCGGAAGGCAGCTGGTGGTCGCTTTCAGTGCAGCACTTTGATGGAGACAGTTACACTGAAACATAACTAAACAATATTGCGATGTTCATGGCAGACCTAACATGGAGCCCCAGTCCTCTTTCAGCAAATAAAATTTAAAATGCTGTGTCCCTTATTACAAAAAAGTGCCTTTAGGCAGAAATTAGGATTTCTTAGTCATCTGTAAATTGAACAAGAATTTAATACCTAGAATATATAAAGGATGGAGCAAATAAAGCACCAAATAAAAATCCAATTAAGAAATGGTTAAATACAACAGTTCTCTAAAAATATGCAAGTGTCCAATAAATACACACAAATTGTTAAAAAAAATTCTTGGTAGAGTTGGCAGAAAAATGCAAATCAAAAATAAATTGAGCTTCTCTTTCACCCAGGTTTAGAACACAGTGAAGGCTGTCACAGGATAAAGGAGAAAACCCACCTTTATACACTATTGGGAAAGTAAACTACTATAGCCACTGTGGAAATTAATATGGATATTCATTGCAAAAAATAAATCAAGGACAAAATATCACCCAACTATATTGTGTCTAGATGTACACCCAAAGGAATCTATGTCACACCACCAGAGAGATATTTACACATCCACATATACTTGTAGCTCATTACCAATAGCTATGGTATAAAATCAGCCTAGATGACATCAACAGAATGGGTAAATAAATACGGTATATACACACAGAGGAGATGCATCTCATCTTAAAGAAAACTAAAAATATGTCAAAAATTATGCATCAAAATTAATAGAACCAGAGATAATCCAGTGAAATACCCCAGACTCATGGAGCCAAATCTGCATGTTAATTTGTTTTCTCTCATATGTGTATATGAAAGACAATAAATGGAAAAGGAATACTTGCATATAGAATAAGATGATTAATGGAAAGAAGAGGGGGAGGGAAGGCAGAATATATGGTCAAAGTGCATGGTATGAATCTACTAAAATGTAACAATAATTCATCATTTTATGTAATTTATGTATGCTAGTATTTTTTAAAGATATGAAGAAACCAGTGAGAGAAAAAGAAAAAAATGTAAAAATACAAATGCTCCAGAACTGAACAATTCCAAAAGCCTTTGATTTTAAACAACGTATCTGAAATGTATCATATCTTTTGTAATTAAGTTCTTGATATAAATAGAAGAGAAATAGTAACACACTGAAATCGGTTCTCCTTAAATCTATTATTTTGAAATTATTTAAAATACCTATTTTTCATCCATGAAGCCTTCTAGGGCTTGCATGCAAGCACGCACTCATAGCCTGTGAGTGTGCAACAGCAGCAGGCATGGAGACAGACCCCTTCCTACATTTCTTCCTACAGGAAGGGCCAGCTCTTTCAACAGGCTGCTAATGCTTCTTGGTTGAGTCTTCAGTTGGCTGAGTTAAAGGCACACCCATGCCATCCTTCATCTGCTCCTTGCAGAAGCCCTACTGAAAGTGCTTTGGAAGAAGGGGAAAACGAGATGTTGTATAGCTAGGATCAGTGCCTCTACCCAACTCCTGGTGAAGTCGGTCTATAAACAGCAGTCCATCTTCTCTATCCATTTTCTGGCCTCTTGCCACTTCCTGATGCTATAAGCTGGAGGATTGGAGAACTATGCCAGGTTCTATGCCAACTCTTAGGAGTAGTAATCTTGTTTTAGGCTGGAAAAAGTAAATTAATGACATGTTTATTTACCCATAGCACATTTTAGGATGCTAATCTGCAGTGCATTTACAAGTTAATTCTGGAAACTGTGTATTTGTTTGTAAGCCTACATTCAAATATCCAGCATGTATAGCCACACACAGTAATCTAAAAATAGCAATTAGTAATGCCAAAATCCAATCTAAACTTAATTAGGAAAATAAAGCAAGGTTATGAAACACCATCTATTATATTATTGGAACCTACAATATACTTGCTCATGATTTGCCGATAATGAAGGCAATTTGAGGAAAAGAGAAAAAGAATCCTCATATGCAAGTTTTGTGTGTCTATGATTTATTTTCATTAATATTTTTGTTCTTTTTTTTGTGTTATGGCTTTCGTTCCTCTTTTTTTGGAAAGGGAAACTGTAATGACCCTTGGGTTACTTTATGAGATGGCCTTTTGCTCTCACTCTGATAGCAAGGCCTGTGAATACCCTTGCAGGTCGGAACAGCATGTCTATGTGGCCAGGGAGAAGTCTTCAGGGGGAAGGGACCTCCGTTGCTTACTAAAGCATAGATACAATTTACATACTGGGAATTTGAATAAGAGAAAAAAATCCGTTGTTTGGCATTTGGCATGGAAGAAAACAAAGACTAATGAAAAAAGTAAATCAATTAGGCACTGGACAATATACAGCAAACAACTTGACCTCAAGGGTAATCAGATCATTTTTGTCTATTTGTTTTTCTTAGGAATACTAACAAGCTGAGAAGTTTAATGCACTGTGTTTTATACTGATTCTGGGGTTTGATTCTCTAGCAGATTTAGGATGTCTGAGTCAGCAAGTATGTCAAGGCTAAGTAAGTCTATGCTTGACTTACAAATCTAGATAGAGATATGAAAGGCATTAAAGGACAGAGTTAGCTCAAAAGGTTACCTATACCTACTGGGGAAGTTTGTACAACTGTAACAGGCCCAATATGCATACATTTGTTCATAATATTCAAATTCAAAACAGTTTTAATGTTGAAATTTAGTTAATGAGAATAAGGATAACTTGTTTATTTACATATTTGTGAGCAAAATATAGTCTTATTAATGACCAAGTGTGTCATGCAGTCCTATTTTAAATAGTTTAGCTGAAAACATGCATATCAAATAGATGATCCAATCTACAGGAAATTAGTCCTTTGTAAAACCTAATATGGAATAATAGTAAGATACAAAATAGCATGAAGTAAAAAATGTCTTTAAAGATGAATGGGAGCTCAGTGAACTGTGAAGTTATATCTAAACAGCATCTGAAGAATATTTTGGTAGTTCAAGTGTCAACATTACTTGCAATCAAATGTAAAAGCAATTGTGAATTTGAAAGCTAAAGATGTTCTTTTATATTTAGCAGTGTTAGAATTAGTGACCCTATGATCATACTGACTACTGGGGAATCATACAGTTCCAACACCAAAGACGCTAGCTGGTATTGCAGTGGGTTCAATTCCTGTGACTGTTTTCTCTTTTCATGCAATGTAGTATATCCCAAATTCTTTCTTACAGATGGGCATAGAGAGTCTTCATAATGAAAACTAGTCTTTTCAACTGAGCAGCGCCGATGATGTGGTCCAGCTCAATTTTCTTCCTAAACTGTCTCCCTCAACATCAGTTTATCTCAGTCTGGTCTTGCTAAGAGCTTAAAATAAGATTATTGTTCCCAAGAGTTGTCAAGTCTTCAGAAACACCTAAACTTATTTTGATCCAGTGTATCATTTGGCAAGAAAAGCATCCCCACTTCCTCTGCTCAGGTCTAGGCCACACCAGGTAGAAAAACAGAAGAGTGACCCTGACCCACCTGCAAGTTGAACTACCACACTACTAGATTCAGTTCTCAAGGACCTGTTCCAGGGCTCCTGTGCCTCCTCAGAGCTCACTGGGCTGCTAGGCCTTGCGCCCAACTCCAGAAGTTGGGAGTGCAATGGGACTTCCATGGCGTCTAAGACAGTAACCCTTGAAAAGACTCCTAGTAATGGGGAACACAGAGGCTGAACCAGCCATCCTCTGTAACCAGGCAAGGCTCCAAGTGAAGGGATTGGGACACCAACCCAGGCACAAAACTTTTGATCTACAATTTGTTCTGCCTTCAGGCTATTCTGGGACAAGAGCCAAGGAGAGTCCCCATCAAAGAGACCAGAGATACTTCATCCAGCAACTGATGGGAACAGAGGCAGAGTGCCCACAGACAAATATTAGGTTTGGTCCTGGGGGTTCTGCAGAGGAAGGGTAGGGAGGAAGAGGAGCAGGAAAGATCGGAAGTCCCAGAGAGGTCAGGGACACCATGAAAACATGGCCCATAGAATCAATTGACTGGGACTCATGGTAGCTCTCAGAAATCAGGGATCCTTAGAGGTCTGATGTACGTCCTCTGCATAAGTGTTGTGGCTGAGAAGCATGGTGTTTCTGTGGGAATCCTAACACTGCTTCTTGTCTTGACTTTTGCCTACTTGTGAGACCTCTTTTACCTCCTACAGGGTTGCCTCATCCAGCCTTGATGTGATGGAATGTGCCCTGTCTTATGGTAGCTTGTTATGCTATAACTGGCTGATGTCCCCGGGAGGCCTGCTCCTTTCTTATGGAAGACAGAGGTGTAGTAGCCCTAGCGGAGAAGGGAGATTGGCTATAGAGACTGGTCGGAGGGGAAAGGGGTTGAACGTACAAAGAGAAAAGCAAAACATCCCACTGCCATTGCTAGCTAAGGTATTTTTCAACACCTCTAATTATGAGGAAAGAAACTTAGGGAAGAGTGGAACACACATCTGTATTCTGCGGTCCCATGCATTATCTCCCTTAATCCCATTAGAAAGAGAACATCATTAGAAGGACTCCCGTTTATATTGTTTTAAATTGATTTTTAAACACATTGCCATAACTGCGTCGTCATTCAGTGCAATTTGTTTGAATGCTTTGTCTTTGATTTTTAATTATCTGAATTTAATTAGCATTTAACATCGTGCTTTATTTAGGGAAATGTGAGGAAACTTGTGGGAGGAAGCAATCATTGCTCACCAGAAGCCCCCTAGGGACATTTCATATTTTGTTTCCTTCCATCTACCTAAAGTTCATCTAAGGAAGGTATAATGAAGCTAATTTTAAAAAAAAGTACTTTAAGCAACTCCACTTATATTTTTATAGATATCTGATGATCCTGTGACTAAATAGATGATTGTAGCAGCAAATAGAAGCTCAGTTAAACACAGTTGACTGGCTTTAATAATTCCACTCTTTCCTTTCTAGCAAATGCAGATGATAAGGCATTTACCTCCTGGGTTGTTAGCGAGATTCTATGAGCTGTGTTGTTCCAGGCCCAGCACCTGGCAGCTTTACAAAGCACCTGCCTAGGCCCTGAGAGGGAAATCTCTACTTCCCAATGACACTTCCTCAGCCCAGACAAGCATCCCAGGGAGTAGGCTGTTTAATTCCTTGGAATATGTTTTTTAAAAGTAAGGTTTCTTAAGGGTACCGTATTCATATTCTTTGGGACAATGGAAGTCTTGAACAGGTGTTTATTTTATAGCATGAAACTATCAGGAATGACACACCTGTAGAGTTCTAGCTTATAAAATCAACTCTAAATTAGCCCTCTTAGCCCCTGCCTGATATCTACCCTGTAGTCAGGCTCTAAGATGCTGTGTGATGAAATAAAATCATAGCCAGAAGGTATCGTCAATCAATACCACTCCCTCAGGAATACATTCTGAATGTCTTAACCTGAAGTAAAAAGTACCAGTCTTGTCCATTTCTTATTTGTCCTTTCTTCATCCTACTTCCTTGTGCCACAGAAAGTGCCAGATTTTGAGTAGCTTTTATTTCACGTGCTTTCTGGATGTATGAAATATCACACATATGATCCAGCAATCCTGATCCCAGACACTTAGAATGAGAGACAAAATAAACAGATCAGGTCACTCACAAATAGAACAGCTCCAGTAAGGCTAATGTTGGTATCCTAAAACTGGAAATGCCACAAGTATCGATCAACTAGGAAATAACAACAGAAACGACGTGCACCCAATAGAACAGTGCTGAAAAATGAACGGTCGCTGCAGCAGCATGGATCGGCCTCAGATACAAACACTAATGCATAATGGAGGAAGACAGTCCCAAAGCCTATGTTGTTATTCAATGAGGAGATAGAGAAGAGCAGATTCATAGGTACTGCAAACAAGCCAGTACCAGGAACTGAGCTGGCTATAGGGCACGGACTAAAGAGGATAATTAATACATGATAGGAATGTGTATTCTTTTATTGTTGGGTTAACTGCATGAACGAATGGATGTGTCTACATTTAAGGAAGTAAATATGTATTATGAGTGGATTTTACTCTTCATAAATTATAGCTCAGCAAACACTACAAAGTTATACATCTTCTTTCACTTTTGCCCTGGGCTCTAGTCTCCACTCTTACTCAGTTTTTGAGTATGTTTGCTCATCTTTTAGACTTCAGTCTTTAACATTAATCTCCTTAAATAAATAAGCTCTCCATTCCCACACGAGGCTAATGGTTCATTTTGGGTGGGTTTCTATCCCCTGAGTTTTGTCTCCCATGAAACATAATACAACACCACTTTCTGACACCGTATCATAAGCCCATGAGGGAAGATACAAAGTCTTACCCACGTTTACTTTAACAGTTAGATAAAATTATAGAATTTACTTGACTTACCTTAACTTCATTATTGTATTAACTTTATCTCAATATTAAAATCTAGTACAATTACTTTTCCTATACAAATTAAAAATATAATAAACATTATTTTGGTTTCTTGAGGCAGTATTTCTCTGTGTAGCTTGTCCATGGCTCAATTCATAGACTAGGCTGGTATCAAACTCACAGTGATCCACCTACCTCTGCCTCCCTGACTGCTGGGATTAGACATGTGTACCACCATGCCCAGGATATAATATACTTTTAAAGCATATGCATAGACAATATTATTGCATGGTCCTACTCTGATTTATTTGATATATATTTTCTTAGTACAATGTCTGTGAGGTATCTGTTCAAATTCAGGAGGCTAAAACATCTTAAAAATTAAAAACCACATTAATAACAGCACTTATTTTAACAATTCTGCTGCTCTTATACTTTGAGCAATTCTCTTACTCTCAATTGATGCAAATGTATGCAACATTATAAAACTCTCTGGACTGAGGCAACCAGGATGTTTCATTGGCCAGTGACTCATTTAGAGGATGAAGATAATCCATGCAAATTAAACTGCTCAACTGAGCCTGGTTTATAACATTCTAAATTGCTTACTCTGTCTTCTTTCCTGAAACAGGAAAAAAGGTTTTATGACCTGATTGTGGTGTGGTGCTGTTGGGAAAGTAGTATTATGCAGTAGTTATATTCCAACAGAGTGCTTGGCACTTGGATTTTCTTCGTATAGACTGTCACCTGAGGGTTGAGACTCACAGAGAGCACTCAGTTAGCACATGGTTATTCATATTCAAATACTGCTCTTTGGTCTGGAACCATGATAATCAAAACAATGAAGAGGAAGGTAAAAATGTATGTTGGATTATGAACTTAACATCTAACAGGTAAAGGGCAGAAGGCAGGAACCTCACCTTCCCACTTTTGGTAGGATTTACTGACTAAGCCTGTTGAAAAAGAGCAGTTCTACAGTGGTTGTTCTACAGTGGCATCTGCTCCCAATGCCCTCAGTCCTTATACTGCAGAGTGGTGGGGGAGGGGAGAATAGAGTTTCTGAAGCAAAGAACACGATGCTTATGCATGCTGTCACCATCCTAGTGTGTAGCTCTGTCAGATAAAAACCTTTTCCAGAATGTATTGTATATTATTTATACTCATGGCTAGTAATCTAGAAAACCTATAACAAGTTGGATGGAAACTAGTTCTTAATATGAACATTTCTGAAATCCTTAAACTTTCTGAATAAAAATGAACAATTTAAAAAGCACTGGAAGGGTAGATTATGCTATCTCATCAGTGGATTTCCTCCCTCCTCCTTTTTCTTTGAACTTTTCCCTTCCATTTATCCTTCATTCTCTACCTCTTTCTCTCCTGCTCCTCTCTCTTCTTTATGTTTCAGCAAGCAAAAGATGCAGGTCTGTTGCCACAGACTAAATTGCTTTCATCCAAAGCCTATTCCTAGACAACAGTATTAGAAGGAAATTCTACTTTAGCTTTCAAAGATACATATATGTAGTAGCTCATATATTACAAAACATATTAATAAAATGGCCATGCCATGTTCACAACATATAATAACCATTCATTTTAATATCATTAAAATAATAATTTATATTTAATATGCCTGTGGATGCTAACATATTCTTATATGATGTTCATTTTGTTTTCAAGTCCATTAACGAATGTAAAGAATAATTTGAAGTCTGTAAAATAACTGTGATGAAATAAAATTTGACTGAAGGGAAGCACGTATTTCAAGAAGCACTTATTTTTGCATTTAAATGGTCAATATTTAATCTGTAGGTTAACTATCCAATTTCAGTGTTTGAAAGCATGTGGGTTGTTTCCAACACCAGTTAGCAGTAAATAGTATATGTTTTCCTTACTTATCTGTGAATTACTATCTACCATCCCTACTCCATTGCTCACAAGACCTAGGAAAAGACGAACTTGTCAAAAACTTAAGAAAAATGGAAGTATGGAAAGCGGTCAGTGTCGCACAGTGTATTTGAGGATGAATGGTAATACACGCAGTGCAATAAGATGGCTCTTCATGCAGACTCTTGTCCTACTCTCAATATATTTTATGGCAGAGACATTAAATGGTGCAATAAAAATGCAAACATTTAATTTTTTCTGCCAAATAGTCAATGATAGTAAATCACATCGTGCACGAAGCAAATCTAGGCAAGCAATTTGCTTTGTACTTAGCAGTATCCACAATGTTATTACACTCATTATTTCTTCCAATCTTTACCCTTTTTTAACAGAGAGCATTCTTGTTTCTTTGATGAAAAAGAAAATATAAATTTATTTCTTTGATGATTATGTCCACTTAAATATTTAGCAAAATCAACATTTAATCACATAGTGAATCTGAATTCCATTTTTCAAGGACTACCTGCCAGGTTACAAGTAAATTAGGAAAGAGATGATTTTTAATCTATAATAAAAATTAACTGATTTGTTAGCCTTTTTTTAAAAGTTAATTCTGCATAGTGAAGAAAATACCCACTAAGAGCATCTAATACTGCTTCATCATAAAAGCGAAGCAGGGGTTAGGGTTAGTTAGCACTTAAGTAAGAGAAAAAACAGTTCTCTTTGCTCCCCATATCTTTCCCTTGCTATAGTAGTTTTCTCATTATTCTTACTTTTTTGGTCTTGTGAAAAAGTCCTGCTTTATTTTCCCCAATAGATCTGTACCATAGTTAAAGGCAGTGGTGCCTCTGACATGAACAGAAACCTTTTGTGGATGTTTCCAGGATGAAGCCGCTCTTATAAAGACATATTTAAAATTAATACTGATGAAGGTATCTTCTCTTAGAAATAAGGAGCAAAATCCACACCCAGTATGAGCATGTGCTGGGTAAAGTCTCAGAGACACAAATCATTCATCAATAACTATTAAAATCAAAATGAGCAAAACGTTTTATTTTGCTATATTAAGACATATAATAGCTAAGAACAAATTTGATTCTTCTCCGGTTTGGTGTGACTCTGGGCAATATATTATAAGCATACTTTCCCAACAATGAACCAGGAAAAAACATAATTGAAATGGACTGATTCTTAATCACAAGCCAGTTCATTATGGTTGCCTGTGCTTGTATTTCTTTGAAAGATAAACTGTGAACTGACCTGACTTGGCTTCTTGTGGATCAAAGGTGCTAGTTAATATACAGTGGTGGCCACGTCAAGGTCTGAGACAAACCATCCCTACCTTTCTAATGTCCTTTGAGATCGAAGCAGAGCACAGAGGCTCAAATTAATAGTTAAGATTAGACTAGAGGGATGAAATACAAGAAGGAACAATTTACCATCACCAATTCCTTACCAACAGGAAGGTGGTGGTCAGAGAGTACTCACCTTGTTAGCCCATCTATATGAAGAAAAATCATATGATCAGCCCAACTTGAGACTCATGGGAAAGAGGCAAACCCTGACACTATTAATGGCACTCTGCTATGATTACAGACAGAAGCCTCGCCTAACTGCTGCTGAGAGGTTTCATCCAGCAGCTGTGGAAATAGATGCAGAGACCCACAGCCAAACAATAGACCAAGCTCAGGGAGTTTTGTTGAAGAGTTGGGGTGGGGGCAGATTGAGGGACCATGAGGAACCAATGCCACCACAAGAAGACCTAGAATAAATTAACCTGAGCCTATGGGGCCTCACAGAGACTGAATCACCAAATCACAGAGCATGGGCTCGTCTTAGGCCTTGTCCACATATGTTCATCATGTGTGTCCCCTAACAATTAGAGTCAGGGTTGTCTCTGACACTGTTACCTGCCTCTGGATCCCTTTCCCATAGCATGGGTGCCTTGTCTGGCCTCAGTGGGAGAGGATGTGTCTAGCTTTTCTGGTACTTAATGTACCAGGGTGGGTTAGTATCCATGGGGGTTCTCTGGTTCTCTGAGGATAAGGAGATGGAGGTATGGAGGAGGCTGTGTGAGGATGGTAATTGGAGGAGCAGAGGGTGAGGGGTTGTAACAGGCTGTGAAGTGAATTTTTAAAAAGGAAAAAAAACAGAGAAGAAAAATAGTGTGAATTATATCAACATGTGAGTATTGTTCCAGGTCTGAGGTAAGAGTTTGTAGTGAGTATAAGGCTGTGACTTATTTTGGGTCCAATATAAAACTTGATTCCTTGATTGGTTGTAATCTAGGGGGTTGGCGATGAAAGTCATGGTTAGTATGGTTAACTCAATCTTTTTTTTTTTTTCAGTAATGTTGCTACTGCCTATTTCTGGTATGGTGTCACATGTATTCAAGAACATAATGTTTTAGTCTCATTCCCTTCTCCAGCTCAAATTTTCTTGCACAAAAAGAAGCTGATAGGGTGAAGAGATCAGAAGTGAAAACAAGAGGATGACATTTAGATCCATTAGCAACTTGAACATTCTGAGCCTCTACATAAAAGCTAAAAAGCGAGTCAAACACATTTTCAGATTGGATTAGCTCCAGATATACAAGGGAGGTAGAGCATTTGACATTAGTTGTTGTTGCAGTACTGAGCATCAAGGAACAATAGTTTGCGACTCACTCTTACAAGTGCAGATTATTAATTATCAAGAGGTCAAGCGATAGGGATCCACGTTAATATAAGTGATCTATAATGAGAGTCTAGCTTCAAAGGACTTGAAAGGAACTAATAGAACTCTACAGAGGCTCTCACAGTTGTCCTCCTGCCTTGTCCCTTATTCTATTTTTAGTCACTAAAATGTATGTGCAAACCATTCTAAGCCATAATCATAAGTCTTAAAGCAATTTAGCCATTTGCATCCATTTTGCTCACTTTAGCTTCTTACAGTCCCAGATACAGAGTTCTCAGTAATTGCTAAAAGACAAAAAAGTAGCCAGATATGGTGCTCAGGCCCATTTTCAGGCTGTCAAGATGTCAAGGCAGAAATGTATTAAGGTTTAAGCCAACATAAAATGCATAGAAAGTCCTTGTCTCAAAAATTATGCTGCAGCAAAACAAAACATGCAAACGAAAAGACAAAAGCATCAATTTTCACAAACTTCCTGAGATGCAGGAGTTCAGCTCCCCCATCAGCTCTATCCACAAAGGGCTCTGGTTTGTTTGCTTGTGGAGTATAGTACTTGCATTAGACACAGGCTAGCTTTATAGGTAGCAGGTCTACCCACAGGTTCTTTGCCCTGTAGAACACAGGTAAGTCATAGACCCTAGAGGAGAACCTACTATTAATCTGCTAAGTGGACATATTAAAAAAAATAGCTCCTAACTATTGCTATATTTCTAGATAGACGTATTTCTCAAGCTCTATGAGAATACATTTTCTTTACAGTAGATGTCAATTAGCATATACAGACCAGAGGCCCACACACAGTTTGTCAATATGGGGAGGATAAAAGAGTGCAGACATCTTTTTTCTACCTTTCCTGTGAAGGCTTAGGGTCCATTATGGAAGAGGGGGTAGAAAGTGTGTGACAGCCAGAAGCAGTGGAGGTGGGGTCCCAGATGGGGAGGTACATATATCACAGATAGGTAACTACCCATTTTAAAGTGATTACAACAGCCTGTGCAAGACCTGATCAGTCTCAGCCTATCACAAATCCCAACACGGACTGGGGAGGGACTAGTGGAGACTGATAGCTGCTGATTGAAAGACAGTCAGCTTTCTTTAAAGATACATCCTCTCGTAGATTGACCACACTTGGGTAGGACATCACATAGGAATGTATAGGCAACACCAATTGGTCTTCATGGGAATTTATAAAGAAAAAAGGACACAAACTTGTGTGGGTAGGGAAGAGAGAGTGAGCAGATCTGAGAGAAGTTGAGGGAGGGGTGAACATGATAAAAGCACATTATACAAAATTCTCTAAGAGGCAATAGAAAATTTAAAAGTAAGTAAGAAGTCAGTGAGAATGAGTGAAATGTTAAAAAATTAAATTATTTCTCCTTTGACTTCATCTGACACTTAACATGGATAATTTTACATGATAACCTGTTTTAAGGCAGCACATTGAGAGAATTCGCATCTCAGCAGGCTTGTACAGTAGACAGTGGTTTATTTCTTGCACGTAGTCTATTACCCAAGGAGGAAAATTTGGGGGAGGGGTCAGTTATCATTGAGGTCTATTAAACTCATAATAGAAAGTTATAATCTGATGTCTACTGGTTAAAATGAAGGGCCGGAATTGAAAACTACTACGTGATCATTTTGAATTCACATGATATTGTAATAAAAATTATCTACATAAAATCAAATACAGAATGGTCCAAAATCAGAAAGGAGCAGAAAATGGGCTGCAAGCTAGGACCAGTCTTCTTTCTGCAACAGAACTATATAACCTAGGCATGATATTTAATATCTTTAAAAAATCTTGGTGCATGTGTTTGGAGAGAGGTATTGAACTGGCTGGACTGAATGGACTTTTCTGGCAGTACAATTTTATGATCCCTTATCTTTTATCTGTATTGTCATAGAACATTTTACTATTATAGATTTCTAACTGCTTAGGGGGAAAATAAACACATTTTATTGCTATCGAGCTAAAAGCCAACAATGACAGTTTTAGTATAACCAAATGATATAAAATTCACTTGAGTAGATGAGTTTTGATATAGACCTTTAGGTAACATAACAAAGTAGATGAAATTATAGATTCCACTAGTGTTAATAATTATACTAACAAATAAATCAGATCTTTAAAAGACATTTAAGAGTGTGGGTAGATTGCCCAATTCACAAAGTGCTTGCTTTGTGAACATAAGGAATGAAGTTCAATTCTTAAAACCGTTGTTCAAAAAAAAACAAAAAAAAACAAAAAAAAAAACAAAAAACAAAAAACCAACAACCCCCAGGGAAAAAAGTGGGCATTCTGGCAAGCAGTTGTAATTCCAGCCCTTTGGGGTAAGAGACAGCAGGATCCCCAGGGCTTGCTCAGTCTTAGAAATGCTCCTGCATTTGGCAACATCTAATTAAGGGAGTACCCTCCTTTTCCAGCACTCCGAAGCCCCAGAGTCTCAAACATTCTTCCACTAAATAGACCCATAAATTCTCACTAATAGTGTCATCCTTTGTCACAAGACTAGTAAACCCAAGCTATTGAGTGACAGTAACAATCCTGGTGAGCCTTGCCTTGGGAGCATTGTGTTCCTCTGTATTTACACTGCCTCTTGCTTGGTGATATTCACACTCTCAGGCAGGAGGAATGATGAAGGATTTAACAGATTCTATTTTACTTTCACAGAAGCAAATGAGCAGGATCCCAAAGGATGCCATGTACTGGCACAAAATGACGATTGAGAGAAAGCAGAGAAATTTACTAAGATATAAAATATGATGAGAGTATATTTGGAGGTATAGAAAGTTGATGGTTTACATTATGACAATGGAATTTGAAAGGCATGTATCCTATATGGGTAGTCATAATTAGGTGATGGTGTCAAAAATATGTTTTGAAGCTTGTCATAGATGTAACCTTAATATAGAGATGTGGAAGGCAAATATGTAAAGGCTCTGAGGACTGTTTGTATTACTCTTGCCAAGGTTGTTTCCATATTCTGTGAGGTTCATAGCTAGTTTGGAAATCAATCAGGTAAAACATTCTTTCCTCTTGCTCTCCTATTATCAATATGAACTCATACTTCAAGGTCTAGGTATAACAATTCATTTACATAAGTTGTTTAGTTTTTCTGCTGAAAACAAGCAAAAGATAAAACTTTAATTTTCACGGAACTTAATGTCTATGATACTAAAATAATAACTAGTGCTTGTACAGCATTCGTTATGCATCAGATATCATTCTATCTCCTCAGCCTGATGATGATCTAAGGAAGGCATCAATTAGTGGCAGAGCTGGGATTTGAATGAAAGCAGTTTGGCTTTTAGAGCTTGACTTGGGTTAGTATAATGACATCCTTATGCCATATTTAGAACTTGATAATTCATCATATATTATATCGCAGCATGTGTCAAGCTCTTGTAGCTACTTAATTCTGCATCTGTGAGTTAGTGGCTCGTATTTTATACTCTTTGGAGGTGAGAACATAACTAATGTGTGTGTTCCCACTGGATATCACATCACATAGATTGTATTAAGTGAACCAATCAAATAATAGGTATGATGCATTAATTAATTCTTCAACTTTTGTGTGTATCAGATTTATTTACATATCTTGTTAAAATAGACAGCTAGGAACAATCGGCAAGATTATGATCCGATAGCCTTAAAATTGGCCTTAATTTTTGTATTTCTAATAAGTTCACAGAGGATCATAGAGCTATGAATTTAACAGGTATTATTTTAAAGATAGCATCCATATAACTTCAAATAATCAATATCTCTATATTTAGGTGAAGCAAAATTCTATGTATAGCTAAACAGTATATACACAAAGATTCACCCTATAAATAACCATAGGTATATAACTCAAAGATTAACAATTTTAACAGTATGAGGAATTTCAGAAAACTATGTTAATTAATATATAAATATTGAAAATGATGTAAGCAGCTTTGAATAAAATATTTTCTCTTCAAATTCAACCACAAAATGAATCATGTATAATTGACTATGACACATTCAGATGAGTATCCTGACATGATGTCACTTTGGGGCTGCCTTATCAATGACAACAAAGTATATTTGATTTTGAGATGAACTGCATTGTAAATAGAGGAAAACATGTTTTTTTTTTCTGTCTTTCAGGAAAAGGAAGTCTCCTTATATTAACACCTTCATAATAATTAAACAACACATGCAGTTTTGCAAATTGACAGATAAAGAAGCTGCATATGTCAGGTTGGTCACCAAATCCCAGTAGACAATCCCTGTTAGAAATCATTTATAATTTTTATAGTAAATTATTCATGAAGATGAGTTTCATGCTTTAAGTGGCCATTTACAAGCCACTACTTACAGGCCACAAGTTAAAATCAGATATTAATAATGAATTAAAACACCTTATCAACAGCTAATGCATCAAATGCACAGGCATCTGAACCTGAAAGACAGAAGTTCATTATTACTTTATGTGGGAAGAATCTTTGCCAGAGAACTGTCCTCCCCTCCTGTATGCCATCTAAGCAACTGGCTTTAATTTTACTAGTGGCAGCTATCCAACTCCACAGCACTTATGCTCTACTGCCTTAGACTGGGAGCAGCCAGAAGCTTCTGAGATGGACCAGTGCATCACTCCTGTTCCAGGACTTGTTCCAAGAGCCTGTACTTCTAAGCGTTTCCATAGTTTGACCTTTGACCTTTGAACCTTCAGATTGTGGACTGTAATAATATATTTGGCCATTATCTCTGTTCCTTCCAGGTGTTCAAATGTACATGATCTTGGAGACTTTCTTTTCTGGTTCTTTTTAGTTTTGATTTCTTACCACAGTGTTGTATTGCTGATGCTGGCTCTGATCTCCAGTATCTATGATTTTTGCCACCTCTTCTTGACACAACATACACAGACCTTGAGTACTAAATGTATTGGGAAACCTTATATACCTATTTTAATCATGCAAAAAGTTTGATAAAGAGAATGATTATATAGATAAATGTTGGATAAAATGACTACCATACATACATATCTGCTGTCTTATTTTAAAGGCTCCTGGTATTTGATATACAGGTTTTTGTGGCATTGTTAAACAAGGAGACAATCAAATATAGGTTAGTTCTTACTCCTACTTTGCACTATTTACTTCATTTTTATACTCAAGCAAACCATTATATTTACATTGTGTCACTGACCCTCACAATATATATAATTCTTGTTAAGCAATTTGAGGTTGTAGAAAATAGAACTGAGCATTATTAACAGAAAGTGATAGAGCTAAAATTTTAATCTATGAACATTTGATTCCATAAGGCAAGATCTTAGTTATCATGTATTTCCCCTCTTAATTTGAAGCTGTCTGTATAGTAGAAATGTTTGTAATCATCTTGCAAATTTTTATTTTATTTTTAAAATCTTTTAAAAATTTTTATTATTACTTTATTCTTGTTACATCTCAAAGGTTATCCCATCCCTTGTAACCTCCCATTCTTCCCTCCCTCCCATTTCCCCCTTACTACCCTCCCCTATGACTGTGCCTGAGGGGGACTTCCTCCCCATGTATATGCTCATAGGGTATCAAGTCTCTTCTTGGTAGCTTGCTGTCCTTCCTCTGAGTGCCACCAGGTCTCCCCCTCCAGGGGACAGGGTCAAATATAAGGCACCAGAGTACGTGTGAAAGTCATACCCCACTCTCCACTCAACTGTGGAGAATATCCTGTCCATTGGCTAGATCTGGGTAGGGGTTAGAAGTTTACCACCTGTATTGTCCTTGGCTGGTGCCATAGTTTGAGCAGGACCCCTGGGCCCAAATCTGCCTATCATAATGTTCTTCTAGTAGGTTTCTAGGACCCTCTGGATCCTTGTACTTTGCTATTCTCTCATGCTTCTCTCGTCTAGAGTCCTAATAGGATGTCCTCCCCTCTGTCCCAGTTTCCTGGTAAGTGAAGACTTTCATGGGACATGCCCCTTGGGCTAGTATGCAGATATAAGTGAATATATACCATTTGAGTCTTTCTGCTTCTGTGTTAACTCACTCATTATGATCATTTCTAGCTCAATCCATTTGTCCACAAATTTTGGGAATTCCTTGTTTTTAATAGCTGAGTAGTATTCCATAGTGTATATGTTCCACAGTTTCTTTATCCATTCTTCTACTGAGGGACACTTAGGCTGTTTCCATGATCTGGCTATTATGAATAAGGCTGCTATGAACATGGTTGAGCAGAGTTTCTTGTTGTGTGCTGGATCATCTTCTGGGTATATTCCAAGGAGTGGAATAGCTAGGTCTTGAGGAAGCCCTATTCCAGTTTTCTGAGATAGCACCAGATAGATTTCCAAAGTGGTTGTACTAGTTTGCATTCCCACCAGCAATGAAGGAGTATTCCTCTCTCCCCACATCCTTGCCAGCATGTGGTGTCGCTTGAATTTTTGATCTTAGCCATTCTGATGGGTGTAGATGGAATCTCAGAGTTGTTTTGATTTGCAATTCCCTGATGACTAAGGAGATTGAACATTTCTTTAAGTGTTTCTCAGCCATTTGATATTCTTCTGTTGAGAATTCTCTGTTTAGTTCCAAGCCCCATTTCTCAATTGGGTTATTTGGTTTGGTGGTATTTAATTTCTTGAGTTCTTTATATATTTTGGATATTAGAGCTTTATCAGATGTAGGGTTGGTGAAGATTTTCTCCCAATCTGTAGTCTGTCACTTTGTTCTCTTGACAGTGTCTCCTGCCTTACAGAAGCTTCTCAGCCTCATGAGGTCACATTTATTAATTGTTGACAGTAAAGCCTGGGCTGTTGGTGTTCTGTTCAGAAAGTTGTCTCCTGTGCCAATATGTTCCAGGCTCTTCCCCAATTTTTCTTCTAAGTGACTTAGTGTCTCTGGTTTTATGTTGAGGTCTTTGATCCACTTGGATTTAAGTTTTGTGCAAGGTGACAAATATGGGTCCAATTGCATTTTTTTACACATAGACATCCAGTTAGACCAGCACCATTTGTTGAAGATGCTATCCTTTTTCCATTGAATGGATTTGGCTTCTTTGTCAAAAATCAAGTGACCATATGTGTGTGGATTCATATCTAGGTCTTCGATTCGATTCCACTGATCCACCAGCCTGTTGCTGTGCCAGTACCATGCTGTTTTAATTACTATTGCTTTATAGTACAGTTTGAGATGAGGTATGGAGATTCCTCCAGAGCACCTTTTATTGTACAAGATCGTTTTTGCTATTCTGGGTTTTTTGTTTTTCCATATGAAGTTCAGAATTGAACTTTCAATGTCTTTAAAAAATTGTGTAGGTATTTTGATAGGGATTGCATTGAATCTGTAGATTGCTTTTGGTAAGATGGCCATATTTACTATGTTAATTCTCCCGATCCATGAGCAAGGAAGATCATTCCATCTTCTCATGTCATCTTCAGTCTCTTTCTTCAGAGTTTTGAAATGTTTTTCAAACAAGTCCTTCACTTGCTTAGTTAGAGTAACTCCTAAATATTTTATATTGCTTGTGGCTAATGTGAAGGGTGTGGTTTTCCTAATTTCTTTCTCTGCAAGCTTGTCATTTGTGTATTGGAAGGCTACAGACTTTTTTGAGTTATTTTTGTATCCAGCCAATTTGCTGAAGGTGTTTATCTTTCTTGTTTGGGTGAAAGGTTCTATAGATATCTGTTAGACCCATTTGATTCATGGCCTTGCTTAATGACGTTATTTCTTGGCTTAGTTTCTGTTTCAATGACCTATCCTTCAGTGAGAGTGGGTGTTTTTTAAATCTTAAAGGAAGAGAATAAATACTGAATAAAAAATTTAGTTTACGCAGCTTTTCTCACTTTCTGAAGAAAAACTTTGCCTGAGCACATATTTCAGGGGCTCTTGCTCTTATGGAATTTGCTGCTTTTTTGTTTTGCCTCTTCTGTCCTTATCACTTCCTGGGTTGAAATCTGTTAAGTCACAACTTTGACCGTATCTAATTTATGATTTGAAGGAGAATCAGGGACACCTGGGAAAAAGCACAATTGAATAGCTTCTGATATACTAGAAGGGTTTATTATATTTTCCATGTATCTTCTCTTCTACAGTTTCATTTTCTTTGGCTTTTTCTTCACAACCCCCATTTCCCAGTTTTTATTCATGTCCTTTATCTTTAGAACTCCTGTTGGAGTTTCTGCTAGTACAAGCACTCATACCTATAGATTAGGAAGAACACAAAGGCTTGGCACATTTCATCCCATTTCTTACATGACTGTTCTTCCTTAAAAGAGAAACTAACACAGTTTACCTAAGTAAACTTTTATATAATAAAAATTTTCAATTTTGAACAAATTAGAGTGATCAAGTTAGTTTCAGTTTCCATAGCTTGAATCATATCAGTTTGTTTTAATTTGGTAGAATTATGTTTGGTTTAGACAGCTTTTTACTTGTCCAATACCTTCTTTAAATCAAAGTTATGTGAATGCAGGGATGGAGCAAACAGCATTGGAAATTTATTGTTCTAATAGCATCTAAGAACATTGCTTCTCAAAAGCAAAATGAAACACTACAATATAAAGTACCAAATAGAATCAGAAGTCAACTGCCTTTCCAAGTTTGAAATTGTGTACTTTTTTAGGAAGTTTTTAACTATGTTATAAACATTGTTATGCATTCGTGAAAGAGTACTATATTGCCGTTAGCTAGAGGACAAGTTCAAGTACCATCTTACACCAAGAGGATACAGGTATCAACAACACATTGCATACTTGAAAACCAATGAGAATGTGTGACCTCTTGACCACTTCCCCGTGGTGGGGAGGCCTGGTGGCAATTAGAGAAAGAATAAGCAGGCTACCAAGATAAGACTTGATAGCCTATGACCATATAGTGGGCAGGAGGTCCCCCTCGGTCACAGGCATAGGGCAGGGGAGTAGAGTGAACGCAGGAGGGAGGGAGGAATGGTAGGATACAAGGGATGGGATAACAATTGAGATGCAATCTGAATAAATTAATTAACAATGACCTCTAGGATAACACAAATAGACTGTTTGAGTTAATTATTATACAGCATATGTATATATCAAATATAAGGTTGTAAGTCTTTGTGAAACACATTTTATTTACTCATTAAACTACAACCTAAAAATTGTTGAATTCATTGAGTCACAGACTATGGTGATTTGAGGATTATTTTTTCATCATGCTTTCATTACTTAATAATTAAGTTAGGATATTAAATATCACCCTATTTTTAACTCTAAAAATTAGAAGTTATAGTTAATAAGTCTTATATCTTTAGAATTTCTACTGCTAATATGAATTATCCCAGAATACATAATTTCACTTATAGAAAAATGATTTAATGGTACCTGTTTATGATGTTTTTATTTGAGGTGAAGGGTCATAATTCTAGTTTTGTTGAATACTCCTTGTTTAGTTGTCAATATATCTATATTTTCTTTTTTGCCAATTACGTTATACTATGGTAACTAGCATTAAGTTCTAGTCATCCTCCTCTTTGAGTACATTCATTTCTTGCATATCTTTGGGATTGGGAAACATAGAATATGGCTGGCTGTATTGGTGCATACCTTTAGCTCCAGCACTTGTGAGGCCAGAGGCAGGCAGATCTCTCTGAAGCCAGCCAGTGAGACCCTGTTTATTAAACACATACATACATATGCATATATTTAATATTTATATATATATATTTATTATAAATATACATATGTATTTAAGCAGAAAAAGAGAAGACCTTAGACAGGCATCATGTGGCCTTTCCAGACAGAGTATGCCTAAGAAGACCCCAGACACCCAGAATCCCTGACTACTACTAAATTGAGCAAATAAGTGGTAAATAGAGACTGGATGGTAGTGAAAAACAGCCTGACTCTCTATAGAGAGTAGCTATTAATGCTGCCTGAGGCCATGGTGAGGTCCAGGCCCATGCTGCCATTGAAGGACATGTCTGGGTGTGTGGCCCTAAAGAAGTTGGGTATCTGTTGTTGCCAAAGGCCATGTGGACATCCTGGTCTAGCTTGATGCCAGGAGCAGAGCTGGCCTCACCCCTTGTTGGCTGCAGCACTCAGGAAAGCTGCTTCCTTGCTTTACCTGGACAGCATTGCAGAGCTGACCCTGGTAGTGTGGACAAGGGTGAACCACGCAAAGGGGTGAGCACTGAAAAGCTCGGTCTGCCACTTGTTTGCCTTGTGGTGGCATGAGGGAGGGAGAGATGTCCCCATGCCCATTCTTTGCAACCTCCAGCAGCCAGGAGACCTGGACCTATGGTTATGAGAATCACCTGGACGTGCCCCTCTAAAGCTGACCCTAGTGGTAGGAGTGGGGTGGGGGGCATGGAGGAATCTGGGTGAGGTGAGCTTGCCTCAAGGGCATGAGCATGAGAGAGCAGGTCCTGCCCCATGCTAGTGGCAGTATTGGTGAGCGAGCCAGGGCAGTGCTGAAAAGCTTTTCGGATGGTATGGGTGCAGAGATCTGGTAGACTGACCATCTCAGCTACCATCCAGCCTCAGATCCAGGGCTTTGACTTTGCTCAGTCCAACATCCAACCCTTCTATGAACTGCCGGAACTTGTGACATGGCCAGTCTTGCAGAATCAAAGCTGAAGGGTCTCCATGACACAGGACAAAAACAGTATATCCAAAAGGTATACCATTGAAGATACAGTTTTGATAGTGTAGCGGAAGTCAGTGGCCTTGAACCAGATCAGTGACTCACTGCAATGAACATTTGCAAGTAAAGATGTGTAAATAAAAGTATATACTGTGTGACACACTGTGACACATTACAGGTTCCACAGTGAGATCTCTCTCTCCCTCTCTCTCTCTGTCTCTCTATCTATATATACAGATGCTTTTTGCTTTTTGTTTATTTTCTTTTTTAAAAATATATTTTATTAATTTATTCATATTACATCTCAATTGTTATTCCATCCCTTGTTTCCTCCCATTCCTCCCTTCCTCCCATTTTCCCCTTACTCCCCTCCCCTATGAATGTGACTGAGGGGGACCTCCTCCCCCTGTATATGCTCATAGGGTATCAACTCTCTTCTTGGTAGCCTGCTATCCTTCCTCTGAGTGCCATCAGGCTTCCCCATTCAGGGGACATGGTTAAATATGGGGCACCAGAGTTTGTGTGAAAGTCAGACCCCACTCTGCACTCAACTGTGAAGAATGTCCTATCCATTGGCTAGATCTGGGTGCAACCTCCTTAGTCATCAGGGAAATGCAAATCAGAACAACTCTGAGATTCCATCTTACACCCATCAGAATGGCTAAGATCAAAAACTCAAGTGACACCACATGCTGGCGAGGATGTGGAGAGAGAGGAACACTCCTTCATTGCTGGTGGGAATGCAAACTAGTACAGCCACTTTGCAAATCTCTCTGGCACTATCTCAGAAAACTGTGTTTATTTTTTAATGGGGGAAATTATAAGGGTAGAGGACAGATATGAAGGGGTAGGGAGATGAGTGGGATTGGGGTTCAAAATTTAAAAATCACAAGAAGTTAATAAAAATTTTTAAATGAGAAAATATTTGACACTGGTTTGGGATTGACACTTACTCTAAAACCTGTCACCTGAAACTACAAAAAAAAGGGCACACATGTAATAATAGTGTTCTTTGAAGAACCACCTATGAACAACACACACACACACACACACACACACACACACACACACACACACACACACACACACACACTACAGTTTTCCCTAAACACTGGAAGGAACAAGATCATCTAACTTTAACAGTACTCAAAAATTTAAAGGTATCTATAAAAAGGTAGGTTGCCTATAGCTAATTATTAATTCCTGTAAGTGTATATTTCTAAACTCAGAACATGCCAAAGGTATGGGAAGTGGAAGAAGAGGATAAAACTTGGAAGATGTTATAAAACCAATGCTGAACCTAAGAAGAATAAATTTCAGTTTACCTAACCTAAGGCCTCTTCTGGTGGGTATATAAGCTATATCTTATGGGTGCCAACTTTCAAGGTTCTTTTTGTTTTGATGTGTTTTACTTTCATGAGTTTTTCCTTATATAACTTCATAATCATAATCCATACCTTAAAACAGCATTTTTTGTAGTTTCCTGAACATGAATTTGTATAAACAATGATGCATATTCTCCCAAAAGATAAGGAAATAAATTGTATACATGGTAATTGGAAACAATAGGCTAGGAATTCTATATTCTTAAAGCCTATGTAAGAGGAACATCACAATTCTCTGCATGCTGCGATGTTTGCCCTCGGGCTGTCAGTTCCCATAAATGGTAGGGAGCTCTTAGCCAGTGGGAGGAGCAGAGGAAAAAGTCAATGGCTATTTTGCCTGCTTCACATTGCTTCTGCTGATGTGGTCTCTGTGAGTCTAGAAAAAGGTTTCCTCTCTTTAAAAAATCATTATAAAAACTTATCAGTTGACTACTTGGTTATTAAGAGACATGTTCTTACTTTTAAGAGCCCTATAAATCAGAAAGTTCCAATCATTAAGTAACCACGAAGCCAGAAATATAGTGGTGAGCACTCTGGCAGTTTCTACACCAGGCTGGCAAAGCATATTAATAGGAAATCTATTCTCTGCATAGCTCTGGGTTTGTGTAAATGACACTGTTTGTCATGCCACTGTTAAATAGCCAACATATCCAACAGCACTTTGGGCTGGAAGAAATTCATAAAAGAAAAAGCACTGAGATTTTCATGGGAGCATACAGGCTATCAATCTCATCTCCAGTACAGAGGAATCCTTTAGGGTACCAGAGTTGTACATAAAGCATACTATTTGCACAAACTGTCATTCCTGTTATATGAGCTTCCATTCTCTCTAAAATTCATACATACCTCTATATCTTTTTAACTACTGTTTTCAATTTAGTGTAGAAGAGTAACTTGAATTTTCAAACATACTTTCCACAAATCACTCTTAGGGTACTTTAATGTACTTTCATTTGCTGTTAGATTCTAACATGTTCTAAAATTGTTTATCACTTCATGGCAAAATGAAAATATGATGAAAATACAAATTGATATTAAGTAGCCAAATCTGGTGTCATGTGGTCAACTAAGCTCTTAAGTGACAGAAGGAGAACAGTAATAAGTTCATGGTCAACCTGAGCTATATAGCAAGTTAGAGGGCAGTATGGGTTACATGAGAGCTTGCCTCAGAAAATTGAAAAGAAAAAAAATCTCTCAAAGACATGAGTCCTGGATTCTTCAATTTTCTGTAAATTTATGATTTCATTATGTATATATATGTTATTATTGTTATTAATATTAGTAGTACTATTACTATTATTTATCTCCATGTAAACTTGAATACCAGAAATAATAATTGAGGTCAAACTACATCTGATGTTGAAAACCCTTTTTCATGGTTGATTTTACCCATCAGAACCATGGGTGAGATTGTTCTAATGTTGAAAAGTTTCCCCAAAGCAATTTAAGAGCAACACTAATGTTTCCTCTAACAAAATAGTCTCTTGTGTATTGGAGGGGATCACCAGCACGCTAGTAATCGATGGTTCACTCAATGGTTCATACTCTTCATAAGGTATCATAAGCACCATTACATATATGACCACAATAAGATATGAAGAAATAAAGATTTAGAGGAGAGAGAGAGAGAGAGAGAGAGAGAGAGAGAGAGAGAGAGAGAGAGAGGAGACAAGAAGAGAAGAGAAGAGAGGAGAGGAGAGGAGAGGAGGGGAGGGGAGGAGAGAGGAGAGGAGAGATAGTATTTTGTACAAGCATCCTGAAAGAAAACATTTTCTCTTTGCCATTTCCACAATGAGAAAGAGAGTAAACTTAACAAATTTGAGAAAAGAAAGATTAGATTAAGTCATAAGTTCATAGTTTTGGACCTATGACAGACGAAAAAAATAGAGATTCAGGAATATTAAATCACCTCAGGTCGTTTTTACACAAAGAAATCTTACCTTTTAAGGAACTAGGCATTCATTATATTCCCATGCTAACTCAGTAAGTTTCAAACAGACAACTATACCATTGCCTAGATATCCTTAACATTGTGCTATATTTGCTGATGTGCTGTTAAAAAGAAGGATCCAGACGTGTAAAGTTGAGTGAGATTATTTACATGCTGCAAGTGGAAGAAAGGAAATAAATTCCTGAAAATTGAAATATCTAAAATATCTTAACATTGCCAGTGTATAACAAGAAACCAACCAAATGCAATTCCAATTCTTACCTAGAAGTCATAGTGCACAATAGCTGAGCATTGAAATATAGACCAGACACCAGACATGACTGTGACACACACGTGGAGGTAAAACACTCCTACCCACAAAACAAAAATGAAAAAAAAAAGTTTACAGGGAAAAAGTTCCAAAATAGAAAGGTTAAATCAGTTATAAAGTCAGGCCCATTATAATAACATCTAAGCATTCAACAGAAACTTTCAAAGGCAGAAATGCCTGGAAAGACACATTCCAAGTTCTGAAAGCGCACAATTGTCAACCCAGACTATTATACCCGGTAAAACTATGTATTAAAAAGCATAAAGTTTAAATTCCAAAATAAAAATAAAATAAAGTAATTTTTTACTGTAAATTCATGACTCCTATAGATCACATGGGGAGAAATAATTCAGTCTGAAAGTTGGATAAACACAGCCAAGAGGTCATAGGAAGTAAATAAATAGTTCCACACAGTAGTTCAAGAAAGATATAAGAAAATACTACAAAGTCAACAAAACAACATGGTTGAACAGAGATCTCTCAGTAATACTACTCAATATTAACAACTTCAACTCTCTATTAAAAAGACAAATACTAATAGATTCGATAAAAATGATGACTCATCCCTTTACTGCCTTCACAAAATATAATATAATAAAAATTAATGAAAAGAGACCACGACTGCGAAAGAGAGCAGTGGCTTATATTGGACAGTTTGGAGGTAGATAAAGGAGAAGAGGAATGATGTGATTATATCTAAATAAAATAACTGAAGAAAAAAGTATATGTCTTACAGTCTAGCAAAAATATTTGAGATACCAAATTAATAATTAGTGATGCCTTTAAAAACCTTGAAAAAATAAGAATAAAATTTCAAAGTAAATGGAAAGTGATAAGCACAATCAGGGCAGAAATAAATGAAATAGAATGAAGAAATAAACCAATATAAATAATCCATGAAACTAAGATTTAGTTCTTTGCAAATATAAAAATTATTGACAAACTTTTAGTCAAATTCATCAAAAGAAAGAGAGAAGATAAACGATGATATAATTAGAAAAAAAAACATTATAACCAATACTAGTAAATTTCAGGGACTCATAAGAACATGCTTTAAAACCCTACACTCCATGAAATTGGAAAATGTAATACAATTTAAGAATTCCTAGATCCACTCAACACACTCAATTAACGTAAACTGAAATGTTAAATTAAAAAATATCCCAAACTGGTAATGGGATAGAAGCAGTGATAGTCTCCTAACAAAAAAAGCTTAGGGTCAGTTGGAATTACTATAGAATTCTACCAAAACTTATGAGACAAGGTAACACCAATACTATGCATGTTGCTCCATAAAAATGAGAAAAAACATAACCAATAAACTTCCAAGTTCTCTAGAAGGTAGTTATTACCCTGGTATCTAAAACACACACACATGCAGGAGTCCGCATGTGCATATGCACACACACAACACATACACCTGGGGGAGGAAGAGAGAAGCCACTTCTCTTGTGAACACAGATTATATTAAATTCTCAATAAAATACTGGAAAAATTCAGCTCATATGTAAAATATTACTCATCACAACCAAGTTGCTTCATTCTAGGATACAGTGATGGTTTAACACATGCAACTTAATAAATGTTATCCCATCACAGAATGAACTCAAAGACATGAATGAGATGCTCATTTCATCAAAAGGGTTTCATAATGAAGGTCATTAATAGGCTGAGGAAGAAAGGAGTTTGTTAACATAATAAAGGCTATATGTGACAAGTCTACAGCCAACAGGATTCTCTCCTCATTTTCATATGATGTGATTATTTACATAGGAAGCACTAAAAGCTCTGTGACAATTGTGCTGGTTTGAATGAGAATAGGCCCCATGGCTCACATGTTTGAATGTGTGGTCCTCAGTTGTAATTCTTTGAAAGGATTAAGTGGTGTGACCTTGTTAGAGAAACTTTTTTTTCTAGGGGTGGGCTCTTTGCCTCTTTGGGGGCTCTGTCTCTTTGCCTTTCTGCCCATCACTTCTTTTTCTCTGTCTTCAACTTGCAGGTAAGATGTAAGCTCTCTTTCATTGAACCTGCACTGCTGGTTCACTCAGGAACTTAAGTTTTATTCCTTCTCAAGTCTCTGGGTGGGGGTGGGGTGGAGTGGGGGGTGGTGAAGACCAGATAGTTTAGTTTTACAATCAAGTTTGGTTAGTTAGGGGATAAGATCTTTTTAGATCAAGATAAAGGATTTAAGTTAATGGAGATGAGATATGATAGATATGGTACTTCATTTGGAAATGTAGACCTAACCAGATAGGAAAGATGTTTTTACTTCAAGTTTGACAAATACAAATAGCCAAATCACTATGTATATGTATATAAAACTCATGATTGTCACTTGGTTCTCCCTGCTGTATGTAGTTTGTTTTATTCACGTGTAATAAAATAAATGTATATGTTATTTTTAAAGAAAAGAAAAAAAAGATGTAAGCTCTCAGTAACTGTCCCAGTGCCATGTCTGCTTGTTTGCTGCTGGCTTCAAACTGTGACGGTCATGCACTGACGCTGCAATCCTGTAAGAAAGCCCCCAACTAAGTGCTTTCTTTTATAAGTTGTTTTGTCATGGCTATAGTAACCCTGGCTGGTCAACAAATGGGCAAGATGCAAAACTAATACAATAAAATCAATGAGCTTCCTATATGCAAAGAACAAACAAAAAGAAAAAAAAAAGAAAAAAGAAATCAGGGAAACATACCCACACACAAAAGATGAAATAATTGAGAGTAAACTTTACCAAAGAAATGAAAAAAAATAGCCTCTATTATAAAAATTTATACAATTAAGAAAGAGATTGCAGAAAAGAGGAGAAGATTGGAAGCTCCTGTGTTCTGTAATTGTTTTGTCTCTAAGCACAACAGAGTGGCATATAGTGTCAGGGATTGGTTCTCTCCCATGGGATGGGTCTCAAATAAGACTAGTCTATGGTTGGCCAGTCCCTCAGTCTTTGTTTCATCTTTTTCCCTGCATACATCTTGCAGACAGGTCAAATTTTGTGTTGAAAGTCTTGTGGGTGGGTTGGTGTCCTTATCTCTCATAGTAGCATGGATATATGGAGCCTGAAGTGGTCACCTCCTGTAATCAGGCGGGACTTGCAGTGGAGGGAGAATCAGTCTTTATTGAAGATATGCAGCAATTGGTAGTTTTCCTATGCTACAGTAGATGGTCCCACAGCCATGTGCATATGGGGAGGACTAACTGGACTTAAGGGACTATAAAAAAAAGAGGCATGAAGTAGGATGGGTATGGCAGGGAAATAGGTGGGAAGTTGAAAGGGGAAATGGAAGTACATAAAATATTTCATTGTACACATACATATGTATGAAAATTTCAAAACTAATGGAAAAAATTTTGACATATTTTATAAAGCCACAATTAAATAGCCTTTAAACATCCAATGACAGACCCAAGTTGTGCATATCTAACATTAGACAAAATACATGTATCTGAAATAATCAGTGTTCATTTAATTATTCATTTGCAGAAGAAATATTATACTTGTGTGTGTGTTTGGGTATGTGTGTATGTGTGTGCCCGTGTGTGTGCCCGTGTGTGTGTGTGTGTGTGTGTGTGTGTTTGTGTGTGTGTGTATGTGTGTGTGTGTGTTTCTCTCAGTATCTCAAAACAGTTAAGTCTTTCTTGAAATAATCCAATGGGATGATTTCCCACTATGTTACTGATCATACCACCATCCACCTTTTCTAGAGGGGTAATCTTTTCTTCACTCTGGCTAAATTGCTGAAAGATTAGGTTAGGTAGTATTAAAAGAAATGTGTATATATCAACTCCTTTCATTATTACATTAGCTCTAAAAACTAACATGCTTAAAATCTACTTGACAGATGCAGGAATTTGCATGGAAAGATCTAAAATAGCTGATCATTTAGATAAGAACTGACCACAGAATTGAAATAGTTTCACACATGTGCCCAAACTCTCAATATTATGCTATATTGACACACTCATAGACATCCTTCCAGGGTAAGTGCATCTATAGTGGTAGTCAACAGACACAGTCTGTATATTATGTGCCTTGGGTTTCTATGCATTTAAAACTGCAGGCCCTACACCTCTAGAAAGCTCTCGATCAATCTCTTCCACTATCAAGAAATCAAAGGACATACTCAGTGAATGTTAAGACAGTAGTGACTTATTTTAATTGTGATTATCTTTCTTATCACTGAGAAGAAAATAGAGAATAAACTTCGGATGCCAGTTATGCAAAATGGACAAAACATATTCCATATCACATTTGTGATTGTGTATTTGATTTATATATTCCATAATCAGTAGCAATTTCATTAAGTAGATGATGTTTAGATCGAAGTAATCAAGATAATCTGTGTGTAGCTTATTAGCCTGGAGAAGAAACTGAGACTCTGTTTTTCATTATACAGTTTCTAGTAACTGGTTACTCCCCCCCCCCATTTTTGTTTTGAAGTCATATATTTTCAATCATCACCCTTAATATATGGCTTATTTAATTTAACACAGTGATTTTTCAGTTCCATACATTTTTCTGAAAATATCATGATCTCAACTGAGGAGACAGGCATAAGAACAGAGTATGGATTAATGTTACATAATTAAACTGATAAGTGCATATGTTAACTCCAAAAGCTAGTGAAAATAAGGAAGGACGATAAGGTGTTACAAAATTTTATTTTATCAAGTTTGGAGACAATATTCAACATATTCATGAAAATTGCCAACTAATCGGAGGCTAATGACCATGTAGGAAATTCTACAACCACCCCTTCACTAAAGTAGCATACTCCCTAACAACAATCTAAACATCTGCCCTTATAACCACAGATAATGGAAGTACTTACCCATCATCAAGAAAACTTCTCTTTGCAACAGATGGAGACCGTTAAAGAAAACCACATGCAAGTCTACAAAATGTAGACTTGTGTGTAGCCTTGTTTGGTCTCAAGCAATACTCTGCAAAACACTTCTGCACCTTAGTTTCAGGGAACATTGCAAAAGAAAACTCAGAACGATTTTAAGAGCCAGAGGACCAGGGAATTTGCTAGAAGATTGTGTCTCCCAGTAATGTCAGAAGCTACATTAATAAAGCCCCACCAACATGACTGCCTAAAGATGAGCTGAACAATGACACCAATGGAGGGAAGCTCAAGAGGCCTCATCCCTACACAAAAAAACTACAAGCAACTAAGGAATGTTGAGAATGGGAGAAATACTCTTTCCCAGGGAAGAGTACAGTTGGCTATCCAATACCAAATGGTCATCCTTAAAAACACACATATTGGTGACATTACACAGACTGAACATATTTTCATACACATATATGCAAGTAATAAAAAATATGGATTATGAATTGGAAGCAACCAAGGAGGGTACATAGGAGGATTTGGACAGAGGAAAAGGAAGGAAAAAAATTATTTGATTATATAATAATTCAAAAAATTCAAAAATACCTTTTACTTGATTATTATTAAAATAATGTAAATAATATCCATTAATTTTATTTTTATAGTCAAAGTATTTTAAAGATGCATGATACTTTGGGAAATAGATTTCTTCAATAAATGGGTTATATAAGAAGATGAAATTGTGTGTGTTTAACTATAGATAAAGCTATGTAAACAAATAGTGTATTGTCAATAAAAAAGTATTTAAATATAAAAATTTTACAAAATAATTTAAAAGCATATTAGATAATGATCTTAGAACTTAATTTTGATAATAGGCCATGGTAGAATTATAAAAAGATAATGAGCTGCCTTTTATCAAAGAAGTTAATATTCATGTCCCTAATGAACTCATTAACTCAACTAAGTTTAACTCAATGTTTAGCATTCTCTCTATCAGATCTTATTTGAGATTTGCACAAGGGCAAGATATAATCCTTGTTCTTAAGTTCTTATATTCTAAACTGGCACACAAACAAGAAGCAGATACAACTGGAAAAATCACGAGAGAATTAAAAAAGAATTCAAAAGTTATGTTATAATGAATGTTTATGAACCAGAGCTCAGAATGTGGTTATAGTTCATTGCAAAGCAATTTATACCATGGAGGATAATAGCTAATCAAAGGGAGGCAAGAAGGAAACTGAGGGGAAGAAGTATCTCTCAACAGGTACCAGACTCTTACATTTCTTAAACATTTCTCCATGTCTCATTCACACTGATCTCTATTTACTGGCTCTAGATATTCTTCAGTACTTCAGGAGTCCACATCCTAGGCTCCCCTCTGGTACTTCACCTTTCCCCTGTCAATAAAGTCCTTCTCCTAATATTGTCTTAATATATTTTGTGGCAAAATAAATGTCATCAATATCTCTAATTATTTATAACTGGCCAAAGGAAACCACATAGCCCAAAACAAAGCCAAGAGCAACATTGCCCACATCAATACATGTCAATATGAATGTCAATACTCCATGGATTTGAACATTCAATGATTATTAAAGTATGTGGAAGGCCTATGACACATAGCAAGAAAGAAATTGTGTAGCTTTGAATTGTCATGTTTTCCCTTTTTCTCACTAACAGCCCTCAAGAGATAGTGTGACAGTTAGGATCTTAAATGTCCCCAGATTGATGCCATTGGAAGTTGGAGGAGACTTCACTACATGAGGTGGGCCTAGTGAGAGATTGATAGGTTACTGGGCAATTGTCCTTTAAGGGAATTCTGTAACCTTTGCCCCATCCCATTTCTCTTTTTATTTTCACCCTTAGAAACTAAGCTAGTGGCTTAACTCCTCCACACACACCAGACTTTATGTGCTTTCTTACCAAAATGTCAAAGCAATAGAGCCAATTGAAAAAGTAGAGGAATCTATAGACATTGGCTCTATGGCTTGATTTTCTTGGGTAATTCTTTAGAACATAGTTGGGAACTCTTTATACCGCTGTTGAATATTATAGAAGTCAAGAATTACTTTTGATTGCCTAGAGATTAATATATAAATGACAGCAAACATGAGATTCACAGATTAGATGAATCATGCACTTTGTATCTGAGTTTACGTAGTCTCTAGATTCATAGCTAGAGGACAGACATTTCAAGTTATCCATATAAGGCATAATTAAAATTAAAATCAAATAACTCTTCTACCGTCTGAACATAGATTGTACGTGGGAAAAGACGCATGTGTACAATTATGTCTGTGTATTCTTTATTGTTGGCAATCACAAGATTTTTGGATGGAGTAAATATTAAGTCTTGACCCTTGGGACATTGATTTAAAAACTCTAATGTTTTTATGACAAAGGTATTGAACTCTAAAATGAACTGCCAGAAAAAAAATATATCCTTCTTCCATTTTCATTAAAACCATGAGCCCACACTGAAACCTACTACATCTGGATGATGAATAAGAATAAATTGCAAAGTAGAAATTTAAAACATATAGCTATATTGCTGTTAAAGACTTGCTGATCTTATTTAAAAATATTAAGAAAACATTAAGAAAATTCAGCAGGAGGGTATTTTTAAAACTGCAAGTTGATCTCTAATCCTTTCCCCATATTACTGCTTGAAGAAGAAATATTATGGAACCAGATGTGCTATTTGAAAATTTCCAGTAGCTATAATTCTAAAAAAGCAAAGCAAACACCATTTATACGTAATCATAAAAGACATTGAGATGATAATTTTAATTTTTCAGACTTAGCATTTGAATTCATATCTTTTGACATATGAAAAATATGCATGATCCCCACCCGGTGTAATCAGTGATTGCACTGGTGTGAAGAACACAGGACTGCATTCTGTAAATTTTCATACTTTAAGAAACAAAGGAATTTTACTTGAGTAAAGGTTATTTTACATGCTTTCACCCAGGCAACTTATTAGTTAATTAGTTTCCAGATGTTTTTTTATTTTAAAATAATATTTGTTATTATCTGATAATTACATAAGAGTATAAAAATTATATTATCAAATAAGTAAAATCTACTATCCATCTACTATGTAATGCTTTCACAAGATGAACTCTAATCTCCCAACACATCTCTGGAGAAAGTATTTCATTGTTTTACTTAGATATAAAGTAACTCAAGAGCTTTGAGAAAACAGTTTGCTGACTAAAAGTGATAAACTTAAGCAGTTTCTTTATCCATTCTTCAGTTGAGGGATATCTGGGTTGTTTCCAGTTTCTGGTTATTACCCTGAGTGAAGTAATCCAGATCCAGAAGGGCACACACGGTATATACTCACTTATAGGCAGATACTAGTTACATAACACAGGATAACCATACTACAATGTACAGACCTAAAGAAGCTAAGTAAGAAGAAGGACCCTAGAGAGGATGCTTGATTCTCACTCAGAAGGGCAAATAGAATACACACTAGAAGCAGTTGAAGAGAGAGAATGGGATGGGACCCGACCATATACGTCCTCTGAAAGACTACCCTCAGCAAAGCAGATGCTGAGACTCACAGTCAAACTTTTGGCAGAGCACAGGGAGTCTTATGGAAGAGTGAGGGGATAGAAAGACCACAGAAGACAGGAGATCCACAAGAAGATCAACACATCCAACAAATCTGGGACCAAGTGGGCCTGTGGAAACTGATGCACCAAGGGCCATGCATAGGGAGCCTTCAGCTCAGATGTAGCCAACAGGCATTTCAGTCTCCATGTGGGCCATCTAGTAAGGGGACCAGGGGGAGTCTCTGCCATGGACTCTGTTGCCTGCTCCTCCTGGTGGAATGGCCTTGCTAGACCACAGAGGAAGAGGATGCAGGAAGTCCTGATGAGTCTTAGTGGGCTAGGGTCAGTTGGTAGGGGAGGAGGGCTCCTCATTCCTGAGGACTTGTAGAGTGGGTTGGAGGCAAGAGGGGGAGAGTGACAGAGGGGAAGAGGGAAGGGAGGATGGGACTGGGAGGAGATGAGGGAGGGGGGCTATGATCTGGAAGTAAAGTGAATAAATTTAAAAAATAATTTTAAAAAAGAACCACTATTCTAAACGTCTATACTTCACTGGCCCTTGTAAACATGTAATCACTGTAGAATGTACCAAACAAAAAGATAGAAAAACTCATCCATCATTACCGGATGCCAGTCACTGTTAGTGTCATAGACTAGATTGTCCTCAGTCCCTGACATGAATGTGAAGGTCTGCTGGGACAGCCTGTACCTACCTGTCCCAGCACACTTGTGCCATGCCTTATGGCCAGGTCTGTGACTCACTTCTCTCCTCACCCATGGGGACAGTGTCCTCATCCAGACTTCCAAGCTCCCCATTGGGATGCTTTTTGGGGAAACTCAGACCCCTACCCTAGCTTCAAAATGTATCAAACCTGGCCTCAATACATTGTTTTTCCCTTTTTCCTTGCTTCAAACCCTGTTTCATTGCTGTCTGGTCACTCTCCCACGCTGTGGGACTTAAGTATGTAGCAGAGCATAGCTGCATGGGAAGGGGCTGCAATATACACCTGCTTCCACCAATAGCTGCTCCAAAGCAAGATGCTTTCTCAAGACCACGCCTGAGGTATGTGTGGACCATTTGTCTGTTAAGTTGATTTTAAATCCTGCTTAAAGTCTGATTACTCCATATGGCTCTGACTCTCAGCTTTCCCACATAGACACACTCGCTGCTCCCCCGGCACCCCCTGCCCCAGCCCCACAGCTGGCCTGCAGGAGTTCCAAGCTCTTCCCCTCCCCCACTTCAATGGACTCTCTATTGCTCCATTCAAAGGCCAAACATTGTCACACCAGTTTTCCAAATTCTTTCAGCAGACAAACGATTCCCAGATATCTACACTCCGCTCTACACTCTCAAAGGTTTTTTTTGTTTTGTTTTGTTTTGCTTTGTTTTTTTGTTTTTTTTTTATCTCTAAGGCTAGACTTCCCACCTCTTAAAAACATTTTCTCTTTGATTTCTTCACACTCTGCTCTTTTCTAAGGATTTGTAATTTGTTTATTTTGCATGGTGTTTAAAATCTAAGTTCAGCTCTTATTTAGGACATAATTATGTGTGTGTATGTGTGTGTATATGTGCGGAAACAGACATGTTGAGCACATGGCTTACAACCTGCCATATGACTCCACCATCTTAAGATGATCATGTGATATAGTGCAGCAATTATGAAACCTCATAGTCTATTTATTGTTTTATCTACTTTTAGACTAACAAAGCAATAAATATCATTTTAAATTGGTGTGGAGTTTTAGAAATCCAAACTTATACTTTTTACAACATAGTATATATGTGATTCAACCTTGGCTCAAAATATTCTTTATATGATGGTGAAGTTTCAAGGTTATAACAGTCTATTCAGTTTTAAAATGTATGTCTAACAACTTACGTCTTTGCTGCTTCTTGGCTGCATGAATGAATGCTTTTTTCCCCTTCCTACCAGCAGCTACCTTTGCTCAGGGTTTACCTTTAGAGTTTCTGGTCAATGGATTCGGTATATTTGAAATTCAAATGTTTAATACTGTTTACTATATTGCTGACTCCGGAAATCGGTTATTGTTCACCCTTTCTCAGACCCAGGAATGTTTTTAAAGTCCATGGTCAAAAACAGGATATGGTTAACACTCATAACATGGGTTAAATAGATAAAAGTTTCTGCTTAATCTTAAACCATGTGACATGATTCCAAAGATATTTTTAAGTTGGGTTATATTAGTTTTAGAGACATTCAATTGTTTACAATGTTAGAACTGGGTTATTATGGTCTATCTTCACTCTCAAAGGTTAAAAAATCACTGTCCCCAAAACATGTTTTTTCTTTAGACTTTTTGATAAGCCATAGGTATTTATAAACTAAATCATACAGGAAACTGTTATGCTCTATAGTGATACATCATAAAAAAAGTAAAAAATGTTCCCCGTCTCTTTATGGGCTATGTTAATCATTTTTAAGGCTCCACCTAAACAGGGATGAAACCTAAAGTCCTATACTCTTTAATAATGAAGAAGCACAAGTTAATAGTCAGTCTTCTTAAAAATGATAAAATCCTTTAATGTGTCTAGAAATATATATGTTGTTATGCTAAGAACCAATGTGATTAATTACAAGATTAAGTTTTATTTAGCTTCCTGGTCATGTGTTCAACATTAAAGAAGTACCTAGAAACAAACAAAGCTTGTTTATCTAGATCTATTTGAGGTAGGCATGGACCTTAACCATTTCTCTGAAGAACATGGCGTAATTATAGATCATAACATTCTGTTTTGTTTGCAAGGTGCATTTTAGAGCAGAAAACTAATGGCAGACAAAGATTGCTTAACTCAGAAATGCTAACCTTCAAACCTGTCAGAGACCTGCTGAATGTGGCATTTGATATGTTTAAACTATTATGACATACAGAAACTTCCAAATCCTAACAGTAACTCCCCAAGAACTCTGAGAAGATATGGGCACAAGAACAGGTGACTTCTACCGTGGATTGTGGTGTGCTAACCACTGGGAAGACTGCCCCAATGCTTCACCTGCTGCTAGGACCCAGCGTGAACTGTGGATAAACTGGACACCCGGAGAGTTATTGTCTCATGTTGCTGGGGAAAGGTGAGGTCAGTCTCTCCCATGTTCACCCTCCACTGAAAAAGCTCACCATCTGTGCCTGATGGCCAGACTTCCTCTGCCAGCATTGACACAGAGCCCACAGGAGAATGGGACAACTATGGACTAGACTCTGTTATTTTGATTGATACATACATTCATCTAGAATACACTTTATCCATCTCAACTCTTTCATCACACTGAAGGCTAAGCTAATGGTAGCTTGACAGCTAAAGAACAGTTGATTAGCTCCTTATCCCAAGGTAATCCATCATGTTAGTCTATTAATCAATTCATTAGCTAGTTAAAACTACTAACTACTAGACCTCTTATTTAACAGGTAAACAGGCTTGCTTGATAATAGACCTCATGTTAAATGATAAACACGGGGCTGGAGAGATGGCTCAGAGGTTAAGAGCACTGACAGCTCTTCTAGACGTCCTGAGTTCAATTCCCAGCAATAACATGGTGGCGTACAATGATCTATAATGTGATCTGATGGCCTCTTCTGATGCAGGCAGCGCATTCTATATATAATAATAAATAAATCTTAAAAAAAAAGATAAATAGTCTTCAGATGTCCTTTCGGTGCTCTTCATATGTAACAACCAGGTTTTAAGCCTCATTCTCCTAGAGATGCTGCTGCCACTAGGTCTAGACACTATGTACCTTGCTACAAGATTAAAAAAAAAAAAATCTCAGATGTAACTAAAGGACAGTGACTGCTCCCAGCAATCTCACTTATGTCTCACGGTAAATAATTGGATGGAAATTGTAAGATGTACAATTTACATAAGGCCTAAGTACACAGAAGCTTAAGTTGTGAGGTGTTCCACTCTAATCTCAGATTAACTCAGCTGGCCTTGCTTTTTCCTTCCTAGCCACAGATGTTCTCACAGATCCCGGATGGCAGCGAAACAACCGGCTTTTCCAGGACTCTGCCAGCATCCCAATTTCCTGAGTGTCTCCAAAGATACTGTTGCCCCCAAGTCAGGAGGAAGTAGTCTTTCTGAATACAACTTCCTCATTCCCACCTTCTCACCTCCTCCCTAGCTTGCCCTTTTCAATTAAACAAAAAGGGAGGGATATTAATACACAGATAAACACCCTAGCCTGCCTTTAGGGTCCAGGAAACTTCTTACATCATCACCTGATGCCAGGTGCTGGTAAAAGGACCCACCAGCCTCCCCAGCTAGCTTGGTTTCTCTCAGTCTCTCTCTCTCTCTCTCTCTCTCTCTCTCTCTCTCTCTCTCTCTCTTCCCTCCTCTCTCTCTGTCATGGACACTCTCCCTCTCTCTGCTCCTTTCTCCCCCTTCCTCCTTTCCCACAATAAATTTCCTTATACCACATTTGTTGCATGGCATTAAGAATAATGGTATTTTACACCACAGTGAAATTTTACATTAGATGTTTGAAAATCTGATGGTGTTTGCTGCCTTAGAGACTGTCATCATTGTGGGCTGTAGGCCATAGACACTAAAGTGGACATTATTGAGCACTGAGGATTTACTTCATTTAAACTTCCAGAGAAGCTAACTTGGGATCAATTTACAGTTATATTTGTGCTTTTCTTAATGATTTTGATACAGCCTAGATTTTAAATTGTAGTTATTTTCTAGTAGGTGGTATTTTATGTCACTTCAAACACTTTGTTGTAATTTTACTTATTCATAACTTTCATGAAAATTTAACTGGAAATTATAGATGGCGACATTGATAATTTACTTGCATTTTTATTAACTCATTAGCACTCAGATCTATAAATCTCCTATCTGCAAACATCTAAAGAGCAACAAGCATCTGGAGAATCTGGAGAACAGAATAGCATGATATGCACATTTGGGCCCCAGATTCTTACAGCTACCAATTCTAGGAGTGCCCTATAGAATATGGATTTAGTGATATAACATCTTAGCATTTCTAGCCAAAGCAACAATGCTCCCTCCTTTTCAAGAAAGTCTCTGTGTATGTCCAGGTGTGACTTTTTGTTCCTATAAGATAAAGGAGTTAAGTTAATAGAGATGAAATAGGATAGATATTGAATTTCACTCAGAAATTTAGACCCAACAAGACAGGAAAGATGTTTACTTCAAGTCTGACAAATACAAATAGCCAAATCACTATGAATGTAACATTTATAGAACTCATGGTTGTCACATGGTTCTCTCTGCTGTATGTAGTTTGTTTTATGATTGTGTAATAAAATAAATGTATATGAAAAAAAGAAAAAGGAAAAAAAAGGTACTGTGAAAGCTAAATTTATCATGAGCTAGATATCTGAATCCCCCAAGGAGTCTGTCATTTGTTCCTAAATTACCTTACAGACAACTCGTGATTACTCAGAGAAGATTATCTGACTACCAAGCAGTTAAGTGAGTACTTTCTTCTCCACAATGATTTCCTGTATCAGAGGAGGAGGGTTGATTAAATTTGAATGGCAGTTGCCAAGTTAGGGAACCTGAGAATTATGGAAAGCTCCTATAGCCTACCACATGGCCCTGTATCATTAGAGAACCCTTAACACATAACATTTGAGAGCTTTTCCTTACCACCTTTAGAGTTGCCTGTCAATGTCCTAAATAACACTAAGCCTTGTTTTAGAAGGCTCTCTAAATGCCTGGCCACAGTGATCTTGATGAGGACTGCCAGGGTCCCTTGTGGCTTTCAGACACATTGGAGACTAGTTTTCTCAGCCCGAGTGCATAGGAAAACGAGCCCATGAGACACCACCTTTGTCTCTTCTGGGAATTTATACATAGTGCTTGTCATGGATGGGGTGCCATAGGTGGGGTGATGACCAACCACCAACAAGGAGAGAGGAGAGGGCCCATGTCAAGAAAGTTCATCAGAGCGACTTTCTGTCATGCCAGTGGCACCTTATCTGAGGAAATACGCTTTTAACTATACAAAAAATTAAGTTTGATTGTATATGGAAGTGTGGTAACAAGACAAAAAGTACCAATTCAGGTGTGCATTTTAACCAGTATCTTTATTATAATGCACAGCACTAACATATTATTTTTTAAAATTTAAAGATGAGCATCACCTATATAATTAAAACCCTTCAAACATTTCTGTAGATATCCTGTAGTATTATGTGGCTCTCCTAGAAACAAAGTCTTAGCCTTTGGTTACTTTTTAAGCCAGATCATGCATGAAAACTGTCAAGACAGATCGCATAATCCTGAAATAATTTTTTTTTTTTTTTGCGGTTATCTTTGTGCGCATGTGCGGAAGCCAAAGTTCTGTATTTGGTGTCTTCACCTCTCTCTCTCTCCCACTTTATTTTATGAGACTGCCTCTCATTAAGCCAGGGCCTGAAGATTGGCATAGCTATGTGTCTGGAAACTGCTGGTTTCTGTCCCTAGTGACCACACCCAGTTTTTACACTGAAGCTGGAGATCTGACCTCAGGTCCTTAAGTAAGTATAATTTACCTACTGTGCTATCCTCCCAACCCTCTGGATTTTTCTTTTCTTTCGTTTTTCTTTTTTCTTTTTCTTTTGTTTAGCTTGTTTGAAATGTGGGTTTACTCTGTATCCTAGTTCATTTGATAGTCCAGGTTGCCCTCAAATTTATGGCAATCCTCCTGCCTCAGTCTCCTGAGAGTTGGGATTACAGGACCTGTCCAGCCCACATTCACCATTGAAATGATTTTTGTAGTACAGACCTGAACTCTACTGGTATCCTTTAGCATTCTTTCATATTATCTATTTTTTTGTTTTGTGTGTGTGTGTGTGTGTGTGTGTGTGTGTGTGTGTGTGTGTGTTTTGTTTTGTTTTATTCTTAGTGGGTTAGTTCAGTCTCTGTCGCCTGTGCGGGCCTGCAATTTTCCATGTAGCCTCTACCTGTTGTTAGTTCTGGCAGGAAGTTTTTAATACATTGACGGAGAGAAGAAATAAGGTACCAGCAAACCTCTCAGGGTGTCACCGTGCTGGCCTCAGCCTTCACTCTGTGACACAGGGCATAAGTTAGATGATAGTTAAAAAAGTCTTTATTCCCTGTCAGCTCTCAGAGAGTTTCAACCATACGGGAAATAATGCCTGGTTTAGAAAGCACTTAGATAGTTCACATTGTTTTCAAAATGCTCTAACTGCCTTACTCCTGCAGTCAAGAGAAATGCTGGAGTCTACTAGGGAGGGGAGGAAAAGTAAATTTCAATAACATTTTATTGAAGCTGAATTCCCCAGCTGGGAGCTGAATTTACAATGCAAGAAAATGGAGGGTAAATATCCCAATGTGAAGCACAGTTAGAGTTCCTTTCCCTTCTCAGAATAGCTTAATTGAAGTCCCACCAAGACAGAAACCATCTTTTTAAAAACCACATTTTAAAGGCGCGTAATGGAGCAACTCAATCCCTGGTGCAACTAACTTTTTTAAATAAAAGAGCAATAGCCGAGAAGTATTATGATTAGATAACAAAACCCCATTCTTACCAAGCTGTGGATTTCTCACACAAAACACAGACTGTTTTGAATTTCAGGTTACAGGACAGCAAGTATGTGCCTGCTACTGGGAAAAAAAAAATCCTTAGAGGCAGTCTCCCTAGTTTGCCTGTGTCTGTGACCTCACTGCTTCCAGACACCAAACACACAGTTTGCAAAACAAAAATTCAAACTGTAAGAAGTTCCTCCGATTTATCATCTTTTTGAGATAAGAATACATTGGGATAAGATACAAAGTTAACAATATTCAATACATGTTCATAAGATGCATTTAGTGCTGTTTACTGATTAGTGTGATGATACTGACTATCACAGTCATTGGGCTTGTTTAGCCAATTGTTTTCCTGAACCTGAATGCTAGGAGGAGACATCGTGCCAGAGAAGTGTGCCATGGGCAGAGAATCACATAACGTCTGACCACTGGGCGCAATGTGACTTCTCAATCAGCTCTGTCTTCAGTACATATTGATTGCTAACTTTCCTTTAAGATGCTGCAGGATGTGAGAGTGAGAGCTGTATCGTGGGAGTTTTGAGGAGAACCATAACAAATGCTCTATGTCTGACAGGTGCATTACACACTACACAGGCATGTCTTCCATTAATAAACTGTTTCGGTGGAATTTATGTATCTGGAGGACTTAGTTTTACTCAATGAAGAGAAAGAGTAGCTCCCTTCAGCGGTGTACAATATTATTCTTTAATATTCTACTTCATGCCACTCCTTTCTTTCTGTGGTTCTTTTACTCCTTCCCTTATAATCCAACAACAGTTGACAACGTGCTCATAGTGGTCTTTTTTGAAACTGCTCGCCCTTGCTTTGGTACAACAACATCACATTCTCCAGGCATTTACTTGCTTAGGCCTTTTCTGATTGGTCTCTACTCCCAGGGAACCCCATACTCAACACTGTAAAATGAAAGCCAGCTCCCGTAAAACCTCTGTGACCATTCCCTTCATGATCCATGCCCATGATAATCACCACCACCTCTTCAGAGCTCTGGACGCATCTCAACACACAGGACCTCAGTTGTACAGCATCTGCTGCCGGTCTACAGTGGCAAGCTCACCTTCTCATGGACTGTCTGAGTCCTATCTAGAAGCTGTAGGTTATACCAGCATTTTATGTTTACCTGGTAAATGAGCAATCAGGGCACTACAATAGTAAATCATTCCACTGGGAATGGGCTCTAGTCTCTGAGATGTGACTCTGGCATCTCTGACATACACTGAAGAACTGGGATCAGCTGGTCTTGTGTTCTCTCACCATACAGCCTTGGCTGCCAACTTTTGTCAACTATACTCCAGGCTTTAGCTGGCCAGATTATATTATAAAACCTTGCAAAAATCATTTTAGTATGTTTTTCTTACTTAAAACATTTTAAATGTGTGATTTAGTTTCCTATATGAGAGGCTGTAAGTATAATATTCCTGCAGGGTGACTGCATTTTGTGAGTGGCTCTTTGCTGAGGACTCTAAAGGGTAAAGGCAAGAGACACTGATGTTTTGTCATCTCCCACTTTTGATTTTTGCTGAAGACCAACTATATTTCTGAACTAATTTACCAGTTTCAAAAAGTAATTCACAAACTAGATTTTTTGTTAATAATCCAGAATATTTCCAAAAGATAGAGACAGCCGTCCATAGCATGGCATCACCCTGCCCAGATTCTGATGTATTTGGTTGGTGGAGGCCATAACATTAGGATGTATCCTTAGAAGGCTGTGAAGAATGCTGTAATGAAAACCACATTGCTGGTTTACTGAATTCTAATATACATTAAAACACCAAATAAGAAATTACTGTTTTAATTTATTATTCCTAGGCTTTAAAGAAAAAATATATTAATAGAAATTATATAAAACACTTACAATGTATAAGTTAAAATATTTATAAGTAATACTTGTGGGTACATCTTATGAAATCATTATTTTTACTGAAATTTCTGTTTTCAGTAGAAATGATAAACAGCTGTTGAAGTTCTAGTTTTGACCCATAGGTGGCACTAGTAATTTTTGATTCAAACTCTATGGCACCCAAACTGCATGACTTTTCATGGAATGTATTTTATGTATATATAGCTCCATTAAGATGTCATTAAAAGCTGCAGATTTTGAAATTAAGTTTTAATTTCTCCACATGTGTTTCATTTAAGTGCTCTTTAATTACTAAAATGCTTAGCATAATGAATTCTGAAGCTGTGGATTGATTTAATGCCACAATAAAGATTTTCCGCTTTGATTCTTAACTAGCTCACTGAACTGGCATCCGTTAAATACCAGTAGATAGGATTTTATTAATGGTGATATTGTTTCTAAGAGAGAAACAATGTATTCTATTGAATCTTCTATACAACACAATCAAATTAATGTTTGAGAGTTTTATCTTTTCTTCTTTCTCTTTCCCTTTCTTTCTTTCTCATTTTCTTTCTTTCTTTCCCGGGGTCTCACTGTTTAACCTTGGCCTTCCTGGAACTCATAGTGGAGAATAGGCTGGCCTCAAACTCATAGAGGAATACCTACCTCTGCATCTCCAATGCTGGTATTAAAATTGTGCACCATGATATTTAGATAATATTTGAGAATTTTACTGTTAAATTGGAATACATTCTATGTTCAAGAATAAATTTAGGATTCCTATAAGTTTAGGTAAAGAGATGAGTTAATTGATACTATTTATACCAACCCTCACCTATCTAAATATAATTAAATAACATACAGAGTCTTGATGAAAGGCATTATTCAGCTGATCAATAGTTAACACAGTCTCCTACTTAGGCCACTCTAAAGACCACTCTTTGAACTAAAAAATATTAGTATAGTATATGAGTAGATATCTAGCATATGATTTGCTCTCATCAAACAGCAAGAAACACTAAACTGCATTATTCTGCTCTAGCTCAATTCCTAAGTTTCCACATTTTTGGAGAATTGTGTGTGCACGTGCATATGCATGTGCACGTGCATGTATGTACATGTGTAGTTGTGTGTGGGGGGGCAGGCCAGAGCTCATCTCAAGATACATTTCTCAGGAACTGTACAGCTTGTGTTCTGGCTCAAGGTCTCTCCCTAGGCCTGTTTGCCAGTGGAGATTCTGATCTGCCCATCTCAGCTGCTTTAGTACTGAGATTGCAATCAGATCTCAGCACACCAAGCCTTGTACATGGAGACTAGAGATAAAATTTAGGTCTTCACAGTTGTGTGACAAAAGTTTTACTGAGCCATCTTCTCAGCTATCACATTTTCTGGGATTTTCATTGTACATAAGATACTAGGTAATGGCCAGGTCCAGTGGCTCATGTCTACATAGTTATTTCCAGGCCAACCATGGCAACATAGCCAAAAGCTGCCTCAACAACAAGATTAAAACAATGCCTAGTAAGGCCTCAAGAAAACAAATTTAGCATATATGCTATTGGCTCAATTCAGATCAGTAGATATGTCACTGCCTGGGAAAACAGTGGGTGTCATACGGAAGAGGGCCTCTTGCCTGGGTTTTATTGCTCTGTCCTTAGATAGGCCTTGAATTAGGGGGTGAAAAGGAACATTGATTCCTACACTGCTGCTGTTGAAAATATTTAAACCAATTAACCCAGCAAATTATTTCTGAATTCCTAACTCAGATTGTGGACGTAGCCTTATGTTCTTAACGTGTGGTTGCCTCTGTCATGGAAAACAATTTTCTCAGTACCAAGGTATATCTTTCCTCTCCAAAAAAAGCTCAAAATGGAGTACAGTCTAAATATATCCTTTATCTTCTGGGTTTAATGCAATGTATTTCAACAAGGATTCAAGAGCAGCAGTAGAAAGCGTGAGAGTCGTATGGCTTTTCCCTGCTCTGTCCATTTTGATGTTAGAGGTAGTTTTAAAGTTCCCTTTCCTGGAAAATGAAATAATGTAAATGGCAGGGACTCTTTTTCTAGTTTGTGTAAGTTTTTTTGAGGTCTGACTCACTTATGTCTTTGTCCAACTTTCCTGTTCTTCCTCATGTTCACAATGAGTCACGGGCCGATTCTCTTTCTTCTTTGCACTGTTGTACATTTACCTCCTGCTCCATTTGGGGGGAATGTGTTGTATCATTTACATATTTGAATTGGCTCTTCAGATAGTGTCTCTATTACTAAAAAGCAACATTAAAAATGTACAAGAAAAGCCATAATTATGGTGTACAGTGGTTTCCACCTTCAGTAGTTTTTCATGTAGCATGTGAGGCTCCCGTGGAAGTGAAGTTACAGATTTAGAAAATACACTCAGAAGACTAAGTCAACTATTAATCTCAGATAAAGAACAAATGACTTTTAAAATAAGTAGACCTTATATTAGGAAAATAGAGGTAAGGAAGGCACTGGGCTTTTAAAGAAAAATATAATGTCAACATGTCGCAGGTTTTGTGAAGTTCAGCTTTGTTTTTACGACACACATCTTCAGCAATTTGGAACACAAGCAAACCAAGTGGAAAAGGAGGAGAAGCTACTCCTGACATCTTTCAAACTCATTTGACCAGGGAACAACAGCTCCTCCCCGGCAGGCAAGAGATTTGCACACATAGTTCTCTACGACAAATGTATTTAGGGAATCCTGTCATTCACACAGTTTGTAATATAAAAAGACCTAGTTACAGATTTGAACCTCTTTTGCTGGAAAGAAAAATCCATTTCTTAAATATTGTTGGCATTTAATAGAATTAGGGTGAAACTACAATGCATTTATTCTTCCATCCAGTTATGGGACTCATTTGTTGAACATCTAAAATGAGCATGGAGAGAGCTCTATGCCATAATCACCCAAGGGAGAATTAGATAAAAATATCTCCCTCAAGTAGCTCAGAGTTAAGAATGCTATACTCATGTCGCCAGGTTTCTTCCTGACTACATATTTTAAGACCTATTTTTCATGCAACTTATAATTTTAACTTCTTTCTTTGCCTCTTGATTGGAAGTCTTTTACAAACCAACAACACCTTCTTCAAGAATCTGATTGTCACCGCTTTTAAATGTGATCATGCTCAGACGCAGGAATCTCCTGGTCTCAGTTGCAGGGTGCAGTCTAGTAAGACGCTATTAGAAAATACAAATTAGCACACTGGTCAGCCTTACCTCCTAATGCTCCCAATGCTTTTCTACTATTTCAACCTGTCACTTGGGTCATGTGGCTCATTTTGTAATAGTGATCTTGCTTGCAATAATGACATCTTCCTTCATGTTTTAACTAGATAAGCATGGTTGTATTTACATTCTTAATCTTGTATTGCCTTCTTTTGTTAATCTTGTATAGCCTAATATATAGTTTGGTGAACAATATATGATGCCGTATGTTAACTATTTTGAGCCTCACTCTTGTTTCTAGCCAGTGGGCATGGAGGGACAGAGGGTGGCTTCAGGAGCCAGACGTAAATGAAATGATCTCGGTCCTACCTACTATGTACACAAGTAGCCCTGAGAACATGCTCAATTACATGGAATGCCTTCCCCTCCCCCCACTCCTGTAAAATAAGGGCAAGAGGAACCTACTTTTTAGACATACTCTGAATAGGAAGAAGATAAACAGGAGTGAATCAAATGTTTAAGAATGAATAAATAATGTAGTGTGTACTTAGAGGTGAGTCTAGTCAAAGTTGAGGGCTGGAAGCTACTGAAAGCCCCACAAAACCTCATGCTGAATTCTTAGCTCTCACTCTGGTTAGTCTCTACCTACTCTGCAGGAATAAGCTGCTCTAAAGTTCTAGATTTTATGAAGATGTGCTCTGTTGCTATTATGTTTTCGTTGGATTCTTATGGGTCTCCCCAACCCCTTTACAAAAAATTTCCCCTTAGTTATTTCTGAATCTTGGCCCCAAATCATTACTCTGTTTGGATATCTCCCTCATATTAGACTGTTTGGGTCTACATAATTCTTTCACTCTGCCAAGCTGCCCCTGCTTATTTGTCTTTAATTTTTGTACTTTGAAAACATTATTTATTATTGTTGTTCTTATGGTTATTACTACTACTACTACTACTACCACCAGTAGTAGTAGTAGTATTGAGAGTAGTATTGAGAGAGAGAGAAAGACAGAGAGACAGAGCAGTCAGAGAATACATGCCTGTGCCATAGTACAAATGCTGGTTAGTTTTAGAGAACAAGTTATGAAAATTGTGGAGAGCAGGGCTGACTCTGACATGTAATCTGGTGCCCACAATTTGACCACTTCCCCTTGGTGGGGAGGCCTGGTGGCACTCTGAGGAAGGGGAAACAGGCTACCCAGATGAGACCTGATAGGCTGTGATCATATGATGGGGAGGAGACCCCTCTGTCACAGGCCTAGGGAAGGGGACTAGGGCGAATGATTGAGGGAGGGAGGAATGGAAAGATACAAGTGAGGGGATAACAATGAAGACGTAATCTGAATAAATTATTTAAATAACTAAACAATAAAAGAAAAGAAAATGTTTTTTCCACTGTGTGTTCTGAGGTTTAGCCTACATTGTCAGTTTTCATGTGGTGAGTGCTTGTATCCACTAGGCTATCTCACAGAGCCTGAGTTGCTTCTTTCCAGAAAAATTGGAAAACTATGGTCTTCTTAACTTCTACCTATTGATAGAAAAAGCAAACGTTGCCATGTAGTCAACAATGAGAAAGAGGAACATATATGCAACCAGGAATCGCCAAAAGATGTCTGTACTGATAGTACTTAGCTAAAGTACTCTTTTTCTGAAAGGATAGAATTGTCTGTGAAAAGTGGATTATTTTGAAACATTGTGCTCTACCCAGGCATTTTTTTTCTAGCAATACTAAACAATAGCCCTGTCGGTCCACAGCCCATTTAGCTCAATGTCTTCAGTTGTAATTATATAATGTGCTCATTTATTAGACCCTGAATTATGCAGCCTCTAGGGCTTCCTTAGACTTATTAGTCTAAAATACTGAATTTCAATGAGAAAATCTTAGGAGCCAATGCTTTCAGCTTTACAAAGGAACATTAGACATATGCTAATGGTATGAAATAAACGCCACTGGTATTAAGACAATAAGCGAGTACATTTTTACATGTGATAGGCAATATAAGTGAAACTAGGCAACAGTCATGATATTTTAAAAAATCTTCTCAATTAAACAATGTGAAGCAATTCTATAAGATAGTACATGTCCACATAGTACAAGGTGCTAAAAACAGAATAAGCCCTGCTTTCTGCATTCAAAAATTAGTTCAGAAAAACACAATTATGAAAATTCAATACTATCTTGAGACAGAGTGTGATGATCATTTCTGAGAACTGGAGATTTTCCTTGTGCTTATGAAAACTGTCTTAGAAAGGATTTATATTGCTATTCTATTCAACACCATCATCACATGCAACGTGGAGAGGAAAGGGTTTACTTCATTCACAGTTCCACATAGCAATTCATCATCAGAAGCATTGAGTGTAGGAACTCATGCACAGCGGAATCCTGGAAGCAGGAGATGATGCAGAGGTCCCGGAAGAGTACTGCTTATTGGCTTGCTCCCCTTGGCTTGCTCAACCTGCTTTCTTACAGAACCTAGGACCACCAGGCCAGGGGTTGCCCTGCCCCATAATGAGTTGGTCCCTCCCCCAATCAATGACTAATTAAGAGAATGACCTTCAGGTTTACCTACAGCCAGATCTTATAGAGGCTTCTTTCAATTGAGGTTTCTTCCTCTCAGATGAGATTAGGTTGTGTCAAGTTGACAGGAAACTTTTCAGCACAAGAACAAAGTTAAGAAATTAAAGGAGAATGTGAAAACAAATGAAGAAAATAAGGGGGAAATGAAAATGTGCATTAAACGAGTAAAGTCAATAGATGGAACGAGGGAAAAAATCATCCTGAGAAGGATAACCGAGACCTAGAAAAGTAAGTATTGCAAGTGGTGCTACTGAGGCAACAACCCAGCCACGAAACCTTCAACCTACATTGGATCCTTCTTGCAAGATGCACTGGAGCAATGACGGCACAGAACCTGTAGAAGATGCCAACCAATGCCTAGTCTAATTTGAAGCTACACCATGAAAGGGAGCTCATGCCATACACTGCCTGGATGACCAGGAACCAGAGGCTGGAAAGTCCAGAGACCTAGGGTAGAACCACACATGATTGGAACAGCAACAAATTAACGAAAGGATTTCTAATGTTGTTCTTATATACTCACGGGTAGGTGCCTAGTCCAGTTGCCATCAGCTCCCTCAGCTGATGAGAGTGATTGCAGAGACCCCAAAGCAAACCAAACATTAAGGAGAGAGAGAGGGGGGAGGGAGGGACAGAGGGAAGGGAGGGAGGGAGGGAGAGAGGGAGGGAGGG
>OU015744.1:125601227-125619148 GCA_907169655.1 Acomys percivali | reverse complement strand
GTGTGTGTGTGTGTGTGTGTGTGTGTGTGTGTGTGTGTGTGTGTGTGTGTGTGTGTGTGTGTGTGTGTATCTTGTGCCATGTTAGGTTGATTTTCCTGGAAAGCCTGCTGTTCCTTGAGGCAAAATGAGAGGGTGCGGTGGAGTGGATTAGGGGAAGATGGGTAATGATGGGAAACTGAGAGAAGTGGAGGGAGGGAAGCTGTAATCGGGATGTATTGTATGAAAAAAGGATAAATAAAAATTAAATTAAAAAGAGTAAATTCAAAACCAGAGTATGATTTAAGGTTATATATTTGGAGAACTATTGGAAAGTATAAAGTTCCTTTTATAGCTCCTGTTGTTTAGGCTATAAGAGGTCTCAAAATGTCACTGAAAGGGATATAATTGCAAGGAAGCATTTTCCAGGAATATATAGAAAAATTGGAGTAAGGGGGTAAGACACAGGGACAACCCTGAAAGCTCATACAGCAACTTAATGGCTATTGGGGAGCTGTGGTTTATTTTAACTAACTTGTACTGATATAATGATTCAGGAAGAAAACTTAAAAAAAAGAACAAGGTTTGGCTGAATAACGCATTTCCAATGGTGTATATTCTAAATGATGTTTCAGATAGGTGACCCACCTATCTGTCTAGAAACGCACACTTGGAAGCCATCCAACATTCACAGGTTGACAAAAGAACACAGGGCCTCAAGCATGTCTATGAGAATAGTATATGGAAAAGGGATAGCAGAGATCTAGGGGAAAGTAACAGTTTAAGGAGTTAGATGTACGAGGCCATGCCTCTTAATCTTTGCTGTTTCTGAGCATTTCTTAAGCAATATAAGTAATAAATCGATCCACAATTTACACATTTTGGTATTGATCTCTTGATGTTGTTGCTGTAAGTAATCCTGAGAGCTTAGTGAGAAAAACACCAAAAGACAATTGTATTGTAAGGAAAAAATACTTGCTTTCATGTATGGATTTAGTTTGTTCTGAAATCTGAAAAGTTACTGTCCTATTTTTTCCTGCTGTGTTATTCCTATCTTAGCATGGTATTCTATTCCATGAAGCAAAAGTCCCAAGATAAATAAGAAAGATGGCAAGAGTTTTCAATATCAATGAAGAGGTACTAAAATAAAAAATGTACCATAAAATTGCAGACTTGTCACTGCAGATGAAGAGGGGAATCACTTCTCAGTACATTTCACTGTTGAGTAAAAGGAATGTTTTGAGAAAGTAGGTTTGCCCTTTTTTTTTAACTGTGTCATGTCTGGATATTTTGTGTGTCCCTGACACAGTCTGGGATCGTGCTAGCTACCAAAGTAACATGGCAAGAATGTTTTGTAGAGAAAAAGTTTTCAACACTATAATATGAAACAGAGTTAGAGAGTTAGTCATTTAATGTCTCACTTTCAATTGAAGATTATATGATACATGTATATAATTTTTATCATTCCTGTGAGATCTCTTTTTTCACAATTCTTCATAGTTATTTTCTACTATAAACCTTTTGATGCATGAATTTTATCACTGCAGAAATTTCAAGACACTATGTGAAAAGGGGGACCACTAAAAAGATCACATTCTTCATAATAAAATTACCCACAGTGGCCCAAGATAGGTTTAATACAATTAATTCCTCTAATTTTAATAGCATTAGTCTCATTAAGCATGCTCTATTTTATGAGGAATATATAATACCTGTGAGGCATTGTAAATGTTATAACTTCAGTTCCCCCTGGTGGCAGAACCTTCAAAGTGAATCATTCTGTCAGCAGCTCTCAGAGAGCTATGGCCTGGCTTCTGCCTGGAGACTCCAGAAGGCTAGAAAAGGGCTTATTCTTATGTATGTCAAAGGCTTTGGAGAAAGCTTCTCACTTACATCCTTGGGACAGATGCAGGTGAGGACGGGGAAGAAAGAACACTGATGTCACATGTCACTGTTCTTTCCATGTAAAACCACATTTAAGTTACTCTAGTGAACCTTAAAAAGGATATACTCTGTAGCCAATTTGGAAATTTGCTCTCAAATAAATCTGCTGTGTTATGTGGTCTAAGACATAGTCAAGGAAAGGAAGATAATGAAAGAAGACTATACGTAAGAGATAATGAAAAAAATAACCTATTCATAACTTGTTCATTCAAAGGAGCTGTTCTGTTGATTTGATATCATTTTCAGGTAAGGTATATGAAAGACCCAACCCTTAAAAAAGATGGGTTTATTTGATAAAGGTTTTATTTATTTCAAACACCTTTAAAAAGTGGAGGTATTTCAGGTAAGTTGAGGCAACTGAGCTTCAAAAAAAATCTCTGAGCAAATTCAGAAGTTTAGGATCCTGGCATGTGGTAGAATGAAGATTTGACCCCAAACTTCTTACTCTGCATTCTTATTCTTATTCTTGTCATCATCGTCATTGTCATCATTGTCATTGTCATCATCAATCATTATTAATTGCAGTTTACAGCTTTGAGATGCAAGCCAGGAAACACAAGACGGAATAATTTCCTGTGATGTAGGACACAGGCATGACAGAACTCCAGATGTGATCAAATTGCTCGACATGTTCTATTTTCTGTAACATGAAGCTTAAAAATGCTTCTGATTTGTGTAATCCTACTGAAATGCAGGGTCTTAAGTACAACCATGTGTGCTTTTGCTATCAAATCTTGAAGCCCAGCAATATGTAGGATTATGAACTCCTTCAGGGTTCAGAAATTTTAATAATCGAGTAAGGTAGGGTTTTACTTTAAACTCTTTCTAATCCACAGATTTAAAAAGTCATTAGGAGGTGTAAATGTCAAGGAGAACACATAAATTCTCCAAACCCTGAAGTTATTTTGATGTTAAATCTTCAAATTTCAACTCCTCAAACAACGATAAGCAGAAAGCATCCTTGGAGCATCTGACATGTTCAGATTATGAACACAAATCCTTTCTCTCCCCATGCGAGAAGTTGTACCTTTCATGCCTCTGGTGCCAGTGGTTCCCAGGTACTTATTTAAATTCTTAGATACTTATTTAAAGCAACAAATACCCCATTTATCACAATTTACTTATCAGCAACAACATAGTTTCATCTTATTTATTGTTAGTAGGAACTACCCTCTGACTGGCATCATTTATAAATGGTTAACTCCAATTATTCTGGTGTAAATCCTTCAATTAGTAGGGAATCAAAAAAAAAAAAAAAAAAAAAACCAACAGTGTAAATATGGCCAGTAATATGGAAGAGGAAGTCCAGTAGACTCTTGGAAACTTTCTTTGCTTATAAAAAGATGCAGTGGGCTTTAGATATCTGACCTGTATTCATCTCAAGACTTTTGTCAGTGGGTCCTCACACCAGACACACTACTCAACATATATGACATTACTCATTTCTCCATGTCCTTAGCTTATTACCGCACTATACAGAAGTATGCTTTCTTTTCTTGTTCTATGCGCTGATGTGTTAGCATCATAACCTTTGCTTGAGGTCTACTGTTAAGTAATGTTGTGCCATTGGTAAAGTTGATCTGAGAGGATAAAAGGGCACCTGGCTTATTGCAAAGATAGTCGAAACAAAAGCAAAATCCATCAAGCAGATAATTGAGGGGTTTCACCATACTACCCAGAAAGGCATGCATTTTAAAACATGAACATCATATTTCTGGCATTTTCCATTTAGTATTCTGAGGCTGTGATTGGTGGTCTGTGTGCTGACACCAAAGGTGCAGCATCTTGCATATAAATAAAGAATTTGAGTTCTTAATTGGACTATTTCTTTTTTAGACTTATGATAAGTATTAATAAATACCCTCAATGTTTAGAATATGTCTAATTCACTTTTCTGTTCATTGTAACTAAAATCAAGGTAGGTGATTGTAATAGTGACTTGTCTCATTACTGTAACAAAGTACCTGATGAAAGCAGGTATTAGAAAAGAAATGTTAAATTTGGCTGTCAGTTTGCAGTATATTCCATTCTGATGGGAAACCCTTGGCAGCAAGAGCTGGAGGGAGCTTGTTATATTGCATCTGCAGGCAGGAAGGCACGAGCAGTACCCCAGTGCCTTCAGAATACTTTCTCTGTTTTGATTTTGTGTAGCAATTAGGGTGGATTTTTCCTATTTCGGTTAATGTAATCTAGAAAAGCCCTCACAGACATGTCCAGAGCCATGCAGGATTCCAGAACCTGTCACACTGACAATCTGATTAACTATCACAGTGTGCAGTGGTTTGAGTAAGAAAGGCTTCCAAGGCTCATACATTCGAAAACATGGCCATGAGGGAGCAGCACTACTAGAGAGGATTATACCACAATTACTATACTATTCCCACTAAACATTTGAAATTATTTCATCTCAATGAGCCAACTTTTAGAATTTAGTTCGATTTAAGATTGTTTCAGTGTTCAGTTGTTTTCATGGAGTTTCCTGACAGTCACTTGAATTGAACACCTGAATTACTTAGCTATACACAAAAGTGAATTGGTTTTTCTAGCACGAGCCTTGTACCGAATCATAAGTATAGTAAGTGAGTGTCCTGGAAACTAATGGGTGCTGACTGTTCATGGCCAGAAGTCAGAATATTGTTAGTATATATATTTAGGACTTAAATATTATTAGGGAATTTTAGTATACAATGCCTTGTGCTGAATTTTTCTGAGATATATATTTATTATATTTGTATTTAAAATAAGTAGTACCTACCCAGGGAATAGAATATTGTGAAAGAGCTGTGGAGATGGCAAATCATAATCTGGTCAGACCTTCTGCTATCTTATCAAGAGAACCTTTAAGCAACTATAAGAGACACTGGCCACAGAAAGTGGGGGTTTTACAAATCATAATCAGAACACTGAACAATTCACTCCTGGGCTGGGTATGTAGCTCAGCTGTTAGATAGATGCCTATGATGAGAGACTATTTTTTTTTTTTTGCCAGTTTCCACTTAATGAGGAAAAACATCTAGGATGAAACAGAGAACATATGATGCAGAGTGTTCTACAGAGCCGTGAAAGAGAGGTAGATGACAGACAGGAACAAACACGGTATTGCAACTTTGAACATTATTCCGGAAGCCGGGTGTATGTGGTCCCCAGTAACCAGCTGTTAGTGACTTGGTAGGTCTGTCTTCCCACACATATTCTTAAGGTAATTTTATGTTTCATAAGATTCCTTTCTTTAGATTTCAGTAGTTAGAGACTGGAAACACTTCATCCAGACAAAGAACATTCAATAAGGCAAATGAAGACAAAAGAGGAGTAACTCCTGAGAGAGGAAGGCTTCCCATGTTAAGCTACACCATGTTAAAAACGAGTATCTGTGGAACCACATTCATTTGAGTTTTAAAGCAAGGTGATCTATTGCTAAGTTAATAGAACCAACTGAACGTCCATTTTATATAGCCACTATCAGAGGGTAGCACTTTCATTTGTTGAAAGTCAAAAGCACTGCCTGATTTTTAAATACAGCAACCAAAAAAGACTCTTTTTAAAGAATCTTTTTACTCTTGAGTCTTGAAAGCTGCCTTTCTTTTGGGAACATTCACATTGGTAATTTATGCTGCTATGATTACACAATTCAATTTTTAGGCATTCCTTAAAAAAACATATTTTTAAAGATTTCAGTGTGCCTGAGAAAAATAGTCTGTGTTCACAGTATGGCATTTATCTCCGATTTAAACAGTCTTCAAACACCTTGCTATTGTACAGCTTTAGGCAACAAAGTTCTAACATCGCCCCACAGGGCTTGGGGGAAAGTGCTTGCTGTTGCGTGCATCCTCATGTTTCTTCAGGGCTTAAGACAGCTTCTACATTCTTGAGCCTATGGCTTCATGTGGTTAGCGCTGTTCTGTATGGAACTTAAGGCTTTTTTCCTCATGCAATGGCTTCTGGGTCTATTATACCATAAGTAAAAGCAGAAAGTATCTCAAAAGAATGAAATGAAATTCTAGGGCCGTTATCATTCAAACAGAGGTCATTTATGTATTTATGTTGAGAAAGGCCCTCATGTAGCCAAGGCTGGCCTGGAAATCACTATGTTGATGGGGATGGCCATTAAATCCTATTCTCCCTCCACTGCTCAGCTTTGTGCCATTATAGCTAGATGGAAAGTCGCTTTTTGAGTGTTAAGTCAAGAACCGCAGTATAGAGCTATGTTAATGAGCTAATGCATGAATTTCATTAATTCAGAAATATTTACTGAACACCTATATTTTAAGTAACAGTAACATTTAAAAATGACTAGAGTGGGTAGAGTTATAACCTTAGAAAAATTAGTAAGGAAAGCAGTCAACTAAGACAACATAGCACGGTGATTTGACCACTTATGTTGGCAATAAGATGGCTGTGATGAAGGTACAAAGAATAACAAGACACCCAGAAACCGCCCTCCTCTATCTTAAATCCCAGAAAAAACAAAGTATAGAGGTATATGCAGACTTTCTTTTCTTTTAATATGTTTTTTGTCAAGAAATAGAAGAATAAATAAAGCAGACAAATATATTGTATTTGTACATACCAGGATTTTATGGCCATCAGTTCAGTTGATCCCTACAATTAACCATCACAGAACTAGACAGTATCCTTACTTATCAGAAGACAAGACTTCAGTTTAGAGAGACATCCAAGTTCATCAACTGGCAAACAACAAAGATGATGGTTTAACTCATGTTGTCACATTCCAAGAATTTTATTCTTTTTAATGAGTGCGTGAGCACACATGTGCACACACACAGTCACATACACACATTGCTATTCTAGGAATGAATGATAGAGGCATAGAAGATTTGCAACAACAATGAATTAGCAGCATAAGTACTCACTAGAGAGTGGCACTTCCGTAACAGGAAGGGAATTTTACATCAGTTGTTACAGGGGCATTATATCATTGTATTGATCGTAAGTTAGACATTTATGCCTTTGAGTACACAACCATGATTATTTTCTTTCACTTATTTCCTTAAAATTTCTTGTACTTAATGTTTTATTTGCAGGATATCATGGAAGTTGTGTTGTCCTTTGAGTGACTTTTCCTGGGACAACATGGACAAATGTACTTTTACCCAAGATTGCAACACTGATCAGGAAATGGGTCTCCACAAAGAACGTGAGGGGTGGGATTCTTACAAGAATATAAGTGACTCAAAAGCAGCTATCAGACCAATATCACTTAATGTTTTATTTGCAGGATAGCATGGAAGTTGTGTTGTCCTTTGAGTGACTTTTCCTGGGACAACATGGACAAATGTGCTTTTACCCAAGATTGCAACACTGATCAGGAAATGGGTCTCCACAAAGAACATGAGGGGTGGGATTCTTACAAGAATATAAGTGACTCAAAAGCAGCTATCAGACCAATATCAACACTACCACCCAGCATAGCTGAGGACTTACAAAGTCCATATCCCCGGAGGTCCCTGTATGATGTACAGGCTCCTGGGCAGTTGTGAGCTTTCTGTCCCTACTGAATGGTCTTTACTTTTATAACCCAGGAGTGGACTGCATGACTCTTGCAAGATCCTGAGATTAAGTTTCAGTTAGTTTCCTGAGGAAGCATTGGTGGTGTAATGGTGAACACAGCTGTCTTCTAAAGAGCTTCCAGAGTCCAGTGAGTGTTGATTATTTCCTGGGGCTTATGAAGTCTTCTCGCTCAGGGAGAAAGTTTGAAGTCAGATGAAATGGTTATACAGCCCAGCCTTTGCTGAAGTTTTTTTTTTTAATTTTTGGATTATAATTTATTCATATTATGTCCTGATTATAATCCCCTCATTCTTATCTTCCTGTTCCCTCCCTCCCTCCCTTTTCTACCCTCCCCTAGACCTCTGAATAATGGGGTTCACCTTACTGTCTGACCACAGCCTATCAGGGATAGCCTGCATCCCCTTCCTTTGTGTTCCCATAGGGCCTTTCTGCCATGTTTTAAAACAACTGTAGACATATCTTGTCCCAGGAGGTCAGCCATAATTCAATTATAATAAGCAATTAAAGGATTCTTCATCCAATTGTCCTACTCACTCCAGAAACTTCTCAGACCAAACCAAACATAGCCTGCAGCCCACACTCATATCTGTCTTAAGACAACCTGAGCTGGGCAACTTCTAAAGCATGCTTGGCAGCAAGGGTCTTGCTTTTTCTGAACCAGTCTTCTGAGGCTGGGCACTCAGGAGTCCCATCAGACACATAGACCTTTAGATCTCACAACAGGCCCACAGAATCAGCATGGACAATCTTAATCCACATAATTCTTCATCACTGCTGAGGTAGGCCAGAAAGACAAGACATTATGAGGGCATGAAGAGAAAAAGCTGGGAGAAGGAGATGGCTCTGTGCTTAACTTTTCTACTGATGATAAAACCTGAGGTCTTGAGACTCCCCTGGAAAACATCTAACAGACAATATACGTTCCCCAAAAGACACTCTGTCTAGGATAGCAAAAAAGCTGTTCTCACTCATGGTCAGATGATGGTAGTCTCAAACACATGCCCATCACAGATGTTGAGGACACTGATTATGGTGTGTTTGTCTAGGGATAAAATACATGTAATCTCAAACACACACCCATCACAGATGTTGAGGACACTGATTATGATGTGTTTGTCTAGGGATAAAATACAGTGTAACTTAATAATCTTAGCACTCTCCTCTCCTAGACCTAAATGGTGTCCCTCATAAATCCACCTGACTGAGAAAAAATTAACATTAAACCAAGTTATAAACTACTGTCTTTTTTTTTTTAATGAGTTAAATCAACATCTTTTTTATTTTTTATTTTTTATTTTTTTTATTAATTTATTCTTGTTACATCTCTATGGTTATCCCATCCCTGTATCCTCCCATTCTCCCCTCCCTCCCATTTTCCCCTTATTCCCCTCCCCTATGACTGTTCCTGAGAGGGATTACCTCCCCCTGTATATGCTCATAGGGTATCAAGTCTCTTCTCGGTGACCTGCTGTCCTTCCTCTGAGTGCCACTAGGTCTCCCCCTCCAGGGGACATTAAACTACTGTCTTTGATCAATGTGAGAAAGGTGCTTTGGATTCTTAGCAACCTCAGGTGATAGAATTTGAGAGGCTGGAGAGACGTCTCAGGAGTTAAAAGTGCTTACCCACATGGTGGCTCACAAACATCTGTAACGCTAGTTCCCTAGAACTAGTTGTAATGCATACTTTGACTTCCAAGGGCTCTTGCACACACATGGTACACATAATACACTCAGACACACACACACACACACACACACACACACACACACACACACACACAGATAAATATTTAAAGAAACAAACATCTCATATAAAGAAACCATTCTCTCTCTCTCTCTCTCTCTCTCTGTTTCTGTCTCTCTGTCTCTCTCTCCCTCTCTCCCTCCTTCTCTCCCTCTATTCCCTCCTTTCCTCTTTCAGAAGCCCATACTTATCTTACCAGGTGTGCTTTGCTCTCACTTTCGGAACACCTTTCTATTTTTGTTGTTTTTGAGTAAAATTCTGGGTTTATTACAGCCACAGCCATCTTTCCTCATATTCCATCCTCAACCCTGACTTCTCTGACCCCATCTCTATTTAATACTGCCTGATAGAGAATCCCTCTTAAAGCCTTTACAAAAGTCTTCTTTAGTAAGCTCAATTTGCTTTAAATCTAGCTCACACTAAAATCCATTTATTTTTCTAAGCCATGAACCCAGTTTTGCCTAGGTGGAGGTTCTGGAAGCTGTGTGGGTGTCTTCTGTTTTTGTTGATGTTGACTTTTCTAAGTATGAGGAGCATTAGTTTAAGCAGTAATGCCTCTTAGGATAATAGCTGTATTTCCTGCTGCAAAGCTTCCCTACCCTCGTATGGATGCTATTATTGTAAAAATGTCACTTCAATATTCATCTTGACTCACTCACTCACAGGGATGCAGAAAGTAGTGTTGGCCAAATTTGTTTAGAAGACCCCATGCCTAGCAGCTATGCGTGCTTTGTAGGAATGAGGAGCAGAAAGATCAAACTAATTATAGCGCCATTCAACTTAGGGTTGGCATCTGAAGCTATTCAGATGAATGCTACACTGAAGCATTCTGTACTGTTTCTGTCTGGATAAAGTTGAGTTTGAAGATTACTATTCATTTTGAGTAGCTGTGTGGTCTTTACCATGATGTCTACCCTCTTTGAGCCTTAATGTTTAATTGGAATATTAAAGCTAATATGATAATATCTGCTTTGTAACAAGTGTGTGAATCTTAAAGTGTCTAGCACAAATAGGTATCAGTTAATTATTTTGCTGGCAAAAAGAGGATAAACATTAAAGCATGACAGACAATTATTATGTAAATAGCTAATAGATTAGCAAAAATTTATTTACATTATTAACCTTCTATGAGCCTTCATCATATTAAGATTTAAACACAAAAAATAATAGGAAGGCATTTTTACCCTTTTAAAAATAATTTTAGAAGTATATATCAATTATAGAATATGTCAAACATTTTAAAGAACACCTAATAAAATCCCCAATATCATACATAAGAAGCCCATTTTAAAGCTGTTGGCCAAGGCTGTGCAAGGTCATATATGTATCAAAACACACAGTCTATTTCTATTTCCCCTAAGAGGTGGAAGGTAGACATTTGGTGAAGACACCATGAACATCAGCAACAGAGTCCAGAGTCTCCTGAGCTGCAACTGATCTGAATATCTCCTCTCTGAGGGCTAGCTTTCATGGTACCACAAACTTCTAAAGTGAGAAGCAACCAACAGCCCTACCCTGCTATGATGCCTATGAGCCCCAATGACTGCCAACACGGCAGCATAACCCTCAGAATACAGTAGTGGCTTATATATTTTAGCAGTAACTTACAGTCCTCTAATTGGAATTAAGACCTTCCCAGCAGGAGAGAAACCATGCCTGGGAACATAGGCATTTATCCAGGGCTAGTGAAGTCATGGACCTTGCAGGAGACCCTGTGACTGCTTTGGTGGGCCAGCAATCCCTAACATCTATAAACATTTGTCCTTACACCCACAGACAGGTTTAGTTCTTAGTCCTCATCAAAGACACTTCTCTTTGCAACAGAGTCCTCTTCAGAACACCACAACGAATGAACATGCAGAGCAGAGTACATGAGAGTGGAACCGAGTTCCAGTGGTTACTTCCACAAATCAGTTCCACGCATAAGACTCTCAGGAGATACTGCAGAAGAAAGGGTAGGAAGACCGTAAAAGGCAAAAGATGGTTAAGTTTGGTGCGAATTTTTTCCTAGTAACATCAGACACTGTAACCCTGAACTCTCACTTATATGACTCCCCAAAAGTGAGCTGTATAAGGAACAGTAAACATGCTAAGGTGGACAAGGACATCTCATGAGCCTCAGTCCTACACAAAGACCTTCAGGCAATCACAGAATGCCGAAAGCAGGAAAAATAGTCTTCCCCATAGACAACCATGCCAATCGGTTGTTAAGCCACACGGTAAGTCCTGAAACCATACTTATGACTAACATTATATAGACTGAACAAGTTTATATAGGAATATAAATGTCTGTACATATATGCATTTGAATATAATAACTATCAATGCAAAAAAAGCCATTAATGTGAAGGAGAACAAAGAGAGTATAGAGTATGCGTTAGGAGGAGGAAAGAGGGGAGAAATGATGTCATATTACAATCTCGAAACAAAACTTTTAAAAGTTTTTCTTCTACTATTATACTGTCGTGAATACAATTTTCACTTCTTTGAAACACAAATGTGCCTACATGCACACACATTTATGTCATAATAAATGATGCCTTATTGATTTCTGCACATATTTTTGAATGATATTCTAGGCCACAAGTCGAGTTTGTAGTAGAACCACTTATTTTTTACCAATTTTGAGATTAAGATACACAGATTAAATATATGGATCAGGACATGACTCAAGTCTGCTGGAGATTTTGGGAAGGTTTAAGGATTTAGAGGAAGGTTTTCAAAGAGAAAAGACAATGTAAAGGGAAGTTTGCAGCAGTTTTACCTCTTTAAGATGGTGGTCCAACTGCAGTTGTGCCTCTGTGAGAAAGGATGGTGCCTCTATGTTTTAGGAGGCATGGATGCTGACATGTAGTGAAGGATTTTGAAACACTTTGTTAGTAGTTTTAAGTTTGGTGCAGTTCTATACCAGATAAGCTGCTAGACTTGAATTCTCTTTGGCACAACGATCTTCCTTGAACAGCAAAACCATAGATCCTGGAGCCAGCTGAAGCTGGATCAAATTTACAGACCCCTGGCAAGTCAGGCTCCATGAGCGTTCCATTTTCCGGGCCCAATGCGGTGTTTTTAAGCCACCTGAGCTGACTGATGTTCATCCAACCTCCTGCCACTCTGCACATCAGAACTGTGCATCCGCATGTGGTTCCGTTCAGTGGAGACTCTCAGAGTCTGGGCATCCCTTCCTGTTTCCAAGCCTGGCTCACCCTGGACACGGTATGCATTTCTCATTCAGCTAGTTTCACTCTCGATTTCACTTTATCATAACTACTAACTGTTAAATAATATCTCCACTAGGAATAATCACTCCACATGTAGGGCAGCGATTGTCACATTTCTGATCACTTACAGAGGTGTGAAATTTGCTGCATTGGAAGATCATAGCTCAGTGAAATAGATGCTTAGCACTGCCAACAGTTTGGGGGCAAGGAAATTAAATTTAATATGTACCTCATATTACAGAGAGAATAAAATCAATTAATAGTTTAGACACGGCGCATATAATCCTCTCATAGACTACTGTTGGTGGCTATCAATGCAGAAGCAACAGTTATCTCCAAATACAGATCAGTTAGCATCATTGAATCTAAATGCAAGGACAGTGTCATTAGCAGGACAAGGAGAAGAACACCACAAACTGCACTTTCTCTTTACACAGGCTTTTTACTGACCATTTGGGCTAATTTCCAACTTTGATTTGATTTTATTTTCTAAAACTTGTTTACTGCTCCTCAAGGATTTTGCTGCTACTTCAAAAGGTATTTTTTATGCCTTCCTATTTGTTTGTGACTTTGTTTATCACATGTTGGGGAGTGGCAGGAGGTATATGACTTGGCAAGGGTGTGGAGGTCTGCCGAAAACTTACAGATCTTGGTCCTTTCTTTTTGCCATGTGGGTTCTAAAGATCAAGCTCAGGTCATCCGATTGGCTGCAAGTACTCTTACTCACAGAACCATCTTGTAAGCCCTCTAATTACTTTTTATATCACAATCTGAAAGCTGTACTTCTAAACACCAATACTGTTCTATGGTTTCAGAATAACATAGTATCAAGCAACTACATGCTTGGAAGTAATTTTATTAATTAAAAAAAAAACCTCTTAGCTACATTTACAGGACAGTAGAGTTGACATGCTATAATTGTCAGCAAAATGTTTTTCTACCCTAATGGAAGTGATACTCTATTATCACGTAAACATTTCAAAAGCACTACATTATGACTTAAACTCACCACCTTCCTTGAAAGTCAAGCTTCATCTATTCTTACTATTTTGCTATCACTCATACAAAGATAAGAATATATATCTTCACTTTTAGCATATTGTTAGCTTGAGTAGTCAGATTATAAATGTGAATATAATTACTGAATTCGGTTTTCTCATATTGGAATATTTTCACGTCCATTCCAAACTTGCTTCCTTCAAATTTTTTTCTTGTTATTTCTTGATGTCACTATCCACCTCAATGATCTTACTCATTATTTTAGATATTCCTTTCTGTGAATAATATGTGCTGACAGTATATTGTTGAATAAAGCACTTGAAAAAGTAACATTCAAATAACTTAGTGCTGACAAATAACAAGGAATGCCATAGGCCTTTGGAAAATATCTTTCAAATATACTATTTTGACATTTTATTTTATGTTTTTTAAAAAACAATAACTTTTAAAGATATATTTACAATATATCTAAACATTTAAAAGATACAATTTAACAGCTAGTTAAGCTCAGGGCTTGGTAAGCATCAGAATAAATTATTAAAATGGGCATTCATCATATCAGAAGGCAAGCCTGTGCCCATTATTGAATTCCTCATTCCTCCCTTTCCCAGCTCCTGGCAAATTCTAACATTCATTCTCTTTCCCCTGATGTGCCTACCATAGACGTGTCATACAACACCCAGGGACTTGGTTTTGCCTTCTTTTATTTAATGGGTTTTCAAGTTGAGTAAGTTGATCCTCATGTTGATTCCTTCCTTGGTATTGACTAATGCTTTTTTGTTGTGTGCATAAATTATAGTTTGTTCATGCACCCGTTTGCTGACACACATTTGGGTTATCTCTTCCTTTAGTCCTTATGAATTCTTTTCAAATATTTGTGTGTGAGTTTTTGTGTGAAAATATATTTTTTTAATTCCTATCAGCATCTTCTCTTCGGTGTAGACCTAATGGTCAAACTACTGGGTCATATGGCAAGTCTCTCATTACTACTTTTAGAGAATTGGAATCTGTTTTCCAGAATGGCCATACCACTCTCAACCCATCAGCAATTTATCAGGACCCTAATGTGTTCATATCATCATGAAAAGTTCCTTTCTATTTTTTGTAGTTACTTAAATGACCATAAAGAGGTATTGCATTGCGCTTTTAAACTGAAATCACTAATGACAAATGATGTTCAACATCTTTTCATGTGTTTGTTGTTCTTTTACATTTTGTCCTCAGCATAGTCTCTATTCAGAATCATTATATATTTTCTGGCTGAATTATTCATCTTTGGGTGCACTGAGCTGTAAAAACGTTTTATATAGTCTTGATATAAGGCTCTTATGAAATAAGTGATTTGCAGATATCCTCATACATTCGATGGGTTATCAGTTTATTCTGTGTCTTTGGAAATGAATTAAAATGAAGATAGTAAAGTTTAATTTATCTATATTTGACTCCATTGTTGACAAGTTTGCTGTTATGTCTAGAAACCATTGACAATCTAAGTAAAGATGATGTGCTTTTTACATTTTATTCTAAGAGTTTAATAGTTTGATAGATTTTGTTCTATGATCTAGTTTTTAGTTAAAGGAGGATTCAACATCACCATTCCACAAATGGATGTCAAGTTATTTCCTAACCCAAAGGGCATATTTCTCTGTTCAGTTGTCTTTCTACTCTGGTCAAAATAATATACCATAAATGTTGCCTATCACGTCTGTAGTCAACATATGAATCTAATGTCAGTATCACATTTCTTTGCAGACTATAGCTAATAGAGTAAGTTTAAAATTGAGAATTTCTTCAACTTTTGAAAGAGAGAGGCACAGCTTCTCTTCAGTATTTTTCAACACTGCTTAGTTGTTGCTCTGCATACGTTCTGCCATATGTTTTCTGGGTCACCTTGTCAATTTCTGATAAAGACAACATGACTGGGGATGTGATGACAATTATATCAAGTCTGGCATCTGCTGTTTAGTACCAAGCATTCTGCTTCTTTCTCCTCAGCCACTTCCGGGATTTGCTTTTAATTATACTACGTATGGTTTGCAGGAGTGTCTCCTAAATGTCCACACGATGAAGGATTTTCCCTGGAGGTGGCAATACTGAAAAGTGGCCAGGGTCTGGTAGGAGGCCCTTACATCATTGCGTGTGTTCCTGTCCAACTGACTGTAGTGTACAGCCCACACACTTTTCTCCTGGGATTGTACTATGAGCATTTTGCTGTGACATGTGCTTTCTACCTTTGCCTTCTGACGTCATAAGAGTCTTTAAGCATGGATCTTGTCTTTGACCAGAATCTATAACACTGTCAGCGTAATCATTTATCTTTACAAATTTACCCTTAAATACATTGGCACAGTAATATGCGGCTGAGAAGTACATCACTCAACCTAGATGTCCCCTTTTAACACTCCTGCTGGCTTTCTACCCCACTCTGGTTACACTTCACACTCCCTCCCTCCCTTGGCCTACAACCACCTGTGCATCTGCTCTTCCTCTGTTACCTATCTTAAAAGCACCTCACTGTCTCAATGGTTTCTTTATGGTTCTGAGAAGGCCATTTTTGTTTCCCCTATTAGATCTATTGTATTTTCCTCTGCCTCAACTGAAATTCTTTTCTCTGAAACATTTGCAAGCATAATTGTTTTCATTGCTATAGTTTCTCTGTGGGACATCCTCCAGAGGGTTAAAGCTTTGTCCCAGTGCACACAACACAGCACTTTGGGACTTGCTAAAACCGTTAAGAACTGCGATCCAGGGAGGACCACTTAGGTTGGTGAAACTGTGTCGTCAAAGGGTTTATTAGACCTATTAGAACTCCGCCACCTCCCTTTTTCTGTCTGTTCCTTTCTTCCTCCTACATTGTCTCTTTCGCTGCTGCTGTCCTTCCCTCCTCACTTTCTTGAACATCGAGAGGGGAGGACTTTTCTCCTTGCCATGATATTCTGCGCTCTCCAAAGCCATAGCCCCAACTAAACAGTTTAAGTTGACTATTACAGATATTTTATCATAGCAATAGAAGGCTGACAGAAGCATTCAACTCCTAGTTACAGTCTTTTACTCAAGATGCTTTGCCACATTTATCACTTAATTGTCTGTTGCAAAAACCCCATAACTTCCACTCTTTAGTTGCTTTGCTCATATTACCTTCTTTTATTTTCTTTGAGGTAATTATAGTCCATGAAAACATACCATTGGTTGCTTATTTCTATCTGTGCATCTTGCAGTGAGCTTGGCACATAACTTTTTTTTCCCCAAAGATCCAAAACTATTTTTAAAAAAGGCTTATAGAAAACCGTCTCTGTCATCTTTTCATTTGGAAAGCTACTAACCTGCACTCAGACAATCAAGTTTACTCCTTCTCAAGTCTCTGAAGGAGTTGAAGACCAGGTAGCTTAGTTTTACAGTTCTTCTTGCCATAGGTAATCAATTGTATATATGTGTAATAATATAAATGAATATGTACAAAAATAAAATAATTTAAAAAATAAAATAAAACGACAACAGCAACAACAACAAAAAAACAAAGCAAGTGGCAAAGATACCATAATACAGTGTATACACACACACACACACACACACACACACACACACACACATAATTATAAAAACAGGAATTTCTCACAAGGGATCTTCCCTTGAGCTTTTAGTGGACACCCGCAGGAAGTAAGTCAATTATTGCATCATTTTGAAAACATTCATCAGAGCTCATGTCTTTTCCTCAGGGCCAGAACTGGTGGCATAGTCATTGTCCCACATGGCCACACCACATGGCATTGTGGCACATGCCTTTAGTCCCAGCACTCCTGACGCAGGTAGATCTTTGTGAATTTGAGGCCAGCCTGGTCTACAAAGTGAGTCCAGGAAAGCCAAGCCTACACTGAGACTCCCTGCCTTGACAAACCAAAAAAACAAAAACCAAAAAATAAAAGTAAAAATGTGGAAACACTAAAATTATGTCTTCTTTTTAACTTTATTTTTTAAACTTATTATTTTATACAATCTTTCCCATCCTCAACCTTTTCAGTTTCTCCACCAACTTCCTCTCTCTCTTTTTTCGAGACAGGGTTTCTCTGTGTAGCCTTGACTGTCCTGGACTCACTTGGTAGACCAGGCTGGCCTCGAACTCACAGCGATCCACCTGCCTTTGCCTGGGAAAATAAACAAAAACAAGTTTTAAATTCTCAGCAAAACCTCAACGGTGTTGACAGTTTCATATCAATGCCACTAGATGGCAGCATAATAAAATTTGATGAAAGTTCCTGGGCAGAGAATCAACTTTATGAAGGAACACACTAGTGGAAAATGAAGTGATAATTGATTTTGTTGTTGTAGTTTTTCTTTGTTTTAATACATATTAGAAGAAATAAAATTACATAACTTTCCTCCCTCTCTTTTCTCCCACCAACTACTCCCAGCTACCTTCCCTTGTCCCCACCTACCCTCAAGTTGATAGCCTTTTTTTATTGCTGTACACACACACACACACACACACACACACACACACACACACACACACA
>OU015744.1:125520064-125597137 GCA_907169655.1 Acomys percivali | reverse complement strand
GGTTCATTCCACAGGCACAGACTAAAGGAATTCCCAAATTGTTAACCAGATCTGACCCAGAGTTTGGCACTTATAGTCAAGGCTTTGTAGGAGACCAGGTCTGGAAGGGAAATTGTTTCAAGGTAAGAAGAATTTTTTGTTTTATCCTATTAATTTCACTCTGTACCTAAATGCATCATCTATGGGAAAAAGAGTTTTCTCTAGTCATCTTTACCTATGGAAATACAGTTGAAATTGATGTTCGTTGCACTCATCATGTACAAAGTTAAATGTGCATCTAGTAGGAACTCTGAGGATCTGGATCTTTGGGATGAATATTTAGATACTTTCTAAATTCTTAGATTCTTGGCAAGCTATAGCTGTTAGTATAAAGAATATTCCATCCAATGAAATTTTACATTTTACGAAAGTATGAGGGCAGTGGTTCATATATACATATATATATATATTTATGTGAGCAATATATATATATGTATATATGTAAGTATTACAATCAACCATTAGTACTAAGAAAAAATACTTTACTTTCATAGGACCTCATTTTGATTAGTCCCATTTAAAATTGATTAGAAAATTAGAAATTCCTTTATTAGTATTTATCCCTATATCTCTCCAAGAGTCATAGACATTTCTGAATGTGATCTCACATTTTCATAGAAAAATAGGGCTAAAGCATTTGTTTGAAAATTTACACATAATAATAAACATGGATATGAGAGGAGGCTTGTAAGAAAGAGGAAGGGAGAATGAAAGAGGAATTAGTATAAAGAGGGGAATCATAACACTATATATATAAAACCATCAAAGAACAAACTATTATAAAGCTATGTGTGCTGTTTGGGGAATTGTGATGGGAAATTTGTTATTAATTAAAAAGTTTAAAAATCCTACTTCAAAATAACTATGACTCGAAACCTGTCACTTTTGTATGCTTTTGTATGGATAAATAATACTCAGCATTCTACAGTGGTACTAAAATGGCTTCAATGGGAAAACAACAGAATGGTGCAGCTCATATGGACATTGTCATGGAAATATTGAAGTCAAATAGATTTTGTTCTCTCTCTCTCTCTCTCTCTCTCTCTCTCTCTCTCTCTCTCTCTCTCTCTCTCTCTTAGCATTATCATGTGCTCTCAGCACAGCGATGCATAACTCAGAACAGAAGGTATTCGGCACCCCTTGGACTCTTTCCCAGTTCAGTGGCCTCCAGTGAAATCGTTGGCCATAGACACATGAACTACTTCAACAGCAGAATAAACATTTTCCCTTCCCCCCACCTTTGTGGCCCAAATACTAATTTGTCCAACATATTGCCTGCTGGTGCTATGATCGCAAATCCCCCTTAATCTAGCAGAAATATATTCACGACTCCAAAGAGATGGAAGAACAGAGCTGCATCACAGCCTCAGACAGCTGAGGCACAAATTGCTTAAGTAATTTAGAAGCATATTTTACAAATCATAAGACAAAGAGGAACATCACTTACAGACATTAGTGAGTAAATTAGAACAATTGGAATAAGTTCCACCTGAAACAATTTCTGTAGGTCATTTGCTAAGTTTATGCAGCGTAACTCTCAGAAGCTAAGCAAGTCTGCTGTAAAGTAATGAACTTTCATTTAAAAGTATAAAATGGTAGTATCTACACTGTAAGAATAATTTCTCTAAATGTCTAGGAGGATTGTTTAAAGTATCAACCATCTCAGAATTAAAGCAAAGTAAATCAGTTATTTTTATGTCAAAGAAAACTAAAGCACCAGTTAAAATGGTGTCCTTGTGGTGGATGGATCGCCTTGTTGCCTTCCTCTGCACCCGTCATCCTTAAATGCTCTTATTATTATGTCCCTGCATGTGTAACACATCATTTGTCACACAATTTTCTTGTGATAATCTCCTTTCCTTTTTATCTAACATTCACAATACATGTGTTACAAACTGATTATTCCAAATCTTATAGCCTAAAAATGAAAGAAGAATGGAAGGCGGTATATTTGAGCAAACCTTTAAGATTTTTGTTACAAGAAGGAACAAGAAGGGTTTTTGTAATTTCAATTTTGGTTTGCATTTCCTTAAGTCCTCTTTAGGCATGTTTTTGACAAACTATGCACCACGTTTAAAGGTGTGCTTTAAATGAACACATACAGACTGATTCAATTCACTTTCTACTGTTGAACTTTACTTGAAGGCTTATTGTACACATTCAAATGAGATGGGGCTCTTTAAAATGCTTAGCTCATTAAAAACAAGGAAATCCCAAAGTTTGAGGACAGATGTATGAAACTAGAAATGATCATACTGAGTGAGTTAACCCAAATGCAGAAAGACTCACATGGTATATACTCACTTATAATTGAACACTAGCCCAAAAGGCATGTCCTATGAAAGTCTTCACTTACCAGAAGATTGGGATAGATGTGAGGACTTCCTATTGGGACTCTAGGTGAGAGAACTTTAGGAGAATGGTGAAATAGAAGGATCCAGATGGTCCTAGAAACCTACAAATAGAACATCATGACAGGTAGATCTGGACCCAGGGGTTCTGCTCAGGCTACTGTACCAAGCAAGGACAATATGTGCATTAAACATTGAATGCCTACTCAGATCTAGCCAATGGACAAGACAGTCTGCACAGTTGTATGGAGACTGGAGACTGACTCTGACATTAACTCCGGTGCCCCATATTTGACTACTTCCCCTTGGTGAGGAGGTCTGGTGGCACTCAGAGGAAGCGTAAGCCTGCTACCAGGATGAGATCTGATAGGCTGTGACCATATGGAGAGGGAGGAGGTCCCCTTGTGTCACAGACCTAAGGGAGGGGAATAAGGTGAAAGCGGGAGGGAGGGAGGAACAGGAGAATACAAGTGACAGGAAAAAAATTGAGATGTAATCTGAATAAATTAAATAAAAAGAAGAAATAAAAAACAAAACAACCCCCTCCCCCCAAAAAAACAAAGCCAAAAATGCTTAGCTCTTAATTCAAAGAACATTGTTTCCTAGAGATAGTGGCTGGTTGATGTGTTGTGATAGTGTTGATGACATGATTAAACTAGGACATAAAATTTAGCTTAATGTACACAGAATTGATCTATTATCCAGATTATATATTTTTTTATTTTAAAAAGGGGCACACTTGAGTTCATTGCTATGGAAATAATTTTCCTTTAGGCCATGTATATTTACAAGAAAGGTGACAATTGGAGAAATTTCTTTGCTGACGTTAAATATTCAGGTGTTTTCATGTATGAATTTGAATATAAATATCAATGAAAGTGTTTTAAAGATGCTAAGAACTCACAATGGAATAGCAGAAGAAAGGCATTTCCTTCTAAAGTACTCAAAGGGTGTGTTGTCCAGATTATGTGCACCAAAATCCTGATTAGAGTTTATCCAAAATTCACTTCCAGCCCCACTCCCCAGAACCACTTGAATAAGTTTAGTAAGGAGCTTAAGGGCCAACATATGGATAATTCCTAGCAATTCGGATGCATTTAAACAGTTTTTGAGCTCTGTTCTGAAGTGTAAGAACGAGTTCATTATGGAGAACAGAAAAAAGAAGAAGTTAGAGAGGTGAGAACAGATGAGAAGGGGAAATGGTGATTTGTTTCTATTTAAAGGGGAAGGAATAAGCAACTACAAAGCTCAAAAGAACATGAGGGCATTTATCAGTGTAGCTGAGCCTGTTCACATTAAGCAAAATGTGCTCTTAGTTGAGCCAAATCGCTCCACTTACAGTATCTGACGCTTTCGCACCCACCAATGTTTTAGAGCACCTTGCCTTTCTAGCATACTCTTGTTAGACAAACCCTTCAAATTTAACATTTTCAGGAAAAACAAAACCCACAGTCAATTGTCTTCCTCTCCTGTAGTGTACCGTTCCATAGTCATTCCTAATTCAGTAGGTGGGAAATGTAGAACACAAAAGTTGCTCAACTAAAAATCATGGTCATTTTCTTTGCATTCCATTTTACCCTATCCCATAGTCACACTTGTAAGATACAAAATAATACTTATTATAGAGGGGAATTCTTTTAAGTTAAAGTTTAAATCATCTCACTATTCTCTTCAGAAGCTCAACATTCCCGTCTCCTTCAGAAGAAAAAAAAAGAAGTGCTTAGAATAACCTTCATCAGCAGATTAAAGTAAATTACAATGAAGTTAGGTCGGGTGAAAGCAAAGCATGCCAATCAATTCGTGAAGGCAGCTGTCCATACTGCGAGGCAGGACAAGGAAAGCCAGCGTTTTCACACCCTGGACGAGCTTCCCACATATATTTTACTTCTACTTGAAGCTTCTTTCTTTCTTTTTTTCTCTTTGTAGCACTAGTGATAAGAGCCATCTACATGTTAGCCTGGTACTCTAGCTACTAAGCTGCTACATCCACAATGGCCTCCATAGGATGCCAGAACTCCCGAGATTGTGACATTCTGAGTGTTTCATCTTTACTGCTTCCCGTGGACCCCAAACTGCTGGCTCATCTCTGTTAACATGACTGGACTTAGCAGTACTTAGCAGTAGGTACCTAGCTGACACACATCTGAGCATGGTTCTGGTGCCTCTCAGAGATTTTCATTGGGTATAAAAAAACAATAATACGGACATCATCCTGTTAGCCTGAGTTTTCGGCTAAGTAAGGAAGGAGAAAGGAGGATGTGATCTGAGGACCAGAATTCATATCTGCTCCCTTACTGCAGTGTGCCAAAATTACCTTATATTTAAGTTGCCCTTGTTGGGCCACTATATCAAGAAAAGTAACTAATAATCTAGTTCTAGTGTTAACTTTTCAGTCAGTCTTGTCTAACTACATTAAAAATACTCCCATATATCAGGCACATTGCCCATATATATATATATATATATATATATATATATATATATATTTTACATTGCCCATATTTTGACATTAAATTAGTACCTAATAACATATTTTATTTACTCTGTTTATTGTATATGCGTTCTCAGCATCCATCAAAATGAAAGCTCCCTAAATGCTGAGATTTTCTTTTTCCTTTTCAAACATTTGACACAAGTAAACATTCAGGAAATAGCTCTTGAAAGAAGAAGAATGGTGTCAGTGCTATCAAAAATAACTATTTAGAGGTCTTTACATCTCAGTGAAAGCTTTAGCTAATCAATAGCACAGTTAGCCTGGACCCTGATGATGGACCATTCAGCCACTGTGCTCTGCTCTCTCTGGCGGGTGTCTGTTCCCTTTACCCTTACCCGTATCTTTATCCCACCCTTCACAAGCAACATCATATAAACGTCTTGAGATAATATCGGTGGATTAAACATTTTTATCTCATGGAATGTTTTCTAGAAAGTGCCTTTAGTCTTGTATAAGAAAGCTGAATTTTGAAATCCTCCTTCCTCCATCTCTTTTCTCAAGAAGTGACTTTAATATATACAATTTGGGTTTTATCACGATACCACTATGCTACCATTTTATCTTGTGACATGCAGGTAGTTCTTTGATGTGAGTAAAAGAAACCCCACAAGGGCTTGATTTCCTTCTATGAAACAATAACTTCAGTTATAATTAGATTCCTGAAACCAATTTAAACAATATTAAGGCCTGGTCCAATATGTATGTGCTCTCTCTACACATATTTCTGGTACCTAGTAAAGTGCTTGATTCCTCCCATGTCTCCATCTCTCCCTTTTCCTCTCCTTCTCCGTCTCTCTTTGGCTCTCTGACTTACACTCTTTCTCTCCCTTTTTACCTTCTCTTACATACACAATAGTGTAAATTTGTTGGAGTCCAGCTTTAACAGAGTTTCCAACCCAATAAGGAGGCGTGGAGTCAGCCAGGGAAGGAGACTGCTGTGGTGTGAGGGTAATCCGGGGAAAGCTTGTTTATTGGGGCGGGATGGGGGGGGGGGAAGCTACACCTTTTACACTTTGCCTAGTAGCTTAATCACAGGTATTGTTGAAAGCAAATTTAATGATCTTTTTCACAGATTGTGTTTAACCTATCTTAGCCCCCACTTTTCAACATTCAGAATGAAAGGGGTAATCAACTTTATTGCAATATTTTTCTTTGAAGTCAAAGCAGGCATTTTTGTCCTTATTGTTTTCTAAGGTTCGGACACCCCGCCGCCTGCAGGTGTCCATTTGCATTTTCTCCTGTACACTCTCTGCCTTTGTGGTCAGGCAGTGCCAGACCTTAAGAAACAAACCCAGAAGACCAACATTGATTCCTCAAGGGGCACGTGGCAGTGCTTACACCATGCAGCGCAAGAAGCACTGAGCTGTTTCCTACTCATGTTCTGGTGTGCCTTAGTCTTCTCCAAAGGAAAAGTCCTGAAATTGTACTCTTCTTTCCGTGTGATACTCCGTGCTAATTCCTTCAACGTGTATGTATATACCTGTATATGACAAAGGGGGATCCGGCCCATCTAGCTTCTTAGCAGAATCTTCTCCTCTTGGGGCATACCAGATATTGTGACTCATCCTGTAAGTCTCCTACTGAGGGAATCCGTGGTAGGCACCATTCTATTACTCATTAACGGAAGTCCTGCCCTCAGCTGCCAGGGTCTCAGACTCTGGGTCTGGCTGGGCCCAATTGTTTCTCTCAGTGGTGTGCTTCCATCCTTGCATGCAGTATGTGCCCAAGAGTTCCTGGAACCATCTTTAAGTTAATAAATCTTTTAACTTCACTATGCTTGGTGCAAATGGGGCCCACACAAAGGGGCTGTGGTATAGGAGTAGGCAGAGTTATCATGCTACATGGTTTCAAGGTGGCAGAGACACTTTTCAATGAATTACTTTGTTTATAGAGTCTGCCATTGTATACATTAATATCCTCTACCTAAATCTCCCAAAGGAAAAAAATCATAAGGAAATTCCCATAGCACATAGTGAAAATCTTCCAAGATGAATGTAAAAGGATGCTGGAGAATGGTGATCTCGGATGTCAATATGCTGGAACTTAGTCAAGCAGCAGTGGTTGCCAAGAGGCCCGTGCCAAAAGCTTGATATATTTTTATGTTGAAAAGGATAAGGTATGGAATTCTCATAAAAAAAATTAGCCAGTGTTAGGTAATTTGAGGTTTGGATACGTATTCCTGAATTCAGGTGTAACAAGTAATGTGGGGTGTATTAGAAACCCTTATATGACTTTTTTCAATTTTAAGCCTCATTTAAGCAAAAGTGAATTTTTTCAGATGTTTTGAGTGTAGCAAAGGGAGAGAAGACACAGGAAATTTTCAGTAGGTGTGAACATAAGCCCTAGTATGGAAAAGGAAAGTTACACGAAGGAGTTAAGATTGGCTTGAAATATGGGGAGAAGACAAATTAAAGAATTATGATTATTACTATAAACCAAGGGCAAAAACAATGGGCAACAAATTGAAGAAGGAAATGGGAGAAGGGATATTGAGCTTTTCTTGGGAGGAATGCCAAAACTGAAAATAAATTATTGGGCAGTATATGCTAAATCTCCAATTTGATTTCTAACGAAATTCTTTGTCTCTGTTTTAGGTAGATTTGTATTGCTAATTACTGTAGATTGTGTAAATTACATAAAAGAGATCTTTATTTTGCCTTGTGTTTGTATTCCAAAGTTGAAGACTTTCATTTGCAAGGCGTTTCTATTGTAGAGTACAAAGGCTATAGAGAACTTTATATAATGAAATCCAGTGAAGATATTTAAACCAACTGGCTCTTACAGAAGACTAACTCTAAAGATGTAGTGTGTTGATTATTAAATAGTGAGGAGGAATTAATGAATTCATGAGAGTGGAGCTGTATTTGAATCTTAAAGACCTCATGTGGCTCAAGTTCTTAATATTTTACAATAAAAATTTTCAGCATGTAATTTAGTGAAGACAAATCATATTTAAACCACATTAGTCTCTAAGCATATTTTTTTTCTTCTCCTTCATTATCTAAGATCACCTCTCTGGTTTTCACCCTGCTGGGTTTCTCTATTTCTTTCCCTATTTGTCTTTTTCAAATGGATGAAATTCTGTGGAAGAGTGATGACCATATGAGAATTCATACTTGATTTTCTATAATCTAGTTTATAAAGCAGTTCAAATACATTGTTTCAAGGGAATGAGGAATATATTATATAAGAATATGTAGACAAAAGATGTAACCCAGTCCCATGGCCTTTGCTTAGTATGTAAAATTCACATGTGTATATAATTTAAGAAATTTTCCTTCATTGTTCTTCTAAATAGCATACAGCAAAATAACTTCTTTTGTAGAAGTTGAATTTTTCTTCTTCAGAGGGTCAATAAGTTTGATTCATGTTCCAATCTTCCCTGATTTTGAAGCCATGGAAGAGCAGATCAATTCTGTTTCTTTTAACAGAGTCATACAAGAAAGAAGGAAGGTAAGTAATATTTATAAAGTGCGAAGTGTGTGGCAGGCACTCTGCAAAGCCTTCTCTATTCACATTCAATTCTCACAATTACCCTGTGTGGTGAGTATTATGACCCTTATTTTATGGATGAGGAAATCAAGGCCCAGGGAAGTTAAAAAACTTGCCTGGGGCCACATAGCTAGTTAGTAAGAGAGCTGAAGCCAGGAACTCATGTTCTTCGTACTGTATCAAATTCTGTCTCTAAGTTAATGTAGGGAAAAGCTGCAGTTTTTAGAATAGCTTCTGATTTCTCCTCAGAGGCCATTTTCCAAAAAATGTGGTGGGAAATTGAAGTCAGTGTAGGAATTAGCTCTGATTGCAGAGCAGAAAATGATAATAGCCACACGGAGTTAAAAAAATTTTAGTAACCATAACTAAAACAGTAAAACGAGACAGATGGCTTTGATATTAACAATACACTTCATCTGATATGTCAAAATTATCGTTTCAACATGTAATCAATATAAAAAATCCATTAAGTGATTTTTATACCTTTTAAACATTAAAAGAAAAGTTCTTCAAAATTTAGTATAAACAATACATTTATAGCTCATTTCAGTCCAGACGAGGCATGTTCCAAATGCTCAATAGATGGGCTTGGCAAGATGGTTGGTTGGGTATCCAAGTGTAGCCCTAACCTCAGTATGTCTGTTCATTCTTCTTCTCTTTTCCTGTATAGGAGGCTTCGTGGAGAGTCATCATCCACATTGATTCACTCACAGGAGTAAGTCTGGTCTCAGGCTGGAGATGTCCATTTCAGATGGGATAAGAAAATAATTTATCTTCTGGTGTCGTAATCCCTGAGCTTTTGTGGTATGAAATATCTCTGGAAAATATCACTCTTCTTTGCCTCAAAACACTTCTGGAGTTCATTGCTTTCAGTCTTGCTTGGATCTGCTCTATCTGTGGCCCATTGCTTTGAGTCTACTTAGATTATTCCTATTCTTTATTCAAATGTTAATGTAACACTTTCTTTTTGCTGTTTTCTCTCTTCTACTGGGAAAATTAATAAACTTTCCTATTACCCATGTACTGGAAAACCTACAAACAACACCCTCCAGAACTTCACTGAGAAGTCACAATGTAGAAAGGTATGTTCTACTGCCAGCGGTTATTTTACATTAAATATCATTACTAAAAATATGACATAAAGAACACACACACAGACACACAGACACACACACACACACACACACACACACACACACACACACACACACCATTTCCTACCTAGATTGATGAAAAAATTAAAAATCTGGAGGTGGCCAAGTAGGTTATATTTTATCTATACAATTAAGTAAATTGAGAGAACTGATATAAGAAAAAGGTCACAAAGATCATCTTGTGGAATTACAGTTTCCTCAAAATGAAACGAAACGATGGCTCCTCTTTTGGATTCTGTGATTTCTAGCTCCCAGTTTGACTACTATCAGCAATGCTACCACTCAAGGAATGTGGCCATATATTCTGGATAGATTACTATATATATCAAATCCTTAGTCAGACAAAATATATTAGTCACAACTTATCAACTGCAGGGCAAAGAGAACAACTTGCAAGAGTATTTATGGGCTCCATTGTACTATTTACTCATTTTCTGACTTCAGTGCAATGTGTGCTTTTGCAAATTAAACAAAGGCTATTTTCCACATGAACTTGAAAGAATAATTAAACAAAATGGCTGTTGACTTCCTCTTCTTTTGTTAAGTATGTCTATTTTTAATTCTACTTACTGTCCTGCCAAGTTCGAGCACACATTCTCCTCTGTGAGTCACAAGAGTCTCAACATTGTCAGTTCCATTATTGCGAATAGCTATATGCAATGTGAATGCACATTAAATATGGTTCAGTGGGGGCTACTGTTCATAGCCTGTGTGTTTTTATTTCCAATGTTCTTTTGGCTGCACTCTCAACCCTTTGGAAGGTGCTGTCCAAAGCCAATTATAAATAACCACATTGTTATTTCTTAGGATCCCTGAGTTTTGAGGCAAGTTCAGGATATCTATGCAAATCTCTTGTATTTCCATCAGTTATCTATGATCCCTTAATTTACACACAGGTAAAGTTGAAATGGGTGCTATCATAATTCCTTCCCTTATATAATGGCCACAGCAGTCTTTCTAAAAAGGGAACCCTAACACACGTGAATGCTGGTATGAATGCAATGGCACACCTCAGTTTTCATGGCATCACCATTTTCAGACCTTTATTTTTCCTAACTATCCTCCAACATTAATGTCACATTCATCATTAGTAGACTACAGAATAACGTGCCTAACAGAAGCCTCCCCCACTCACAGTGTGGTTGGCTTGGTCAGAGCATCTAGCAAAAAAGCTGAAGCAAGTAGATACCCATTTGGAATTTTCCACCAGGCCCCATTGTCTCAGAAGTTACTGTGCTATGAGAATTCTGACTTCTGCTCACAGATAGAGTCACAGATTTCATTGTGTGACAGGGTTTGGACTCTGTCCACTCAATCACAATGGCAAAAGCTTGGACATCTAGAGCTTTGGCCTCAGTTGAGGTTCTCCTGGCACTTTGCCAAGGTTGGATCACTTCAAACACTCTACCAAAAGATCAGTGGTCCCCATAGCTGAGCTTCATGTTGGTGCAACACTGGGAACTGCAAGAATTTAAATATTCAATTAAAATAAGAAAAGGTAATAGGGAATGCTGCTTGGATCAGGGCTCTTTAATTAATTGCATTCATTTACTTCTCATTTGTTGTTCTTGTTTAATATTTGAATCTTGTATAACCTTTATGTGTACTCTTATATCTTGTGTTGATGGTTGGTGTGTGTGTGTGCGTATGTCCGTGGGCACATGTATGTTTGTGTTTTAAGATTCATTTTTATGTATGTTTTTGTTTTTAAAGTATTTTACTAGTTTAATGTTGTTATTATTTTATTATATTACTACTTAAAAGTTTACACCTAATTGAACTATTAAACTATTTCATCAGAATATGTATTTATAAAAGTCTTACATTTTCTATACATACAAAAATCCTCTGCCCTACATTTCTACAACTTTAATAGTGCTCTCTTTACTCCAAGACTTCTAACCCATATACTTTCCTTCTGAGACCCTATATTCTTCTTTTTCTATTCCTTTCTTATTTATTCGTTTAATATCAATACAATCAGTTTTAAAACAATCTATAAAGCACACCTTGTCTAACCAGGACTTTATCACCACATCCCTGAGCCAGAAGCATAATTCAAAATTGTCTCTACCTGACAAAATTCAGACTACTGATTAGGAGATGAAAGTACCACTGTGTTGCCCCCATAGATAACAGCTGTAAACAATCTGAAATCAAACTCCCTCTAGGAGGACACACAGGAAACAAAACAATTAAGTAGGTTTGGAATGACGGGGAATTCATTTGGAAGCTATATCAATTAAAACAGATGTGCAAAATGTGACAAAGAAACAAAGTCCACGGCACAACTATCTACCATTACCCATGCCAGACTCATTCCCTACCAATTTCCTATCAACTTTCTTAAAATACTAGCCAAAATCACAGAGATTCTCTGTCTGTGAAAGAATCCAGAATCTTATATTTTAGTATAGCAAATGACCATATTGAAAGCTCAAAAAGATGCATGAATTAAAGAAATTGACCCAAGACCTTGATCAAACAGCCACAAAAATGAGCAAAAGTTAGAAAATTGTCCAAAACATAGAGGAAAGCTTCAGCAAAGGAAGTGAAACAATAGAAAACAACCAAACAGAAGTACTGCAAAGGAAAGAAGGGGCCAACAAATAAAATCCAGAAAGCGTAATCTGTAGACATAATCACACAGAACAAAGAATTTCATGGACAGAAGACATGTCAAGATAATAATACAATCAGATGATATAAGGAAAAATTAAGGAATATATATAATACTTCTAAGAAATATAGACTATCTGTGCACTAGTTACTGTTCCACTGCTGTCATAAAATATCATGGTCAAAAGAAAGTTTGGGTGAACTGTCTACTTGTCTTCCTACACTTCCAGCTAACAGTCTGTCACTAAAGGAAGTCAGGGTGGGAACTCAGGGCAGGAATTTTTCTTCATTCTTTTTGTAGAAAATAGATGTTTTTCTCACATACTGTATCTTGTTTACAGCCTGCCCCGACTCTACTACTCCAGGTTACTCCCTACCCTTTCCCTGATCCAGATATACTCACTTTTCTCTTTCATTAGAAAACAATCAGGCTTCTAAGAGCTAATAATAAAATAAAATATAATAAAATAAAAGCTAATAGATCAGGATTGGATGAAATCAACAAAGAGAAGGAAAAGAACCCAAGAGAAGGCACAAGAATCAGAGACCCACTTGTTTGCACATTCAGGAGTCCTATAAGACCACCAAGCTGGAAGCCATAATACTGAAGCAGAGGACCTGGTCAAGGCCAGTGAAGGCCCTGTGCATGCTGCTTCAGTCTCAGTGAGCTTATATGGGCTTTGCTCATGTTGATTTAGAAGCCTTGTTTCCTTGGTGTCCTCCAACACTCTGACTCTTACAATCCTTCTGCCTCCTTTTCCACATGATATCCTGAGGCTCAAGGGGAGGAACTGGATGGAAACATCCTGTTTGGATCTGAGTGATGCAGGTCTCTCTCACTGTCTGCATAATATCATCCTTGCATTTGTCCCCTGTGCTGCAGAAGGAAGCTTCTTTGAAGATGGCTTAGCAAGGCACTGATCTATGAGGATAAAACATATCACTATGAGTAATTTTATAGCTACTTTGTTAATCATTTCTTCTTTTTAGAACAGTATTATTTGATTATTCCATAGGAGCCTGGGCTACCTAGTCTCAGGTTCTTGGTTGCTCAAGAAATATCAAGTACAGGTTCCTTCCATGGAATAGGCCTTAGGTCAGACACTGTTTTATTACTCCCATAAGCATTGTGCCATCATTGCCCTAGCATATCTTGCGAGCAGGACACCATAAGAGATGAAAGGTTGTGTAGCTAGGATGGTATTTAATTTTCTCTTTGGTATCCTGCAGAGTACTTTCCTGTACCAAAGAAAATAGGACTGATGTATAAGAGGGCTCTGTGTAGAAACTAGCTTGACTTATCCATGTTCAACAACTGTGTAGGTGTGTCCTTCAGTAACAGGGCCTTGCTGTCCATTTGTGGAGAGCAACCCATAGTCTTGGATACAGCCTTGGTTGTTTGGGGATTCTCATGGGACACCTTTGTCCAACAACTCAATGAGATATAACGCAGTCCTTGGGCTGAAATCTTCTTTGGTGACAAGAGATACCCAATTATGGCTCTGTTTCACCAATTTTTTTGGCTATTTCATTTAGATAACCTTCATATATGCATATAATTTAGGAAGTTAGTACTGTGTTAGATTTTGATACTGCCCCTCAAATAGCCTTAAATCTTCTTCTTTATTACCTTCCTCGTTCCTTATCCCTGAAGCTTCCTACTTGATCCTCCTATTTTAGGCATCCCATCCATCCATAACTATTTATGTTATTTCTGTTTCTAAAAAAGATCTATCTATGCCCACTAGTTCTTTACTCTACACCTAGCCTCTTTGGTTCTATGGACTGTGGCTTGTTTATCACTGACATAACAGCGGGTATCCGCATGTAAATGAATATATGCCATATTTGTTTTTCTGGATATGTGGTAACTAACTCAGGATGGTTTTTTTTAACTAGTTTGTCTATTTACCTGCAAATTTCACGATTTCACTATTTTTTTTTACAGCTGAGTAATACTTCATTATGCAAATGTGCCACATTTACTTTATCCATCTTTCTGTCCACAGACTTTAGATTGTTTATGATTTCTGGCTTTTATGAATAGAGCAGCAATGCAAACGGTTGTGAACATGTCTCTACAGCAGTTCGAAGCATCCTTTGGGATACTGGATCTTAAGGTAGATCAATTTCTATCATCTTGAAGAAGAAACACAATGATTTCCATAGTGTCTGTATAAGTTTGCACCTCCACTAACAATGGATGAGTGTTTCTCTTACTCCATATCCTCATAGCATAAGCTGTCATTTGGTTTATTGATCTTAGATATTCAGCTTAGAGTAAGATGAAATCTCAAATTAGTTTTCATTTTCATTTTCTGGTGGCTAAGAACACTGAACATTTCCTAGTTTCTAACACATTTGAATTTTCTCTTTTAAGAGTTCTCTTTTTCAGCTGTACCCCAGTCTAAAATTGAGTTACTTGTTTTCTTAATATCTTTTTTTTTAATTCTTTATATGTTTTGGATATTATCCCTCTATCAGGTATGTATTTGATAAAAATTTGTTTCCATTCTGTATGCTGCAGGGCAGGGATATTAACATAGAAACTCAGTCAGAGGGCATGGAGGAGTTTTACTTAAATTTTGTTCCTCATGACTTGCTTAACCTGCTTCTTTATACCGTCCATGACCACCATCCCAGGAGTGACAGCATCCATAACAGGATGGGCCCACCACATCAATTAGTAATTAAGAAAATGCACTTACAACTTGCCCACAGGCCAATCTCATGAAGGCATTTTCTCAGTTGAGACTCCCAGCTCATGTAAAGTTGAAGCAAAACTAACCAACACACTCACAATAGATCCAACTGGACTATCCCCAGGGTAGAAGAAGGAATAGAGGTAAAATCAAAAGTAGTAGACATAATATCAAATAAAATTATAGTATCAAACATACCAAATATAAAGAATCTCACAGACATTCAAACACACGAGGGATTAAGGTAAAAAAAGAAACTCTGAAAATACAAAGAAAAGAAACAATACAAAAGTGGTATCAGAACAAGTCAATTCACATGTAAAAGCAGCAATATATAAAAAACCTCAGACTTTCTGCCCATAACACTAAGAGTCAACACACAATAGAATATTACAATTCAAGTTCTAAAATAAATGTGAACCAACAATGCCATACCCAGCAAAGCTATATGTCAAAATTGATGGAGAAATAAGAATATTTTAAGAAAATATAAATTGAGCCGAAGCATTGCCGAGGATCTAGCACCGCAGAACATTAGGGAGATCTATACAAGGAGGAGAAAATAAAGCTTCCTACATAAGAACACATGAAATGACAGTCACCATGAAAAAGAAAACAAAATCCAATGAACCAACAAGAGATGCAAAACATTCAACTATGTCCATTACAGCAAGCCAGAAAACTCAAAATTAATAGGAGAGAATTAAAAAAAAATACCAATAGCTTATGAAATCAGAAGATCTCCTCCATAAATTCTTAGGAAATAGCAAACCCTTTAAAATTTATGTTAATTGGAATAGATAAATTTTATCAACAATACGTTGACTTCATTTAACAAATGAACAACCAAACAAGCAAGAAGACTAAAAAATAACAATAACCAACTGTATTTTGTATCCAAGAAACATATCTAGCTACCAATGATATTCTAAAACTCAGATAAAAAAGTGAAAATCAAATTATCAAGGAAACAGAAGCTTTAAACAAATAGGCATAGCCATTTTCACATCTAACTAACTGTACACCAAGTCAAAATTAATCAGAAGAGATAAAGCGGGGCAGTACATACAAAAAGAGAGCAATCCATCAAGAATATTTAAGAACTGCACATTTACATACTGAATACTGGGGCCATATATTTCACAAAACAATCACTAAAAGGCATGAAAGGTCACACAGGTCCTGCTACAGAGCTTCCAAACTAAAAATACACAAAAAGTTCAGTGCTAAAACAAACCATAGATCAGAAACATATATCTAAACAATATTCCTCCCAATAGGTAGGAAGTAGACATTCTTCTCAGAGGCACATGGAACTTTCCCCAAAATTAATCAGAATCGTATGCTACAAATTAACAAACAAAACAAACACACAAACCATTGTGTTCTATCTGACCACAGTGGAAGGAAAGTAAGGATTCAACGCAAGAAAAACCATAAACATACTTAGAGATTGCAAAGTATAAAGAGATCATAGGTTAAATCAAAGAGGAAACTTAAAAGTTCCCAGAGTCAAGTAAAAATGAGAATAGAACTTTCCAGAACCATGGGGACACAGACAAAACAGATAGAACTATGAGCTGAATTCACAGCCATAAGTGTTATATTAAAACATAGAAAGATCCCAAATAACCTAATGATTCACACAGGGGTTGTAAAGAAAAAAAACCAATAAATCTAATAGATGAAAAGAAATAATACCAATTAGGGGAAACATTAATGAGACAAAGTCTGTAAAAGCAATACACAAAATAAATTAGAGTTGGAATCTGAAAAAAGTTAATAAGACCAACAGCTCTTAGCTAAAAAGAAATAACAGAAGAGGGACAAGACCCTAGAGACAAACATGAGTGTTGCTACACCAGTCTCTAGTGAAATCCAGAATATTAGTAGAGAATACTTTGACAACATAATCTAAAATGTTAGAAAGATATGCATCATTGAAGTCTTAATATGTGTCATGGATGCACTCATTTTCAAAAGCTGAATTTGGAGATGTTTCTTTGTTATATACAGACGGATTATAGAAAGGTGGATTGACAGATCTATAAATAGAGCCTGGAATATATTGGCACAGGAGACAATTTCCTGAACAGAACACCAACAGCCAAGACACATACATTTTAAAATCGGTGGAGGTAGCAGTAGTTTTGATAAAAAATTAGCTTTAAAACCATATACCACAATTCATCATACTATTTAACAATCTATCTCTCTGCAGAAGAATGAAATTAGATCTATTTCATTCACCTTGAACAAAACCAACTCAAAGTGGGTCAACAACATTGCCTAAAACCAGAAATGCTAACATTTCTAGGGGAAGACAGGACTCATTTCAACTAACAGGCACAGGTAAGGATTATCTAAACAGAGCTCCAACAGTGCAGGAATTAACCCCAGCAATCAACAATGTGCCTATGCGAAATGAGAACACTTCTCCACTGCAAAAGAAACTATCAGCAGAGAAAAAGCATACAGGATGGAAGAAAAATCCTTATTCTCTATACTTTAGACTGGGAGTTAATATCCAGAATTTATCCAGATGTACAAAAATTAAATACAAAGAAAGAAAAAAATAAACCTGTCAATCAACAACATCAACAAAAATGAACAAATGGTTCCCAAAGGAAACACAAATAACCAGTGACTATTTTAAAATGTCTTCAACATCACCAGAGAGTAAGGAAATGCAAATTAACACCATCTTGTGGTATCAGCTCACCCCAGTCATAACGTGCATCATCAAGAAACCTAAGGCTACATTTTACAGAGGAGTAGGGAAGGGTTCTTTCTCACTAATGCGTGAGTACAAACTAGTTATCATGGAAATCAGAATGGAATTTCTCAAAAACTAATAAAATTATTACTTGATTGAACTAGAGCTATCCTGGGCATATACTAAGAGGATCTACATCTTACTCCAGGCATACATATTTATGCTCATGGCTGCTATATTCACAGTACCTGGCTAGGAAATGGAGCTAGCCTGGATGTGTGCCAGCAAGTGATTAGATAATGACAATGTGACATATATACACAATGTAAATATTCAGCAGTAAAGAAAGGGGAATTATAAAATTTATAGTGAAATGAATGCATCTGGGTAGTTTAATATTAAATGAGATGACCCAAACTCAGAAACAGGAAAGCTACATGTTCTTTCTCATATGCGGATCCTGACTTAATAACTGCATGTGCCTGTGCATGTAGTGTGTAGTCTAAAGTTTAGAAATGAGACAAAGAGAGGAAAAATGAGATACAAAAAATGGATGAATGTGATTGCAAAAGGACACGTTAAATGGAAAAAAGAGACATGATGGAGAAAAACTGCAGTGGGTGTTGTGTTGTACAGAATGAGGTGGTATTCTATTAAACGGACACTTTCAAAAAGCTGCAATGATATTTAATACTTTTGATGTTAATTAAATACACAAGACACAAACAAATTTCCTCATAAAAGGATGCGATTAACATAGTCTTAATTATTGGCACAATAGGTGGAAATCCAGTTATCATGTGTAAATTCGAATTTGGAAACACTAAGAATGACAAGGCAGGAACTGTGAGCCTTGAAAGCCTGAAGAAGCCACAAGAACCCTGGGCAGCCTCGAATGACTTCCTTTCATGTGAAGGAAAAATAACTATTGTAGTTAAGTCATTTTGTTTTTATTTTTCTTGTTAATGAAATACAAACTAAGCCTGCCTGGGACGTTTACCATCCAGTGCCAATTTGATTCTAGACATGTTTCAATGGGTATAACTGCTTTTCATGAGGTATTTGTCAGTGTGGTGCACTCTGGTCATCACATTTAAAATATATATATTAAGCAATTGCTTGTTTTGTGTGCTACTGTCAAAATGCACGGACATATTTTGGATATTCTGTTTCTGAATGGTTCTTAGGTGCCTATGCCACATATATCAGTCTGTAGTTCTCTTAATAAATTTATGTGTTGATTGACTTTTAGTTACAGAAGATACTGCAATGATGTTTAGACAAATTATGCACATAGTTGCTTTATTTTAATAATACAAGATAACATTTGATTTTAGAACATGAGCATTCTTTTCCCCAAAATATCTAGGAAGATGACTGGCTGGATTGCTTTACTTATGTTCTACAGTCTAAAACTCCAAACAGTGCTGTGCAAGCCTTATTCTGTCAGCTGCTGGAGTTTCTTAGACACCACGAATGGGGAGTTCATTCATCAAGCCAAGCTAACTAGTGAATGGAGTTAGCACAGATCTCCAGGGCTTTGCAAAATTGAAGAAGACATGCAAAGGTGCGTTCCTGTGGATTTGTAAAATTTTTTATGTATTTATTCACTTTACATCCCAGTCGTAGGTCCCTCTCTTCTCTTCCTCTTGTCCCAATCTCCCTCTCCCATGCCCCTCCCTCAGGAAAGGGAAGCCCCTTACCCATCCACCCCAGCTCATTAAGTGAACTTGCATCAGAACTGAACTTGTCCTCTTCCCCTGGCCTGGAAAGGCAGGCCCTTCAGGAGGAAGTGATGGAAAGGCAGGCAACAAAGTCCATGTCAGAGACAGCCCCAGGGCCCCTTACTAGTAGACCCACATGAACTCTGAGCTGCCTGTCTGCTGCATCTATGTAGACAAACTTTTAAAGTACTTGTAGAAAAAAAGGCTGCACAAACTGTTCAGTTAATATTGTTGAGGTTGGGATACAGTCATTCCATCTTTAACTCCTAGAAAAGACACCCCTTACAAACTTCTTACTAGGTTCTAAGAGTCTTGCCAACACAGAGGAAAAGATTATAAGCACTGCTGTATTTATTACATAGAAAGACATCTAGAAATATTTTTGAGATGTTTGTTTAAAAGAATCTGAGGTCACTGAAGATACTGTTTTTCATTGTCTAACAAATGTAACATGTATAAACCCCCAGAACAAGCCACTATCCTGAATTTCATATGTTTAATTTGCTTGCAAATGTTATTGCTATACATGGCTTATGATTTTTAGAGAGTTACTCCAACTATAAGTTTTTTTTTAAAAAAAAATAAAACCAGAAAATCTACTTGAAACATACTGAGAAAAGAACTAAATACAAGCCATTGTACACTGTGGGCAGATTGCCAGTTGCTGTGGGTGTGCTTTCTCAATGTCATCCTGAATTGTTATTTATTAGGTAGATATAATTAGGATAATGATAGGAGGAATTATGGATCTTTACATATTTGCATTGCTGAATCTGTTCATTTATTTGAATTAAGTGAGAGGTTACACATTTATGCAAACACTTTATCGTGTGACTATGCAAAAGTATTTGCATTAAAATCCATATGGATTTCACTTGTCTTTCATCTTATTTTCTTTTTAGAAATGTATTTTGTTCTTGACTACAGAGGGATTGGTCACAAAAGAAAACTAACTGTGCAAATAAATAGGATAGGTAACTTTATTACAAAATTGTACACTTGACATCATTCACCACTAAATTTTTAGATAAAGTCATATATCTATATTCCTTAGAGGAGGGAAATGGAATTGTTTAATATTTAGTAAAACTTGCCTGTTCCTTCAAAGTGGGTCCTAGCACATTTAGTGTTTACATAGAGCACCTTCTCATAGGGCAGCATAGGAAAACAAGGTCATGCTATCATAACAGCTCACCAAAAGGGAGAGAGCAAGTAAATTTGCTTTTAGTTAAGAGCCCAGATTCCATGGTGATCCTATAATAGGAACACGTGTAAATAAGTGAATTTTTTCATTGTCAATTAAAGAACAAAGATTGTGTGGGTTCTTTCATATACAGATTTTCCCCACAGATTTTTGCTTAGGTTGTGCACAGAAAGAACTCAAGAATTACACAATGTCCACGGACAAATTCAGAAGAGTCTCTGAAATTTCTATAGAAATATGAAAAACAAACACGTATGTGCACCCTTCCTAGCAAACTGACATCAATTTTGTTAGTGTTTAAAAAACTCCAGATCAAAAACAGATACTCATTATAATCCCAGGAAATGATGCTGTATTGCGCTAAGCATGGGGGTAGACATATATGAGAAATGGTTGCTGCCTTCAAGTTACCCATCGTCTAAAGAGAGACCAGCTGCAATTAATAAGATAATGGAGTTTGTAATAGATGGCATCAAACGCTCTTTGAAACAACAGAACAGTAATAAGCTCTGCCTTGAAGACGTAAGGAAAGCTTGTGGAAACCACAACTATGAAACAGTCATCTCTTTTTGTCTTATTTGCCTATCCGTAGTCTCTCTGTGTGTAATGTAATTCAGGCACTCACTCTAAATAGGACTTAACAAGAAAATATTCTTTTTAACATAATTTTTTACTTATTCTTTGAGAATTTCACATTATGCACCCTGAACAAACTCATTTCCCAGTCCTTCCATGACCGCCCCCAAACTTGTGACCTTCCCTACACCCAAAAATAAAAATAAAATTAATTTTAAATAAAAAAAAAACACATCAAATTTGTATTATCGATATACTCATTGGAGCATGGTAAAACTCTCAGTGGTCTGCACTTAAATAGAAATGAATCATCACCCCCCCCACTGCTCCCAGAGTAAACATCATTAAAATATGTGCTAGAGAAAAATCTGTGCAATAGGACCACCGATACTATTATCTTTATTGTGACCACCTTGTATTTTGATAACTCAGCAACATTGAATGCCAGGGTGTAAATGAGCTCCAAACTCCAATTCAAATAGAGTATCTGGCAAGCTCCCCAAATACGTATTTCCTTAAATTATGAGTATATTTCTCAAAGCCACTAAGAAATACAAAGTTCGAATGGTTAAGCACACAGGAACACATACACATGGAGGGAAAAGAGAGAGGGGTATTTACAAATCAATTTCTTAATTGTTGGATTAACATTTACTAGACATTGTGAAATGAAGCTAAGCTCAAGTATACAAAGTATATAAGCCAATAGGAACAAATAAGAAGCTAAATAAATTGCTTCAGAAAGATTTAATCCCAGCACTTGGGAGGCAGAGGCAGGTGGATCTCTGTGAGTTCAAGGCCAGCCTTGTCTACAGAGTGAGTCCAGGTCAGCCAAGGCTACACAGAGAAACCCTGTCTGGAAAAAAACAAACAAACAAACAAACAAACAAACAAAAAGGAATTGAAATAACCACTTACTATTCTTCTCATAGGCTTGGCTTGCTAAGAAATACTGAAGTACACAAACTGAGCAGGAGGAATGCTGACTTATCCCATGGTATGTCCACACAATATTGTTTTCATTAAGCTTTACTCTCCTATAGTGGAAGCCAGATGTGAAAAATTGGTAAACAATCTCATATTGTTTCAAACTTCATAAGTTGCTGCATGCACCTTCATAAGAAAAAATTAAGACTATCTCTGAAAAGTGTATACCCAATGCATAAATTATGTAGTAAAAACACACACCTCCAATATTTTTTTACCCAAGATATTATACATTCTACAAAACATGAGTTCAATGTCAACGATATTTGTTAGAAGTTATATATCCTATTTTTCTTTAATAACTACAAACACGGCCATACTTTCCAAAGATAAATACACCTTCCCTGATATTTGAACAAAACCAGCAATGAAAAAGAAGAACAACTAAGAATTCAAAGTTAGAGCAATCATTCCCTTGTGTCCTCAGTCCTGATGGAAGCTCAGTCTTGAGCTCACTGCACTAATACTCACTGCCAAGTTAGTGACAGGCAGTAGGCCAATGTGTTGTCCCTTTGAAACCTCAATTATAGTTGAGAATCTTTTCTTTCTGCAACATTGACGTTTTATTGACAGAACTTTGAATGAGGGGCTGGAGATGTAGATCAGTTAGTAGGTAGAGTGCTTGGCTAGTATGGAACCTTGATCTCCATTTCAGTGCTAGGTAAAACAGAGTGGTGCATACCTACAATCCCAGATATGAGGATATAGAATGTGTAGCATTAGCTGTCCAAGGCCAACCTGTGCTACACAGTGAATGGAGGTCTTCCAGGCAAGAGAGCAAGAAATAAAGTGTTTGATATAAATATAATTTAAAGATCAGATCAAAGTGGCATGATATCAAGCCAGCATATCAAAAGAGGGAGAAAGCAACATGGAACAAACTAGCAGGAATCAACAAACAGTGATAACTGTCAACATCAATGGCCTCAATTCCGCAATAAAAAAGACACAGACCAACAGGTTGTGAAAACAGTATCAATCCTTCTCCTGCACCACATCACATCATGGATAGACAGCACCTCAGGGAAGAGGAATGGGAAGAAGACATTCAAATCAAAGAGACCTACTAGGCAAACCATTGTAACCACACTAATATCTGACAAAATAGACTTCAAACCAAAACTTATCAGATGGGGAAGGGCAGAGGATACTCATCAAAGGAAATATCCACCAAGACAACATTGCAGTCCTTTCCATCTGTGCACAAAAACAAGGGTACCCCCACTTCATAAAAACCAAACTACTACAGCTTATCACATATTGCTACACAGTGATAGTAGGTAGCTTCAATATCATATTCTCTTTGATAGACAAGTCATCCTTGAAAACTAAGGACTTGGAGCATTTATTTAGACTTTTCTCATTCATTCGATGCTCTTCTGTTGACTATTATCTGTTTAGCTCTGTACCTCATTTCTTGTATTTTACATTTACATTTATATTATTACACATATATACAATATATTATCTATAGCCAAAAGAACCATGACACAATCAGGGATTATATGAATGTTGCATTCTTAGTGTTTTGTCTATTTGTATTTTACAGCCTTGAAGAACACATCTTTCCTATCATGGTGCATCTAAATTTCTGAATGTAAATCAATCTCCATCACATATTGTCATTGTCAACTTAAAACTCCTATCTAGAAATAAAAAATGTTAACCCCTAAACAACTAAGCTTCATTGTAAAACTGAGCTACCTTGTCTTCCATCACATACTCGAGAAGGAATAACCTTGATTACCTGAGTATGCCGGGAGTGCAGGTTAGTAGCTTTCCAAGTGAAAACATGACAGAAACAGTTTTCTACCTGAAGAACACCCAAAACTCTCTATAATGTTGGGGTATCTTCTTCAGTCTTCTGGCCCAATATATCTGACAGACTTATTTGTAAGGCAGGAACTATTAAGGATTTGCTTACCCTGTCTTGTCGGAATTTGGCCATCGACTCTGCTTGCATCCAAGCTTGCCCTTTTTTTAAAGGCAGAATTCTGTCTGTGGTATAAATGAGAACCTTTTGCTCAGTGGCTTGTTTGCCACATTTGAAGCCATCTCCATAAGGAGGTTCTTTGATATTCATCATCTTCTCTGAGATAGGCTGGGTGTTGCCAGGAGTTAACCTGTCTCATTGTCAATGAATCTTCAAAGTAATAAAAATATTTTAAAATGTCACACTCTGAGGTTTTTGAAGACCTTGTCTACCTATCCTTCCTTATTTTTCTATAGAGTCATATCTATCTGCTGTACCCAAGATGTATATTCTTGTGATAAGAGTACACCATTTATTTTTTATTTAATTAGTTTATTCAGATTACATCTCAACTGTTATCTCCTCACGTCTATCTTCCCATTCCTTCCTCCCTCCCTCTTTCACCCTATTCTCCTCCCCTAGGTCTGTGACAGAAGGGGACCTCCTCCCCCACTGTATTGTTACAGCCTATCAAGTCTCATCTTGGTAGCCTGCTTATCCTTTCTCTTTGTGCCACCAGGCCTCCCCACCAAGGGGAAGTGCCAAATATGGGGCAACAGAGTTCATGTCAGAGTCAGTACCCACTCTCCACACAACTCTGGAGAATGTTCTGCCATTGGCTAGATCTGAGTAGGGATTGGATTATTCTTTGGTGTTGTTTAATTTCATGAGTTCTTTATATATTTTGGCTATTAGCCCTTTCTCCCATGTAGGGTTGGTAAAGATCTTCTAATCTATAGGCAGTTGTTTTGTTCTGTTGACAGTGTCCTTTTGACCCTCAGTCAAATCGAAGGCAAAGAAAACAGATACAAATTAAAAAAAAAATCAGAGATGAAAAATAAGGGTCATAATACCAGAGATTGAGGAATTCCAGAGATCCATTAGGACACACTTTAAAAACCTGTATTTCTGACCAAATTGTAAAATAAAAAAATGATAATTTTCTCCATACATATCACATAAAAAAGATAAATTGTGTTCAGATAAGCAAATTTAAACAGACAAAGTACTAGTGAAACAGAAGCAATGATTAAAAGCCTACAAATGAAAAACAATGACAAAAACAAAAACAAACAAGCAGGGAAATATGGTTTTATCTCAAACTTTTACCAGACATTCATAGAAAAGTTCATTTCGATAGTCAAATTCTTCACAAAGTAGAATACAAGTAAAATTGCCCAATTCTTTTTTATGAGGCCACAGTTGCAAAAATTCTCAATAAAAGAATATTCAAACTGAATCTAACCACACATCAAAATATCACCCACCATGATCAAGCAAGCTTCATCCCAGAGATGCAGGAATCATTCAACAAATATAAATAATTAAATATAATGTACCACTTAATCTACCTAAAAGATGAAATCCACATAATTAGCTCATTACACAAAAGGCCTTTGATAAAATCCAACACCTTTCATGATCAAAATCCTACAAAGATTAGGGATATAAGTAACATACCTCAGCATTATAAAATCAGTTTGCAACAAGTATATAGCCAACATCAGCATAAATGAAAAAACTCTAAGCAGTTCCACTGAAATTAGGAACAAGACATCTTTATCCACTTTCTCCATACTTATTCATTATAGTTATTGAAGTCTTCACTAGAGCAATAAAACAACTGAAGATGACCAAGGGAATACAAATTGTAAAGGTGGAAGTTAACATACCTAAATTTACAGATGGTGTGACAGTATACATAATGGACCCTGCCCGGTGGTGGTGGCACACGCCTTTAATCTCGGCACTTGGGAGGCAGAGACAGGTGAACCTCTGTGAGTCTGAGGCCAGCCTGGTCTGTAAAGAGAATCACAGGACAGCCAAGGCTACACAGAGAAAACCTGTCTAAAAAAACAAACAAACAAACAAACAAACAAACAAACCAAGCCAAACAAAAAACAAAATAATGGACCCTAAAAATTCAATTGCAAGCTATTAAACACTTTCATCAATGCAGTTGGATACAATATTAACACATAAAAATTAGTGATCCTCTTATATGCAAATGACAAAGGGACTAAGGAGAGATGGAATCAACACAAGTCACAATAACCTCAAGAAATTAATCTTGGGGCGGGTAACTCTAACCAAGGTAGTGAAAGACTTGTATGATTAAAAATTTAAGACACTGAAGAAAGAAACTGAAGATATCAGAAGATGGAAAGATTTCATGTGCTCATAGATTGGTAGGATTAATATAGTAAAAATGGCCATCCTACCAAAAGCAATCTACAGATTCAATGCAATCTCTGCCTAATTTCAACATGGTTGTTCATAGATATTGAAAGGATAATTTCTAGCTTCATACAGAAACACAAAAAATTACAGTTAGCTAAAAATAATATTGAACACCAAAGAACTGCTGGAGGTATTACCATCCCTGATCTCAGATTGTTCTACAGAGCTATAGTAATAAAAACAGCATGATATTGGCATGAAATAAACACATTTATCAGTGCAACAAAATTGAAGACCCAGCCATAACTGCATACTGTTTTTCTTTCTTTTGGGATGTGGAATTTTTTGTTTGTTTGTTTTTGGTTTCTTGGTTTGGTGGGAAATGTTGTTGTTTTAGGTTATTGTTTCTTTTCTGAAGTGGGTAGCAAAGGGAAGCAGATCTGGAGGGACTTGGGGAAGGGGAATGATATGATCAAAATATTTTTATTTGAGAATAATTTAAATAATGAAATTATAATTATAACAAAAAAGAAATGTTCAAATCGCTGAGTCATTAGAGCAATGCAAGTCAAAACTGCATTGACATTTCACCTTACACCTGTCAAAATAGCAAAGAATAATAAAACAAGTGAAAGGTAATGCTGGCAAGGCAGTGAGGTGAAAGGAATACTCATCTATGGTTGATGGAGTTGGAAACATGTACAGCCACTATTGAAAACTGTGGTGGGTCCTCATGAAGATGGAAATTGATCTACCTTTAGATCCAACCATAATGATTTTAGGCATATTCCCAGGGGATGTCTCATCATACCCAAGAGACATTTGATCCTTATTGTTCATTGCTGCTTTCTTCATAACAGCCAGAAATTGGAAACAGCCTAGATGTCTCTCAATAGATGAATAGATAATGATAATGGGGTACATTTACATAATGGACTGCGACCCTGTTATTAAAACCAATGAAAGGAAATCTGAAGATAAATGGATGGAACTAGAAAACATCATCCTGAGTGAGGTATCCCAGACCCAGAAGGACAAAGATGGTATACATTGGCTCATGGGTGGATAGTAATTGTTCAGTCAATTACCAAGCTATAGTCCATGGAACCACAAAGGTTAGATATAGAGTAAGCAATTAACAGGGAGAGAAAAACATCCCTAGGGAATGAAAATAGAATACATATTTATGCATGGACAAGAAGAGAACTGGAACTTGAGGACCAAGTAGGGAACAAGGGAAGTGATATGCAGAGAGACAGCTAACGTTATGTGCTGTTAGAGGTATGATATGAAAACCTAATGTAGCCGAAGCTTCCTATAATACTTACATAAATGAAGATGATCGAAGTGAAATTACCAAACAAGGGTGACAGATTACCAACTGGACTTCACTTGACACCAAATGAAGTTTCTACTATCAGGAACTGGTTACATCTGATTGAGTTGTTGGTCAAAGGGTTCCTGTGGTACCCACAAACAATGCGGGTGTTTGAAAAACGTTATAGGTTGCACTCCACAAAGTGACAGCCAGACCCCATTGCTAACTATAATATCTACACAACTCAATGGATGTGGATAAATCAAGCTGATGCCTACAGAAAGCTTCTAATGCTTGTGGGTTACTGGTCTTGGTGTTGGAGGGTACATTGAATGGTATCAATGGAGAAACATAAACACCAATAAATCCTCTGATCTATACTAATGTCTTGCCTACAAGATATGTTACTGCAATGGTGGCGCAGGGCTTGTGGAGGTAACCAACCAATGTCTAATTTGATTTAATTCCACTCCATAAGTTAGACCCCATACCTGATTCTGCTTGGATGAGTAAGACACTGAAGCTAGATTGCCCAGAGCTTTAGGGAAAACCAAATACTATATTGTTCTACTAAAGGAAAATAGTAACTAAAGTGACTCCTAATGACATTTGGCTATACTCATAGCTCAGTGCCTTGCTCAGTCATCATCAGGGAAGCTTCCTTTTATAGTAGATGGGAACAAAACCAGAGACCTTATGCAGAGAGTGAGAAACCGTGAAACACACAGCCTTAATAGGGATGTCCCCATCACATCCCTTCCTTCCAGGTTCGGGGAATCCTATAGAAGAGGTAGAACGTGCGTGGAAAGCAGGAAACAAGGCCTTCTATATAAAACAGGCGTGATATACATATCAACTCACTGAGATTGGGGCAGCATGCACAGGGCCGGCATGGGTCTGCACCATAGGAGTCCTAGAATTGAAAGTACATACATGACCTCATCCCTAACCGAGAAACTCCCTCCTACTGATAAGCACTTGCAAATGAAAATTTAGTTTTCTCCAGATAAATTTCACTGGGGAAACAAACTACTCTTAGTGATAGGCTGCATGCCCAGCAGTAGATGGTCAAGAGAAAATGAATTCAACACCATCTTTAGAGATTTCTTGTCTCATACTGTCATATCAGAGCATTTATATTTTTCTTTTAAAATATTTTATTTTTGTCTCCCCCTCTACAAGTACTTTGCATGTGTATTATGGCTTTCAGTATTGTGCTTTTGTGGGATCCCAGAGGGTGAGAGAGAATGAGTCTGTCTCTATCTATCTGTTCCCTCTGTCTTTTCTTGAGCTCTTTTCTTTCTTTTGTTTGTTTTGTCACATTTCAATGTGTTCATTTATTTTATCTTATTATATTTTACTATCATTCCTCAGAAGCCTGTTTGTTTTCTAGTGAGAGACAGAAATTGGGTAGATCTACAGGGAGGGGACATAGGCATAAACGAGGGATACCAGAGAGAGGGGATACTGTGATCTAATATGTAAGGAAAAAATCCATTTTCAATAAAGTAAAAATAAATAAAATAAAAGTTAGAGGTACCTATACTGAAGACCATTTTCTTTGCACATATTAATCTCTTTGTAGATTTCAATCTACTGTGTCTGTGGAAGATGTTAGTCCTCAATCTTCTATTTTCTATATGATTGTGGGATGAATATCTAAATGTATTTAAGTATCAGTTTTCCCATACATGGATTTAGAATTACATTTACTTCAAATGATTATTGAATGTTGAGTTATACATACTTTATGTGATGACAGATACACAAATATGAATATGTTACATTAATTTTAGCATGTCATCTGGTACTCAATATTCATGAAATTACAATTTATTATTAAAATAGAATCTTAATTTAAGTACACGCCTTTAATTCAAATAAATTCCTGAAGCTTGTTTCAGCTTTATATTATTGAATACTGTTATTTAGACATTCCTTTTTGTCAATTTACTTTGCAAGTGAGTAAAACCCTGAGGGTCTGACTATTGATTATTTATCAATTAGATTAGTGCAGAAATTCTGTTTGTACGTCAAAGACTAGCATTCCCAAATTTTGGGAAGTATTGTCAGTAGACTGAGAGCATGTAAGTAAGTTGTGTGTCCTTGAATTTCAAGGTGAAGGTTAATATCTCTTATGAAACATTACTATTGTTTCCTTTCTCACTCTTTGTAGGAGAAAAAGATGACTACTTTTAAAGGCTTAAAGGCTAACTACAGCCATATTTACATCTTGGAATTTTGTTTCTGATAATTCTATTCCATACTATTTCACATTAGAGTTATTTTATACCAATCATCAAGTGCTCCATATATTTTGTAAGGAGAATCGACAATTTATTATATTTCTACCATTAAGAAATTTCAGCTGAAATAAAAAATAAAAGCATAAATATCTCATTAAACTATCTTTATGGACATTTGGAAATATATAGAAATTTGTATACCAAATTATTTTACTAGATAAGTCCTCACACATTTACTTTTACATATAGACTAGTATATTCAAGATTTATTTATAGAACAGAAGAACCTAAGTATGCAGAACAAAGATAGAATATTAAAACCTGCACAGGAGCAAGTCCACATAACACGTAAAGGCAGAACTATCAGAATTATACCCTAGCTCTGATCAGAGATTCTAAAATCTAGAGGGTGTGGGCAGATGTCTTCCAGACACTAAAAGACCAGAGACACAAGCTCAGATTACTATACTCAGAAAAAATTTCACACTTTCATCAGCACACATTCAGAAGCTTCTCATCTAGTGATAAAAGTCAATAGCATCCTTGAGCATTTTATGTGACAAGAACCACATTAAAGCCATAACACACAGCATTTCTTTTATAGTCCACTATACTCCATGTATGGGATCATTCTCAACGCTTCTGCATGTGGCTGAGGCACATTTGCAGATCAGGCCTACAGGGCTAAACAGCATAAAGGCCAAACATTTTGGGAGATGAAAATATTTCTGACATTCCAGGAAATAAACACCTGATTGCTGTTAAAACTTGTCTTCAATCCAGATGCAGCCCAGCCATCAGTCATCTTCAGCATTTGAAATGGTACAGGTCTAATATCACAAACCATCTCTTTCTTCTCTCAATGCTTCCAGTAATTTCACAGCACAACAATTCTTGACTATTGCCAATTGCCACAGTCCTTTTTTTGGAACAGACTCCAGATTTCCTTTAAATGTGGGGTAGAGGGAGCCAAGGGGCTTTAGAGAGTATTTAACATGCTCATAGTACATGCGGTATTTTCATTTATTTCAAACAAACATCTTGGGCAGATCACTACAACTCTTTGAGGATAGGTACATAAGTTATATATTTGTACTGTACTCGTAATTATCTTAGTTCTATACATTTCAGCTTCTGAGAAGTCTGCTATTCTTTCACAACTATAAAGTGATTACTTTCTAAAACATGTTTCAATTTCTATTCATCTCCTAGCAACATTTTTTTGTAGGGATCAGCTTGGCCTTCATCATTTAAAAGCTAACTTTATATGATAAATATTAGAAAGTAAAAAGTATCCTTCATGGTCTGATACAAACAGGACCACCATATGAACCATATTCTATTATAGTATTTTGTCCGGATATAATACAAATGACACTTTTCTAAGCTAACTAGATTTGTATTTTACCACTACTGTTCTTACACAGGCAAAAAACTGTCCATTCCCTTAGTCAACTTGCTTTAGGTACAGTTTCAGATCTTTAAATTTTATGGATACTACTGAACATGGAACCCAGACCTCTGCCTACAATAAGAAAACACATCCAGCAAACCTATTCCCACTGTTTTGAGACAGGTTCTAACTGAGGCATCTAGGTTAGCCTTTAATTCACCAGGTATCCCACACAAGCCTGAACTCATGATACTCCTGTCTCATCCTCCCAAGTACTGTTATTCAGGTGTGTATAACTGTACTTGGTGCTGTGGTTTGAAGATAAAATATTGCCTGTAAGGCATATACTTTTGAGCATTGGTTCCTATCTGCTGGTGCTGTGAGGGAAGGTGGTGAGTTCTTGCTGGAGAAAGTAGGTCACTTGGGACAGGCCTTGAGGCTTTATACCCTAGCCACACTTTTTGTTTATCTTCAATCCACTTTCTATGTGTAAAGAGCTAGCTACCCTATGATCCTGTCACCTTGCCTTCTCTGGTATGATTTATTGTATGCCTCAAAGCTATAAGCCAAAAAGAACCCATCCTCTCTTAAACTCATGAGATAATATTATCCCCATAAAGAGAAATTTAACTAATAACCTGGGCACTACTGAAATTCTAAAGTTTGTAAATAAAAATCCATAGCATTCCTCTGAACTGTAAATGAACCAAGCCCTCTTTTTAAAAATGTGTTCATTATTGTACATTATGCAATAACTTCTTACATAGCACATGCCTTATAAGGAGTTACAAAGTTTTGGTTTGAAGTCAAGCTTTAAAGCCGACTTCTTTCATTTGACTTAATTTTAACTACTATGTACACAAAGAAGGAAGGAAGGAAGGAAGGAAGGAAGGAAGGAAGGAAGGAAGGAAGGAAGGAAGGAGAGAGGAGGAAGAGAGGGAGGGAGAGAGTGAGGGAGGGGGAAGGGAGCGAGAGAAAGGGGGGAGGGAGAGGGAGAGAGAAAGAGGCAGAGACAGACTGAGAGAGTTAACTTTCTAGGAAAAGGCTAACTGTAAAGGAGTATCCAGAAAAGCCTGCTCAAGCTTCGGTAGGTACCCAAAAGAAGGAAAGTAATAAAAAGAAGAAAAAGGAAAAGCGTCACTTTTCATTGAATAATTCTGAAAAGCAAGCTGATTTAAGCCAGCCTCATAGCTGAGGCTCCTTATACAACTTCAGGAAGAGTGAGGATTCTAAAATGGAAAAGGCCATTATATCATTACAGAGATAATTATTCTCCCCAGTTTCATTTTACCAGGTGTTAAGATAATCCTCCTTCCTGAAGGATAGTCCATTAGCCACAATACTGGATAGTCACAGTGGGTTCACTCTTATACTTCTTGTAGTTTGCAATGTTATGTCTCAATCCAGGATAGAAATTGCATTCATTTATTTAGAAGAAACAACATTCCTTGAAGGAACTAACAGAGCCCAGGGAGTCAATGCTACTCTAAGTCCCAACACCAGTTCCAAAGAGATAGCTCAAATATAATTTAGAAATGTAATGAAATTGAGAAATGAGTTTTTCCTATGAAAATTTTGCTGTCTAAATCTGAAGTGTTTAATCAGATGGGATTGTTGTCTGAACTGTAGTTTTATCCACACACTCACATATAGGCAAAGCCATGCCATTAGAGGGGTATAAAAACAGAAAATCTCTCTGGCATTTCTTGCCATGGAGTCAGTTTCATTCCTGGAACTGCTACTTTTATGGTCCATGTACTTACGAGCCAATATAAAGATGTGATACTAACTTGTCATTAGTTTATAGTGACAATGACTTAATTTAGTTTCTTTCTTATTTTGTTAAGTCACAGGCTATGGAATGTTCTCTTATACTAGTGGTGTCTAGTGGCTCTCAAAAGTTCATTGCAAAATTGTAAAATATCTAATATTACAGTCCTCTAGAGTCAGTTAATGGACAGACTCACAGACACATTTTCCTCCCCACTTTGACCTCCAAGGCTGCTCTTGGGAGTGACAACCCTAGGATTCAAGAATGTCTAGGAAAGTGTGCCCAGCTTTGGTATGCATCCAAAGAGTCAAAGGCAATTAAAATGAAGAAAATAAAAGCTCACAATTGTGAGTACTTCAGAAAATTCAAAAGTCTAGCACCTCAGTTTCCTTATACAGATAATGAAAACAGTCATTATAAAATATTGAATTCTTTGACCTCTTAAACAATTTCAAGTGGTGCTTAACATGTAGAAGCTACTGATTATCAGTTCACACATAGACTGAAGTTATACAGAAGTCAGGACATAAAATCCAGGGGGCTTTGCTTTTGTCAGAACTAGAGTCCATGAGAACACTTACTACTGCTTGGAGGATACAGGGAAAATTTAAAATGTCCACTGAAAAATATTAGGTATCAGAGTAGATGATACTTGCATTTCTTTTCTGGCTGGCATTTCCTGGAATGTATTCATGAAGAGATACCATCACCATCCACTCAGCCAGGTAACACTCTACTCTTCTTTTTTGTGTTAAATGATGCTCTACAGCATGCTTGCTTTCAGGCCCTTAAGTATCCATGGAGACACTTACATCACTGTGTGCTGTCATGTCCCACTGTCCATTTTATTACATACAAATTATATTCTGATCCACCCTGTTGAGACCCAAAGGGCTTTTCTCTGAAGGCTGATTTCTGAACCAGAACATGGTCATAAAATACATATGGTTTTATATTTCTTCTCAATTATATAATAACTAGATTGTGCTTCATAATTATGAAGTCTACATCTGTGAACCACTTGAAAGCACTTGTTTTGCTTGCTTTATGTGTTCATATTGGTGTGCAGGACACTTTTAATTTTCAGGAACACTTTCTTACATTATATAATTAGAACTTGAAAATATCATCATAATTCCCATTTTAGTATGCTTTAAAAGGGCTCCACAAGGAAGAATGATCATATTTCTGCTTTACCCACTGCCCCTGCTCAATAGTTGGAAGGGTTCACATAATAATACTGATGTGAGCTATGTGATATACCAAAAATTTGGGGGTATTGGGTATCAAGAACTACAGACTTAATATGTCTTATGTCATAAGCTGAGCTAAATCTGTAAGATTAAGCTTTATCTCAGTTTGTAAAAAATGAAAATAAATTCTTTACTTTTATCAATAGGATTGTTGGCACAGGTATGGTGGCTCGCACATCTAATCTCAGCACTCTGGAGACTAAGGCAAGAGTATTATGGGTTTGAGAGCAGCATGGGCTGCAGTACAAGACTTTGTCTCCAACAAACAAACAAAATAAAATAAATGGAAAAACATATTAAGCTGTCCTTTCTTTTGTTTGAAATACAAAGATGGAAGATGAAGTTAAAACTTCTGAAATGTACTCCACTTAAGCAAATTTGTTGAGAAGAAGAAAAGTGTATTTTGGAATTATAAACTTTATTCACATATTTTTAAACACACTGGATGCTTCCCCTGACTTATAACCAGAGTCATAAAGCAAGATGCTTGGGTCTACTTAAATTACTGATGTTGATATATAAGTAGCCTACAAAGGTTTAACTTATTTATTAACTGGGTTCATTTATAAATATTTATACTTGATTTAGAAACATATAAGAAAATATACTTAAAATACATAATTAAAATGGAAACAATAATATAAACAGTGGGGGATAGTTTTTATCCCTTCAAAGTAATAGGTAAATTATCTTCTGGGAATATTCAAAGTAATCAACTTCAAATAACTATTTCTCTAGCATCATCAGGATACAAATTTTCTACATGGTGGAAAATAATTGTCTCTTGGAGAATTTCAGTCATTTACAGTTGATAATATGTTGGGAGTGAATAATGCAATAGACTTGTTATACAATTTTGTATCCATCCACTGATCCATTGCATCCATTCATCTACTAAGAACCTTTATGAGACACTGTTGTCATTGAACAGAGGAAAGGACACACAGTTTAAAGACTTGGGTGTTTCACTCTCTTTCTGCATTTAACTTTGTATTTAACTTTAGTGTTATATCTTCTTGACCATAAAACAAAATTAATATCACTGGGCTGTGACTATTACAGAGTATAATGGTTTCAAGTGTCTAGGACAATATTTATTCATTTGTAATGTCTGTGGGCACATTAAGAATCACAAAGTAAAGATATATTATTTCAGTTTGCTAAAAGCTGAAAATAATACTTTTAATTCTCGTTTTGATACAGGATTTTTAAAAAATCTTTTAACATAATGTTTCAGAATGATTGCAAATGAAGTCTTTACTTTAGTCAAACAATATACTAATTCATAGCAGAGATGTTATTGTGGATTTCTTTTATATATGCTCAAATACTTATCTTAGGTATGCTATGAAGGTCAATAGATGTTACAAAACACACACAAAATCAACATGGGAAAACATGAACATGATTTTAGTGGGTTAGTCATTATAGCCTAAAAGAGGAAAACCTGTTTAGTTTTTGTGACGAGAACTGTTTGGCTTTGATTAGGCTCTTTGAAAGAGAAGCATCAAAACTATGCTCACGTATTGTAATATGACGTATAAGAGGGCCACAAAAAAGAATAATTAAAATGAACATTATAAAATAGGCATGTTAGTTAAGTTTATAGGGCAGCTGTTTTCTAAATCTTGTCCACAAATATTTGGAGACATTTCTTTAACTTCATCCCCATTACTCTTACAAGAAAAGACACATTAAAAACATTCCCTGACACTTTGGATAGTTTTAACCTTACTTTAACAATCTGAGTCAAGGTGGGTGAAGATTCTCAAACAAGAACTTCACAAACTGATATTCAAAATGGGTTACTTTAGATTTTAGGATGTTTATAAATAGTTGCCTCTTTACATTCTTTTCACAAAGTTAGTCTATACTTTATAGAGAAATCAAGAACTCCCTGTCAAGCCACATAGTGAAAAATCTCAGTGTTTATCTAATGAGAAAATGTACCAAAGTCTGAGAAGGCACAGTCAACAGGAAAGGATGCCTTCTGATTTCCATTCAGTTCACTATAAAGAATTTGCTAACTACTGTTCTCAATGAAACGTTTTACCATTTTCATGTTATAAGATGTTACAATTATATAATTGTCTCAAGACCTGAAAACTGCAATCCCCAGCCTAGCTTTGGTTCTTCTTATGAGCTCTTTATAAACTTTGTTCCAGCACTTACTCTCAGTGTGGCTTATTTTAAACCACTGGTCTGGGTACACAAAATAAATTCACTTATGTATCTTGGAACAACAAAAATATTTGCAAAATATAGACTTATTTGCATACCAGATGAAGCACTTGCCAACACAGGCCCTGCTCTTGATATCTTCACAATCCATTCCCTATAAAAGAAATCTAGGACTGTAGAAAGCCTTGGCTAAGGAGAACATTTATTTAGTCAACCAGGTGTCCTTCCACTAAACCACACCAGGGTAGCCATGTTATGTGATCACTATTTTAAAGAACCATAATGTGTCAGAAAGATTAGCAGTGTGTTATAATATCTGCCTGTAGCTGAATTTTCAAAGCAGTTAGGTGACAATCTTCAATCCAGGAGAAGTAATAATGACAACCAAATGATGCTGCCCATCAAGGATCTGTAATTGATAAACTGTAATGGCTAAGGAGTCTGTCCTTAAGACTTATTTAATTCTCGAACTTCATCTGCCTTCATTAGATACATTGAGAGTAAAATTTGGTTATGGATGCATGACTTATAATTATAAACAATTTTCATAATCTACTTTAAGAATGTCAAATGTGGCCTCAAAAGAATGAATCTTAAATATTAACAGAGGCTTGGCAAAAAATTTCAAGTTTAAGTATGGTCTTTTTCTTGGATCATAAGACTGAAAAATGTATTGGCTGCTCATCATTATAAAATAACAAACCAAACACGTGTAGCTTGGGTCACTTTACACTTGAGAGAAGCTTCCCTCTGAAGCACACAGATCATCTAAAGATCTTACAAATAGACAGTATGAATCATGTCCACTTAGCAGAAATAGAAAGACCCACAATAGTGTTAACAGAGTTTATTTTTATTGCAGCAGATTTTTTTAGGTTATGTTTTCAAAACTGCATTTTGCTTTTTTGCCCAAAGCTTGGGTGGACATTGGGAACTATGCTTTATATATACAAAGGGAAAATTCTCTTGCTTTGACATCAGTGTCAGTTTTAGATATAGCTAGAGAACTGTCAAGGTCTAGAATAAAATGTCTTCAGAAAATATACTGCATAAATACTAAAGCAATGAAAAATTATAGAGACAGTATATATGCTATAAGAGAAACCTAAAATGTTGACTTAATAACTACAAAATTACGATGATTGAAATAGTAAGCAAAGAAGAAACAAATGCAAGACATTAAATCCACAGTATAAGCTAAGAAAATATTCAGAACATAACATCCTTAGTTGATAAACAGGTAAATCTTTTGGACAGATTTTATACTTCAGAATCTTACAAGAGAAGAATTACATGGAATGCAAATTCAAAATAAAATATTCTCTCAGCTTTTAAGTTAAAAGTAAAAAAAGTCTTAGCTAATGCTCCAAGGATATCAGGACTCAGGCACACTACGCTTGTAACTATGAAGTGTCCAACAGTTTAGAATCTAATTAGACAACATATGACTCCTCAGTATCCATTTTGTCTCGGCAGCACTGTACTTAAATGCAATCGCTTAATACAATGTCTTATTTTTCCTCCAAATTTCAACTACCTCTTAATCTGGGCACCATGTCTGCCTTGACAGACACGTTCCTTTAATACCATCATAGAGCAGCCAATTTTATATATTAGCAACCATGAATAATGTATGTTCAGATAATCTAGTGAATATCCTTATTTGGAGGAAAGCAACTCAAATTAAATCAAAGGTGGAAAAATGTGGTATGTTCACAATAGCTCACAGCTACTGGACATTATAGTACACAGATTTACACAGATCATGTCAGTGAATTCTCAGTACAGATCAAGAACATTCTATTTTCTACACATTAGGAGAAACATAAGTTGAGGCTAAGAGGGATGAAGTAATACTGTCCAAAGGAGATCTGACTTTCACACAAACTCTGGTGCCTCATATTTGACCATGTCCCTTGGATGGGGATGCCTGGTAGCACTCAGAGGAAGGATAATACGTCACCAAGAAGAGACTCGATACCCTAGGAGCATATACAGGGGGAGGAGGCCCACCTCAGTCACAGACATAGGGGAGGGGAGTAGGGGGGGAAGCAGGAGGAGGGAGGAATGGGAGGATACAAGGGATAGGCTAACAACTGAGATGTAATATGAATAAATTAATAAAAAAAGAGGCTTTGCCAGGATTTGAATGGTAATCTGTTCAGGTCAGAGTCAGGGTTCTTTAAACATCAGTATTTGCTGTGGAGCTATGAAATATTTATGGCAGGTACTCATGAAAATAAGACTAGGGATCATCAAATTAACAATTTGTGGTTGGTTAAATAGGGTTGTGATTTACCTTATTTGAGTACTTTTCATTGGAGAGGTAAGGAGTTACAGTTAAGCAAGCACAAAACTAATGATGTGCACATGCAGTCCTAGCTTTTAGTTGGCTTGGGTGGTAGGATTGTTTGAATAAAAAAGTTTAAGAAGAGCCTGGACAATATAGCAATATCCTATAACAGAACAGAACTAAGAAATAACAACACAAAACACAGGAGCAAAGTACAAAGAGTCTTCCTAGTATGAATTATAATCTGTACTTATGAACTCAGAACAATGAAGAAAACTACAGTGGGTTAAGATGAAAGAAATAATCATATATTTGATTTACTAGACTATAATGTCTTTTAATAAATTAATCTGAATAATGTTTTAAAGCTCCTATATATAAGCCACATAACATATGTCTGGTTTATTTCACTTAGCATTATGTCTTCAGGTCAGAAAATGTTTCAGCAATGGCAAGGTCTCCTTTTTTACTGCTGGGTAAAATATAGAGAATATAATAATAGATACCAGTGTCCATAAAATAGGCTAGTGAGAGCAAAGGGAAGATATATATTAGAAGATATAATGTACCAGATATATAAGATGGATACAGATATGCGTCTGATGTCCAATAGAGGTGTTTTGTTAATAATGTTCTAGAGATTTTGCATGTAGCTATAGAGGCAGATATATATGCTCTTCTCCTTTACTATAGCAGCCTTCACTAGCTAGATGCATATTTGCATGTTCTACCATATACACAAATTATTTTATTAAAGCAATTAAATCTGTAATTGTAGGCATGTGAAACCTCTTTCCCCTAGAACTAAGGGTCCTTTTCAGAAGAAATATAAAAAGAGTATTTATGTCTCCGAGTCTTGAATTTAAGATATTTCTAAACTATATTTTAATCTTAAATGGGCACAAGTCAGGGAGTCTTACATTATGAATTCTGTGAAAATCTTTGCAAATTCTGTAAAAGTACAGTAACAAAATGGATCATGTGAAACTGCTGCATTGGCCATTAGAAATAATGTAATGGCTTAAGTATTTTGTGCGCATTTCTCTCTATGTCCAGGATTTCATTTCACTTGCTAATAAAGAAAATTAGAAAGAGGACCTGAGCAGTGTGGATAGATATGCCCCGGATGTGAAGTAATCCAAAGCACTGCATTGAGTTTGAGAACAAGATTATAGCAGTCCTTCTTGGTGTGTGATTCTGTATGTCTGACCATTCATTGACTTCAGATATCTATGAGACTACTTCTTGAAAGAGTATTGTCCTTGGCTAGTGCCTTAGTTTGAGCGGGACCCCTTGGCCCAAATCTGCCTATCATAATGCTCTACTTGTAGGTTTCTAGGACCCACTGAGGAACAGTCATAGGGGAGGGGAATAAGGGGAAAATGGGAGGGAGGGGAGAATGGGAGGATACAAGGGATGGGATAACCATAGAGATGTAACAAAAATAAAAAAATTAAAAAAATAAAAAAAAAAGAAAGAGTACCATGGTGGCTCTTCCAAGCCTAAGTATTCTCTTTGCCTTTTTCACTGAACCACAAGCTTCACAGGACAACACATATTCATAAAGTGTGCTTTAATCTATAGCTAACTGTCATGATACAAGATCCATTTTAACATTTCTGTACTCAGGAAACTTAGCTCTGTGTGTGCGCGCGTGTGTGTGTGTCTCTGTGTGTGTGTCTCTGTGTGTGTGTGTGTCTTTCTGTGTGTGTGTGTGTCTCTGTGTGTGTGTCTGTGTGTGTGTGTCTCTGTGTGTGTGTCTCTGTGTGTGTGTGTCTGGGTGTGTGTGTGTCTCTCTGTGTGTGTGTCTCTGTGTGTGTGTGTCTCTGTGTGTGTGTGTGTGTCTCTGTGTGTGTGTCTCTGTGTGTGTGTCTCTGTGTGTGTGTCTCTCTGTGTGTGTGTCTCTGTGTGTGTGTGTGAGATCCTTGACTTCTCGTCTTACTATTTCTACCACATGGTACTGTTTGCAGAGGCAGGAGCCAGTGACCCAGGAACATCCTCCTGCCTATATTTAGGACAAGAAACAACAGAGGTGCTAGGAATATAAACATCCCTTTGCGACACTGTCTACCTGCAAGCTTGGCATGAGGTGAGTGTTCTCTAAATATTAGTCATTTTAAAATAGAAAAAAAAAAACGTTTGGTTTCATAATGATTAATTATTCCCCTTGGCAACTTATTGCTGAAGCACTGGGATGTTTCTTTTTATCAGGCAGTGTTGCTAGGGGGTAATTTATTTATTTCTATCCTACTGAGTTTGGGGAAGCGAGACCCAGCCTGATGCTGCAATTACGTTTGCCTTCTCTAGTTTAGTGTATGGCTCTTAAACAAATGGACCTCTATTTCAAACTTGTTTTTCTTCTTGACAGAATGGATTACTTATGTGTGGTAAATGAGCCTAGCATTCACAAATCTGAGCTGTCACATTTAACTATACAAGAGACTGATGAAATCTTGATCTCAAGTTTAAAATAATTATTCAGATTACTTCAAGCCTAGGTCCCTCTTTCTGCAGTATGAACTTAGCCCACAGCTCTTTCTCCTTGTTCAATTGCTTTACCTTCCAAGGAAGTAGAAACTGAGAACTGTTAAAAGGTATATATGATATCAAATATGGCATTTACTAGATGTTTCTGATGGATCCAGAGGCTCTGAAAATTGCCAACATTTTAGTTGTTTGAAAATGCACATATAATATATATCTTTATCATATCCACCCCTCATTCCACCTTCTAACTCACCCAGAATTCTATCATCTCTCCTTCCAAATTCCTATCTTTCTTTTAAAAATGCCAGGCTCTCATTTCAGGAGCCAGCACCGATGGATTATCAAAGTGCCCTTAGGAGACCTTGTACTCAGAGCACCCAGGAACATTTGAGCTTCTTACCAGTGAGATCAAAAGTGAATTTTGACCAATATCTAGGGAACTGTCTAAACCAAAGTCTTAAACATGCAGAGTATAAATCCTGGGGCATTACCTGATAAGCATTCAGGACTCTGGATTTCATATTATTACAGACAAAATTTGAATTGAGTGTATTCTGTTGTATAAAAGTCCTGTTTCATTACTCAAACATCTAGTGTTGGGTTTCCTACAGTGCATTGTTACCACATTACATGCTGTAGCAGATTGTTCTTTCTGTGATATCTCTCTACTTCCATAGGATAAAATAAAGAGATGTTTGATTAATTATTGGATTGAAAGGGCTACTCAACTTTTATATATGTAACTTTAACATTAATGCTTTGTTTCAGAACTATTAAGCATTTTCCATCGTGGCTGTTTAGTAATGTTTGATTTTTAATCCTTATTTACTGGCTTTGTGGGGTTAAGTAATCCCACCAAGTGCCAACAACATGTGGTTGATCATCTGGTGAAAGTGACACTTTGACTTCACACATTTTCAGACTAGGCAATCTTCAGCTATACATATAGCATTGACACATGGTAGCTGCATTTCATACTGGGATTTTGTTTTTGGAAAAATGCCAAAATGTTTTCCCCATGACTTTCTACAAAACTTTCGACCTATGACCTTTCCAGTCTGCAAGATATGCTGGAGTACTGGTGGCACAGAATTTGTGGAAGGACCAACTAATAGCTGGTCTAACTTTAGGCCTATGCCACAAGAGGGATCCCATTTCCATCACAGCCTGGACAGCCAGGAGCCTGAAGCTGGACGGTCCAGAGACCTAGGGTAGACCCCAAACATGACTGGGAAAAAAAAGTCAATGAAGTGGTTCCTAATGATATTCTGCTTTGCTCATGAGTAGGTGACTGGCACAACACCATCAGAGAAGCTTCCTCCAGATATCTGCGGACAGACATTAGGCAGAGGTTGGCACACCCAGTGGAAGAGAGGGTGGGAAGAATTGTAGGATCCAGCCAGGTTGAGGACACCAGGAGAACGTGGCTCACAAAATCAGCTAAGCAGGACTCAGGGGGTTCACAGAGATTGAAGCTGCATTCTGGGAACTTGTATGTGTTTGTGCTAGGTCCTCTGCATTTTCGTAGGACTCGGTGGATGTGGGAGTGCTTCCGACACATTAGCCTGCTTTCGTGAACCTGATTCCTCCTGCTGGGGTGCCTGGTCCTTCCTGTCCCTAGTCTTACTGCATCCTGTTATGCTGTGTTTTCTGATATCTCGGGAGGCCTGCTCTTTTGTGAAGGGAAACAGAGGAGCAGTGAACATGGCAGAGAGGGGAGGTGGGGAGATCTAGGAGGAGTGGAGGAAGGGGGCTTCATTGAGGCTAGATTGTATGAGATGTGAATAAATAGAATAATGTGTTGTTTTAGGGTAATCTACAATTTGTTTCATTAGTATTCCTGCTAACTATATTAAATATTGACTACAAGGCATTTGGCTACAGTTTCTTAACCTCCTTTGATTGTTTGAAGGCTGACCTTTGGTCAGAAGCCTTGACTTTTGGCATCCTATGCAGTATAATTTGGAGCTTTTTGCTTAAGGAACTTAGCTTGGCATAAAATCCTTGGATTACATTTTCTTTCCTGGAGTATAACAAAAACTTTCTCCATTAATTCTAGTCTTATACTACCAACAGAAAACCTAAAGCCACCCTCAGCTTTTAGTTCATATGATAATGAAATCCATTTTGACTGATGGCTTCAAAGATGATTTTTTAATTTCTTTTTTATTAATAAATAGTAATTATTATGAGGTACAATGTGATGCTTTTATTTATGTATTTAATCATTCTAATTAGAATATAAAAACTTCACCAATTTATCTTTTTTTGACTAGAATGTTAAAAATTAATTTTTAGTCAATTACCAATATACATTATAAGCTGTTTTCCAAGGCAGCAAATGCAATACAAGATATCACTAAAACTATCTTTGTTGTCTAGTAAAATTTTTCTCCCTCTCATCAAAGTCTCTCCCTTTCCTTTCTCTCAAAGTCTGTTTTCTGTATTATAAAAAGCTAAAAATAATACCTTACAGTAGATCCTAACCATATATAGTACAAGCATCTACCAGAAAGATGAATTTCAGTATTTATTGGCTCCATTTTTATAGGAATATGATATATCTTTTCAACAAAATGAGCATATTTTTTTATTTACAAGTACTTCTTCATTATATTTCCCAATATTTGTTCTATTCCTCTTTTATAAAACCTTTTCAAGGATCTTAATTATGCATTTGCAGGTTCTGTGTTCTTTTGTTCACATATATTTTTCTGTTTTTAATTTTATTTTATTTTATTAATTTATTCTTGTTACATCTCAATGGTTATCCCATCCCTTGTATCCTCCCATTCTTCCCTCCCTCCCAGTTTCCCCTTATTCCCCTCCCCTATGACTGTTCCTGAGAGGGATTACCTCCCCATGTATATGCTCATAGGGTATCAAGTCTCTTCTCAGTGACCTGCTGTCCTTTCTCTGAGTGCCACCAGGTCTCCCCCTCCAGGGGACATAGTCAAATGTGAGGCACCAGAGTATGTGAGAAAGTCATATCCCACTCTCCACTCAAGTGTGGAGACTGTTCTGACCATTGGCTAGATCTGGGTAGGGGTTTAAAGTTTACCGCCTGTATTGTCCTTGGCTGTTGTCTTAGTTTCAGCGGGACCCCTTGGCCCAAATCTGCCTATCATAATGTTCTACTTGTAGGTTTCTAGGACCCACTGGATTCTTCTACATTGCTATTCTCACATGGTTCTCTCATCTAGAGTCCCAATAGGATGTCCTCCCCTCTGTCCCAGTTTCCTGGTAAGTGAAGGCTTTCATTCCCTACCCTTTTTATCTTCAATTTCATTTCATTTTTTGACATCATCTTATTTTCATGTTCTGTCCTTTTCTGTCTATATTTGTGCAGCCTCTTCTATTCCTTTCATATTTCTGTAATGGTTTAGATTTTGCTTGTCCACTTCATGATTTTACCAATTGATGCCTCATTTCCTCACTATGTTTCCTTAACACTTGTTTGAGTTCTCACATTTATGACATATGGTCTTCCTTCCTAGAAATAAGAGTTTTATTAAAATTTTAAACACATTGTAAACTTTGGGCACAACTTCATATCTGTCATTAGGAACATTGTTTCTCATAAGTGCTTTATCTGTTAACAGATTTATTGCTCTTTTATGTTATTTTTTTTCCAGTGGTATATTTACAGCAATTGCCTGCCAGGTTCCCTTTATCATTTGTCTCCTGAAGTAGTTTGTTCTCTCTATAGACAAGGATCTATGTATATATTTCTGTGTGTATATGTGTGTGTGTGTGTGTGTGTGTGTGTGTGTGCATGTGTGCACACGTGTACATACCTGTGTGCCTATGTGTGTGATTAAATGGGGAGGATATGCATATGCTGAATGTGTATGAATGTAAATTTTGAGAAGTCTTAGAACTTAGCAGATACAACTACTTACCTTAAACACTATTCCAAGATCACATATGAAAAATGATAATATTGCTTGGTCTTATGGAAAATTAAATCCCCAACTCATAACTCAAGGAGTCCCTTGGCCAGTTTGCAGGCTTTGGTTACTCTTGTATATATTCAGAGAACCAGAATCCCTAAAGAAGGCACACACTGTTATCAAGCTCTTAGAAAGATGTATCCCATGACTGTTAAAGTCTGTCTCCATGTCAGAACACAAAATATAGCGGACACATTCTTCAGTACACAATTATAACAAAAGGTTAAGTTAGATGTGCAGCATACATATTGTAAATAGTACTTTCCCCAGAAATGCCTGAAACAGGTTTAAAAGAGAAAGTGACTTTCTAAACTTTCCAATTGGGCTGGCATACTCAATGACAATGAAATGCATTTGGTGTTAAATGGGCCTGAATTTAATCCTGCATCTAAACATAAGACTGAAAAATTACTCAATCTGTACTTTTATATAAATGATGCAGAAAATAATGGCAGTATTGGCAAAGCATCTGACTTATACATTTTAGTAAGTACCAATTTCCTATATTATCTACATTAGCACATTTAGAGAATACATTTATTTATAAAAAAAATTAAAAATCAAGAAAGATGCAAGGCTTTTTATTGTTCTACCACTGGACACATTTATCATAGATATAGTATGGATCATGAAAACCATGGAAGGCTATGAATAGTAAGTAAAACAATCTATGGAAGTTGTAATGAGATAATGGGAAAGGCTGGATTATCAATTGGAAAAGTACACTGATGTAGAGGAGAAAGTCTGCTATTGTCCGTGCTATCCAAAAGATACTATTTCAGGAGCACCAGGATGTGAGAATTTCTCTCATTGTGCTGTGGATATAGTGAATTGGAGCCAGTTAAAGCTAACACTTGAAATTCTAACATGTTGAAGTTTCAAAGTGCTGGACTATTGCATCCATTTGCTAAGGCATTGAATTGGTATGACCTCCCAAAGGATGGTACTTAGAAGAGATGCTGATCCATTCACAATATCATGATGTTGAATAATTTCTTAGGCCTATATTTTCATACTATTCATGGCGGGCACCAATATTTTGGGTCCAGCTCAATTTGTTTTTATTAACAAATTAGTGAAAAGATACATCTTGGATGTACAATCTGTTCACTTTGGGGAGCGGGGAAGGCAAACTCTTACAGTAGACGCAGACTCCAGAAAAACTTCACACAGAGGATGTTCATATATATATGAGGTTTACCCTCTTCTGATCCATATATTAACAAACCCCAAGTTCTTAATTATTTTTTTAATTTGGTTTTTCAAGACAGGGTTCCTCTGTGTAATATCCCTGGCTGTGCTATACTCACTTTGTAGACTAGGCTGGCCTTGAACTCACAATGATCCACCTGCCTTTGCCTCCCAAGTGCTGGGATTTTACATGTGTGCCACCACCGCCAGGCAAGTTTTCAATTCTCTTATGTATAGCATGAACACATGCATAATCCAAAAACAAAGGTTTTAAGTCTTACTTTCATTCTCTGTAAAAATGACACACCCTGTTAACACAAATAGAGTAGAGATGCTGTCGACACTTGCAGAGTTTCAGTAAGTTAAATAGCTGTTGATATGAAGTGTACCTGTTAGAAGCTGCACATGAAAACATGGTCCATTCTGTGCATTGGTGCCCTCTGCACTAGAACTAATAAAAAGAATTCATCTCTATAATCCCTTCCAGGAATCTTTTCTCTGTGAATTTACCTAGATGGTAATACAATTCTTAGTGAGTTTCTAGGGCATTTTGACTCATATCCAGTGCTCATTTATGTATAATTAAAGTAACAAAAAGAACCATAAATTATTTTGTGTCTTTTGGTTTCTCGTTATATTTTATAACCTAAAAATAAATTCTCTATGTGAAGGTAATTCGACATGGACAGTTTTTATACAGCTGTGTGGCTAGGTGACTTAATAGGATAATAGCATGATTTTTGGTCAAGACTATATGTTTATTGGTTTGTTCTACACTCTGACTATAATGTAAATGGTTTTAAACTGACTTTGTAAAAATTTTTCAGATTGAAGGTAATTTCTGTAATATGCAAAGAAATATCTTCCAATGATTGGTTATAGCGAAAATTATTTAAAAAATAGTAGAGAAGTTTACAACTTAACTTTAAAATGTATAGACCAGACACTAGTTTCATAGTGACTACAAGAGTAATCAAAAAGATTGGTTGTCAATGTAGTTTTCAAAGACAAAGACAAAAGCACAATAAAAATCATTAATAAAATAAGTAACACTACTACTCCACTTTTCATCTGGACTCTGAGAAGCAAGGTATCAACCCTAACAATGTGGGAAGCAGTATACCAAATAATCTTTTTAACAAATGCTTCCCCCAGTGTTCAGTTTGGTGCCATATGCACTAACTCTGGAAGGATGTGGAGAAGATTAGCATGAGTATTGTGCAAAGGTGACACACATGTTCCTAAAGCTTCTGTGCTTATACATATTTTATGAGAGAAAAGCAAAATGTCACAAAGAATTTTGGAAGTGAGGAAAACTTTGATAAGTTGATTGTGGTGAATAATTCATCAAATGGGATCTTACTTGGAATTCGAATTATTGTAAAGGCTCTCAGTTAAGATGAGCTTAAACTGAATGTTGGGCAGCCCAATCCAATGTCACTGCACTCTTGCTAAAAGGGGAAAATGTGGATACAGGCACACACAGAGCTAGACTACATGTAAAGAAGAAGGGGATTAGAGTGATGCTTTGTTATTCAAAGAATGCCAAAACACTGCCAGTAAACACAAAAGGAGGGATCATACAATCATTCCTAACATGTCTCAGGAAAAACCAAGCTGAGAACACGTTGGTCCTGGGCCAGTCACCCTAAGAATCTTGATACAATCACTTTCTCTTTAAGCTATACAATTGATAGAACTCTGTTTTTAAAAACCTATACAACTATTGACAATGGGCTTTAACTATTCCTGGTCTTAACTAACCTGGGCTCAGGAGGGTTTTGCAGAGACTAAAGCACCAACAAAGGACCATGCATGGACTGGACCTAGGACCCCTTCCCAGATGTGCCCGAGGGGCTGCTTGGTCTTCATGTAGGTCCTCTCTTACAGGGATCAGGGGCGGTCTCTGACATGGACTCTGTTGCATGCTTTTTGATCACTGCCACCTGGCAGGGCTGCCTTGCCAGGTCACTGAGGAAAAGGATGCCTTCAGTCCTGATGTGACTTGATGTGTTGGGGTAGGTTGTGGGAACTACCATTTTCTGAGGGATAGGGGAAGTGGGATAGGGAAAAAGGGAGGGAGGGTGGGTCCTGTAGGTGAAGAGATATTGGGGCTACAACCAGAATGTAAAGTGAATAAGTGAATGAGTTAAAAAAAATTCACAGTCTTTTGATCCCGATTTCAATATTCTATTAGGACATACTGAAATATAAAATGCTATGACTTCAACTTTCTACATCAAAGAACTGAGAATTCTCACAGTGCATTCTCTTGGATAAGTGAAAAAAAAACTCACAAGAATCACACACACAGAAAAAGTCTGGCAGATCTGGACCCGGGGGGACCTGCACAAACTGTTGTACCAATAACAGTGAATGCAGTAAACCTAGCCCCTCTTTTCAGATCTAGCCAATGGACAGCTCATTCTCCATTGTTGTGGGGCGAACAGGACTGCTTCTGACATGAACTCTGGTGCCTTTCCTCGATTTGATCACTTCCCCTTGGTGGGGAGGCCCTGGGGGCACTCAGAGGAAGGGGAACAGGCTATCAGATAACACCTCATAGGTTGTAGTCATATGGTGGGAGAGGATGTCCTCTTCTGTCAGAGGTCTAGGGGAAGGGAATAGGGCAGAAGAGGAGGGGAGGGGACAACCATCTGAATAACCATCTGAATAAATTATAATTTAAAAATACTACAAAAAGGGTTCAAGTTAAAATGAACCATTGAGTGTCCCTCACTTATGGATTTTAAAGATTTAGATTTGCACTGGTTAGTACTAAGGCCACAAAATATCCTCCTGTGTACTATCTCGGAGTTGTGGAGGAAATGGCCAAAGCGGAAGAGCTATTGAAAACTAAAAATATTTCTAAATTACTTGTCAATGTTTCCTTTATTAGAATGTTCAGGAATAACTAGTTTTACATTTTATCTACTCAAACCTATTCTCACTTCAATTAGTTGGATTCAAAGGAAGAGAACACATGGCTCTGTCTGGGAAAAAACAGATGTATCTATCGCTTTTGATGGAGCCGGGACACTCACTGCTGGGGTTTTTCTTGGATGACTTTCCTCCTCTACTTTGAAGTATCAAATTTCTAATTTTTGTACAAGGAGTTCTTTCCTTATAGTATCTGCCATTTACATTCCTAATTTTATCAGCAGATGACTTTCTACTGTCTTTGTGATACTCATGATGTCTTATGAATTTTAGTTTATTAGAAATACCAGTTGATAACAAGGTTGTGTTTTTCAAATATGAACTTTGAGAAGATAACATTGCTATTAACTTTTTCTTTTTCTATCTCAGCCTAGTTCATGAAGAAAGTCTCCCTGAATAATATTTCATCCAGAATTTCACACTTTTGCTGCTTTCCTAATACAGCATTGCCCCCCTCCTACAAAACATAAATATGTACTCAAGTCCTCTGCAACATGACCAAGGTTTTCTCTAGTGTCTCACCTACTACTAAGCTAATCTGTCTTTCTGGGAATACAGTTAACACCTGGCTTGCTTATCCATGACATTCCTATTTTTTTTTTCCTCTGATGATTATTGCTGCTGGAAACTCATTGCCAAGACCAGGATTTCAGGTAGACCTGGTCTTCTGCATAGAGGCAGCAATGATCTCTCTTTCTGTGGTAGAACTATTAGGCTCACCCAAATACATAGTGAGCAGCAAGAATTTTGTGAAAGGTTGAATATTTCCATACGACTCCCTGTTTTCCACCCTGAAGTTTGGCTGAGTCCTCAGAGAAAGAGGATACAGACAGTCCAGATGAGATTTGATAGGCTGATGTCAGATGTTAAAGGGGAAGTGCTTCTGAGGACTAGGGAAGGGGGAAAGTGGGGGAGAGAGGGAGGGTGGAACTGGAAGGCTTTTCTGTCTGTGAAGTGTAGGTGCCACAGAATATGGTTGTTTCACAAATTCATTTTCCTTCATATTCACCTACCTATAATATTTTCATCAATCCTTGACCTCAACAGTTCCCACATTCTTGTGTTAATTTCAAAAGTCTTTCAAAATTTTCTACTTTTACTTTTACTTATTATGATTAAAACACTATTTTACTTTATAAATAAATTTGTAAAGGCTCTAAAAATATTTTCCATTTGAAAAAGTGAACAACTTACTGTTTTTCCAACTACTATATCTTACAGAAGAATCAGTGGCCTATTAAAACACAGTAAGATCTGGTGCCATTGCTAACTATACTATATATAAAATCCTTTACAACCAACTTTGCTAAATTATTTGTTTACAAAATCAACATTAAACACTTATTTTCTCCTCCCTTAATCCAAAGGCACCTCTTTGTTATGTTTTCTTCTTTACGTCTGGTGCCCAGTGAGTCTTCTTCATCTTAAAGGATTTCTTGTCTCAACAGCGTCTATGACACAGGGTGACAATTTTCTCTTTTAACACTTCATGTAGACAACTGCAGTCAAGGGAACTCTATATAAATTATGCATCTTATATTATGTGTCATTGTTTTTTTTCTTGTTGTTGTTGCCTTTTCGAGACATGGTTTCTCTGTGTAGCCTTGGCTGTCCTAGACTCGCTTTGCACACTAGGCTGGCCTCAAACTCACAGCAACCCACCTGCCTCTGCCTCCCAAGTGCTGGGATTAAAGGCATGCACCACTATGCCCAGCAGTGTGCGCCTTTGGGCTGCATTCTGTTTAACCTACTAATATACTTCATTTGAAAAGTCTAATAAATACAAAAGTAGAAGAGTGAAAATTATAAATATACATTTTATCTAGAAATACTTTTGAATCTACTCTGTATATATTGGCATACATTTTATTAATGAGACATACTATCAATATTATACCTAAGAAAATCTAATATAAAAATATTACTGTTCTATTATTTAGGAGAATAAGTACACACCACATACTATTATTTATACATCATCTTCTGATGACAATAAATGATCTTTATATATTATCAAGGGTAAATTGCACTTTAAAATTTGATTTAAAAGCACGCTAGTTCGTAAGTCTGTTATTCTAATATAAATATATATCCAAAGATATTATAATGGTGTACTTGATAAAATAAAAAAGAAAGCAAGATAGGGCCTCATTGATGAAAAAAGCATTTTCATAATCTAAATTATACATAATTAGGTGATTACATGCATTTCTGGAAATGTTTTATTTACTTACACCAAGGAAAAATGCTGTCACTTAAGCAGCTTTATACAAGCTCTACTTTGTCCCCTTGTAGCCCTTCTGTTTTATTTCCACAGATAAAGAAAATTGCTAGAGCTTTTGAAAGTGAAAATTAACATATCTCTAATGCCATTTCTTGTAATTATTGTATGCAATAGTGGGAAAACATTTAATGAATCTATATGCTCTGACATAGTCTCTAATCCATACTATTTATTAATTACACTTTTAAACAGATATAATAACTTTAATTTGCATTGGTCACTGAGTAATTCGATAGAACTGAACAATATAACTAGTTACTACGTCCTTGAGAATCAAGGCTGTTTCTTACCAATTTCAGTGTTTTCAGCCTCAACTTATGACCTCCCATACCATAAATGCTCCATAATTTGCATATTGAATGCTAATTTGAAAGGGAGTATGGATATTTACTTTACTCTAACTTTATAGAGACCAAAAGTTTAGCTTTCTTTCTTTTTCTCTTGCCATTACAGAAAAAAAAAAAAAAAAAAAAAAAAGGAGACAGTAGCTAACTCATTTCTGTACAGCCACTTTGATTTTTATATTTATGTAGCTCATTACATTCTTATAAAGAAATATTTCTATTTGGTGAAAAGATGTTTTATAATTTTGGAGACTTTAGCAATATAAAATGTATGTGCATAAATCAGACTGTCCTCTTCTGTTTTAGGAAAAGATGTGCAGTGTAATCTTCACCAATGCACATGAGACAACAGGAGAGATTAACTCTGTTCCACATCATTAATTTTGACAAATATTCAAGAAGTCTGAAGTCCTTAAAGTCTTATGAGAGATATTCTACACATCTGAGTAGAATTATTCTCAGCATCACTCCTCATCCTTTGCTTTCTGCATAACATTTTATTTTTCTATAAAATATGCTATTCTTAAGTTTTATAGACATGTAAGTTGTAACAATATGTTCATAATTTGTTGGTTCATTCTTCTAGCCAATATCCACATAAAGTTATAATTGGGTGATACTGTTTTATTGGAGGAAATGGGCAGGTTGTAGAGATGGTTTGAGATTTCTTAAATTATCCAAGTAAATTCCAAGTATAATGTCCACATAAACTATCTGCTTAAAACTGTAACCTTAGGTGGTTCTAGTAACTGTAACATTAGTAGTGATAACCAGATGGTATTTATGTCTTATTTTTTTAAATTTTGGTTAAATTATACCCTTTCTTAGGACCTTTATAGTTTAAACTTAATATAATATGATAGATGTTGGTTCTTTATACCAAGTCCTAATTATTTAATCTTCACCATACTATGCCATTGCTGTTATTATTACCCTTATCTTTCATTCAGTGAATTAGCCCAGTGTGATGGAAGAAGTTGTAGAATGCTGTAGGGATTAAAGGCAACTGAATCAGGACATCACGGTCTGTCTTCAATACTCATTTCACCATATTCCCTGATCATGTGCATAAGAAACACTATGTGCCCTGATTATAATATTGATATTTTCATTTTATCGTTGATGGCTAGATTTAAAACCAACGATCTTCACTTTTCCAGTCTGTTATCCACTACCCTGTTATTCACTAGTTGCTTGCTCTCATAGTCTGTTTTCTCATCTGTGAAGTTAGGACACTCAGCAGTCTCAGAGAACTTCATTGGAGGCAGAGTCTAAAATGCCTACTCTAGCACAGTTCCTGGCACACAACAGTCCCTTAAAGGATTTTTGTTCTTCCAGCAAGCTAAGGGGCAGAAGATTCATGCTATTGTCAAACCTAAAATGAAAACTACATAGTAAGAACTTCAGGTCCATATTCCAAAAAGCTCAATTCAGAAATAGGATAAGAAGTTTAGGACCTATGAAAGGAAATAAAAAATATACACATAGCAATCTAGACCTTGCACTCTATAGAGATGCAGAGGTTTAGAGGTTGTGGACCCTGGGAGTATGCTCAGCTCAGTCTTCAAACAGACCTCAGGGCCATGTACATAGCCAAATGTCTAGTCCTGATATAACAGATTTTCCAAGTGTCAGGCTTTGCTATCCATTCTCATTATGCCTCTCTATTACATAAATCCCAAAGTGAACACTGAATGTATTTGTCTTTCTAGCATATTCTGTGAACATAAGATTGAATGCCTTTACTATTATAAGAGAAAACACATGGTAATTTTGTACTTACCTAGGTAATCGTCATCAGTCCGTCTCCCACCTTACAGTTTTATTTTAACTGTAGATGTGAAAATGTAAAAAAATAAAATAAAAAGAATTAATTATTGGAATACATCCCTTTTGTGTTTCTGGGGAGCAAAGACAAGTAAATGGGAAAAGAGGCTGAAGAACATGGATGGGCAGTGAGACTGCACTAGAGGGAGACTCCAGGAGACAGGTGAAGGGTCGCTCTCCGTAACTCCTGAATTTAGAAAAGAACCAAATAACTTGTCTTGAATTTGGACTATGTTGGCTTACAGAAAAATCACTATTATAAATTTTACTTTTAAAAATATACACCTCAAAAAATTATTGCAAATATTGAAACCCTGTGACCCTTGGCCTAGTTAATTGGACAGAATAGTGTACAAAGCAAGTTTAAACTGCTCATTAAAATTTATAGAGTATTACTTGGTTTTATTTAATGAATCACAGCTATGTTACGTATCTTACTATAGAATAAACATAAAGTAACATATAGCTAAAGTAACAAAATATTGAAAATTAAATTATAAATTATAAATATGAAGGGGCTAATAAAGTATGGATTTAATTGACTCTAAAACCAAGAAAAGCTACACAGAATGAAAAAATAATATACTCCGATATAAAAAGAAACTAAATTGTTGGAATGTGTAGCTAGCATTACTAATTGTCTTTATATGTGTACATACGTTATTTTAAGGTATTGGAGATTGACAGAATCGACAACAAATTAAAGTATTTGAACTTAAGTCAGTTGAAGTATTAAAGGTGTCTCTGATATATCTATTAAGTTTACCTGAATTTTAAAGGCATTCAGAAATTGTAATTATTTACAGTGAGATCACCACAAGCTAGTGCAAGATGGAGTAACTACTTTGATAGATTTTGCTATTATATGAAGAGACTTCCTCCCATGAAAATTATGCTTTTAGGAAAAATTAAATAATTTTGCTTAATATTTTATCCATGAAAGTAAAAGGATAAAATGAGCAGACTTTTTAAAGTATAGTTCCATAATCATTATAAATGGATTACTATGTCTAATGTATCAGTTCAGGTCAAAATAGATTTTTTTAAATTAAAATGATTAACACATCAAATTAAGCTCTGGTACTGTGAAAGTGTACAGAATTATTATAATTCATGGAATATTTCCAATCTTTAAAAGCACTTCAGTGTGAAAGATGGACACATTCTTAGGAGCACAGACCAGTCTGTGCTGTGAAGAAATCACTTATGCCAAAGCACTTAGGGATTGATGCGTACCCTAAGTCTTTTGCCAGTTGATCCAATATTTTAAAGTGCCAGGCACTGAGGTGAATGATTAAAAATGCCGCTTCTTTTACTGGTCTCAGTGATTCAAACTTGTATGGTCACAGGGCACACAGCACCTTCTAATCTATATGCAAATCAAACCCACAGTAATTAGCTGTTTTGTTTATCTTGAAATACAGCTCTCTTGGCAAGAGCATTGCCTACTTTCCCTGTAGTACTCAAGGCTATAGAATAACGAAATATATAAATTAAAGATGGAAAGGATGTACCTAGTGCTGGAGAATACATGAAGCGTTACTATCTTTTTAGTGGAAAACACATTTAGCAACACTTCATGCTTGTAGGACTACTAAAAATAAATCTTTGGATTTTCATAAACTCTTCCCAGAGCTCAGAATGCCAGTTCCGCAAAGCTAAGCATGGGTGACTTGAAGCGTGCACAAGCAGCATTGCCTCATTTGGGGAAATCCTAATTGACTGACAATTTTGGATATAGTAGTCAGTCAAGCAGAAATCACTGAAAATATTCTGTTGGTGGACTTCCAAAAGCATATTGGTAAAAGCATTGGATTCATGTCATAGGCTGGTAGGAAGGTCTCCTAGGGGCCATTCAGCCCAAAGTCTCTGATGTTCAAAACTCTCTAATAAAGAGACAATAAGAGATATTCAGATTTTGCTTATGCCCTGTTCATACAGAGAACCTAATATTCCCATGGAGCAAAACTCACTAAAAATGAATGATAGGATCTGAAGTAACATTAGTCAGAAAAACTGTCATTAGATATCAATCTTGGATCTATGAGAAGCATGTGTGGTTGATGACGATGAAAGTACAAATGAAATGCTTATGTTAAAAAATTCTACTTCAAGAATCTATACAGAGATCACCTTGAAAGATACAATTGATCAATGTGCAAAGAACAAAACTGCTCATTGGGCATCCTGTGCCAACTGATACACCTACAACAGAACCTCCACCCTAAAGGCTTAGAGAACATCACAGAAGAACAGCAGAGAGATTGTGAGAGCCAGGGGACCAGGAGTTCTGCTGAAGAACGATGTCTTTAATATATGAAAGGAAAGGTGCTCCTACAAAATAGTAACAGCATATCTGCTTAAACAAGACATATTTAATGAAGTCAGTAAACATTCTAATAAGTGTGGGGAAGTTCCACAAGGCTCTACTCCCTGAGGAAGAGACGCTAATGTAATGAGTGCTGAGAGAGAGAATTACTGGGCTGCAGAGATGACCCAGTCCCATGTGGCCACCCTTAAATACATGTACATGTGAGCAACCCTAGATGAATCCATCAAGTTATGTAGGTATATATGTAGGTTATATATGTTTACATAAACACACACACAGAGTTTTGCACAAGGACTGCAAAAATAGCATGAGTGGAAGCTGGAAGCTGGAAAACAATACTGTGAGAATGTTCTCTACTGATCCATGTATAATTTTTATTTATTTTGACATATATATTTATATTATTACACATACATACAATAAACTACCTATAGCAAGAAGAACCATGAAACAATTAGGAAGTATATAAATATTACATTCATAGTGTTTTGGCTATTTGTATATGATAGCCTTGAAGAAAACATCTTTCCTATCTTGGTGTGTCTAAGATTCTGAGTGTAAATCAGTCTCAATTACATCTTGTCATTATCAACTAAAAATATCTTTCTAGACCTTAAAACACTATTTTTTGTTTTGTTTGACTTTCAAATAATGCTTGAGGTACACATTTTAAGGTGACTTTATATTTACAGAAATAATTTTACTTTTACTGGACAGAACAGAGTTAGATGATGCTTGAGTTTTACCAAAACTCCTGATTATTAATCCTTTTTGGTCTTAGTGAACAAACTATACTGAAAAAACTAAATGGTATATGTACAAACAACATAAGACATGGATACAATATTGGAAAAATATATGAGCACATATGACATTTAGTGGGTTAATTATGTGTTTAGAGCATCTTTCTTGTTTAAGGGATGTAGTATTATGTTTTTTATTTAGATGATAATATTCAAAAGCTTTGTGCAATAAGAATTTGAAAAACAGGTTTGTTAAGCATGATTTAAATTCATAAATTAAGGTTACATATTAACTAGAGACTTAAAATAGTATATTAATTATAGATTCTGTTAGAGCTTAACAAAATTGATATATTAGAATGATGTACTGTTGAATTTGATTTGTACTTTGCAATTTATAATGAATAGCCTGCTGTGTTGCAAACCTCTCAGACCCCACAAGAACCTATCTCAGCAACCAGGACTGAGTTAAGTGGAAGAGTTTCTCTTTCTAGCAACCCATGACTTCTGCAGTTTCAATCAGTACAACATAACATTAAGGAAAAGGGTAAATCGTTTTGAAGCAAAATGAATGCAAAGCTTCCAGCAGGACCTGTATTCAACAGCAGGGGGATCCAGGAACTCCTCAACTCTCAGAGCCTTTCTTAATGTATAGACCTTGAAGAGGAGAAAATAAAACAAACACTATTCATGTTGAACAAATATTCCTGTAAAAGTTCTGAAGCCAAAGACTTCTACTCCAATACTGGAATTGAGAAGAAAAAGAAAATAAGACAATTAATCTTTTAGTGATGAAGTGAATGAATGACTGAATGAATGAATAGGTCAATGTATTAAAGATAAAATCACCTACAAACCAAAAGAAGATATTCTCATGCGTAAGTATATAATACTATAATTGTTGTTAAAATCTAGGATGGATATGCAAATCATGTAAAATAAATGCTAGGGTCACTTTACTCACTTCCATATTTTCTGATTATTGTAAAGCTTATTTTTGATATTCTAATAGCATCACTAAGTCCAGAAAGCTGTGATTTCTTCAGGTTAGTATATAAATAAATAGATAACACAAAGGACTCACAACCAAAACAAAGAAAAGAAAGACTCATGATCAGGCTTGTTGCAGAGCACTCTGGGAGACAATAGAAACCTTGTGCATTGCCTACAGCAGAGGGCTGCCAGCTCAGAAGGAGCATTTCATTGCTGACTGCAATCACGTTGATTTTCACCAAGGACTTTTTCACTAAGAACTCATACCATAAAAAAGTAAATTGATGGATAAAAATAAATTCCATCACTTCAATGTTCTTTCTGAAGCCTGCTCTTGTTTAACAATTTTCACTTTTGATTCTAATATGGTCAAGAAAGCGCTTTATTATGATGGATTTTCAGAATATCAAAAAGTAGACACTACAAGGAGTTACAAACAATCTATAGCAGTTACTAAATTTCACCTTTTAGTTTTTGCCCACAAAGAATGACAATCCCTAGGAAATGGGATTTTATGAGCTCCCACAAGCCTCTATTGAAATCTAAAAACATACCCTGACTACTGCCATATAATGGCTTTTACATATTTGACAGAATTCTAACCTCTGATTTTTTTAACCAGTAAAAATAAATTTATTGGAGCTTTTTTGTCTCCGACATATTTTAATATATTTACGTATGGTACGATTTTGTATGTAGAAATGTTTATAAATCATGAAATGCCAATCAAATTATTAAGTTAGATCTTTCATTTTATTTATCTTCCTTATGTTTAGTCTATGTTTTTTGTTCATGATTATGATTTATATTACAACAGCTCAGCTTTCAAAATGTATCTGAGGGACTCGAAGATGGCGGCAAGCAGTGTGGACCGTGTTTGGAAGCTCCAGTGAACAATTCAGGGAATTGCACAGATTTCTGAGCCAGGAACACCAAGGTCCCGACACCATGGCAGCAGGAGTGCTCCACGGCTTGGAGGGACAAGGGTATAGAGGACCTGCGAGCCCCTGCACACGGGAGGAGTGTGGATTTTCTCGGATCAGAGCAGCAGTGGTGGCACCAGCGGCATCAGCAGCACCAGCGGCACCAGCGGCACCAGCGGCACCAGCGGCACCAGTGGCACCAGCGGAAGTGGCTGAGGTTTGCAGCTCAGAGCCTTCTGGTGGAGGTGGTTAGTGTGGTGGCTGGTGGGAGTTGCTGCTGGAGAGGGGACTCTGGACAGGAATTGGGTAGCGTGATGCCTTGTGACACAAACTGGACTCGATGGACAGTTTAGCCCCAGAGTCCCGGGTACAGCTCAGTGTGCAGTGCTATGGAGACACTGGTTCAGCGCAGCAAGCAATTCTGCCCAAGGCAACATCTCAGCCCAGCCACAGCTCCCCTGCTGTGACGCAGGCTGGGTGGAGTGCTCAGGTCCACCCTAGGCACCAGCTCAGCACAGCCGCAGTTCACTTTCTGTGACGCAGGCTGGGCGGAGTGCTCAGGTCCACTGAAGGCGCCAGCTCAGCACAGCCGCTGTTCACCTGCTGTGACGTAGGCTGGCCAGAGTGCTCAGGTCCACTGAAGGCACCAGCTCAGCGAAGCCGCAGTTTACCTACTGTGATGCAGGCTGAGCACAGAGCTCAGTTCCACCCTAGGAACCAGCTCAGTGCAGCCGAAGCTCTCCTGCTGTGACGCAGGCTGGGTGGAAAGCTCAGTTTCACCGGAGGTGCTAGCTCACATCAACAAGCAGTCCTGCCCAAGACATTAGCTCAGCTCAGCGGGCAGTTCTGGGGCACTGACTCAGGCTGAGGTCAGCACACAGGTTCAGCCCAGAGGCCCTAGCTGGACTTGCCGGGAAGATTAGGCCCAGAGATTCTAGCTGAGCTGTGCACACAGGCTCAGTGGCCCCAAGACTCTGGCTGGACTATCCACACAATATAGGCCCGGAGTCCCGGGCTGAATTCAGTGTGCAGTGTGGGTCCATAGTCCCTGGCTGAGCTTGGTGCACAATTCTGCCCCGGAGATTTGGGTGGAGCTCGGCATGCAGTTTAGAGCCAGAGTCCCTAACCGCGCTTGGCAGACAGATTGGACCCAGAGACTCTAGTAGAACTTTTGGCACAGTCCTGGCTCTAAGACTCTGGTTGTACACAGTGTGCAGTTTGAATCCAGAATTCCCGGCTGAGCTGGGTGGATGGTTCGGACCTGAGTCAATAACTGACCACAGCATGCACTTTGGCCAAAAGCCCCTAGCTGAGCTTGGTGCGCAGTCCCAGCCCAAAAATTCTGGCTGGACCCTGTGTGCATTTTGAGCCAAGAATTCCTAGCTGAGCTCGGCAAACGGTTCAGGCCCTGAGATTCAGGCTGAGCTCAGCGGGTGGTTCAGGCACAGTGTCCCTGGCTGGACTTGGCAGGAAACTCAGAAGGCTGTGGATACCTTGGCCTGACCCAACGCTCATCCAGAGACTCAGAACGATTGCAGGACCCACAGCACAGGGGAGCTGAGGATCACTGGCTGTGAGAGTCCAAAACGACAGGGCTAACCTCCTGCCATCCACACCAGTGAAGCATCAGAGCTTCCAGCCTACGGAAATCGTTAGAAAACAAGTGAATCTATCATCAGACTCCCTCCCTCCAACTCTGGAAGCTACCTAACAAAAAACAAAGCCAGAAAGATGTCTAAAGGACATCGTAAAAGCATACGCAAAAAACCCCAAAACAACATGGCACCTCCAGTTTCCAGCTATCCCAAAGAAAACAACCCAGAGAACTTATATACAACGGAAATACAAGAATATGACCTCAAATCCTTAATAATGAGCATATTAATAGAGGAAACAAATAAAATTCATAATCAAATACAGAAAGACGCAGCCAAACAGGTGAGAGACATAAAAGAAGCACATAGAGTGGAACTGGAAACATTTCAGGAAAATGCAAACAACCAGATGAAAGAAATAAATAAAACAGTTCAAGCTCTGAAGACCTATAAAGAGGCAATGGAAGAAACTCAGGAATATACAAAAAATGAGATGAAAGAAATAAAAAAATCAGTTCAAGATCTGAAGACGAAAATGGATTCAATGATAAACACACAGACAGAAGAAAAACGAGAACGTGAGACCTCAGAGAAGAAGGCGAGCAACACAGAGGTGAGCTTTTCTAACAGAATCCAAGAGACAGAAGAACGAATCTCAGGTCTAGAAGATACAATCTCAGATCTTGAAGCAACCATTAAAAAAAATGTCAAATGTGGAAAACTCCTGACACAAATCATCCAAGAAATTCAGGATACCATGAAAAGAAGAAATCTGAGGATAATAGGCATTGAAGAAAGAGAAGATATCAGACTCCAAGGCCCAGAAACTATTCTCAACAAAATCATAGAAGAAAATTTCGCCAATCTAAAGAAAGATGCCTATAAACACACAAGAGGCCTACAGAACACCAAATAGAATTGACCAGAAAAGGAAAACTGCCCATCACATTATAATCAAAACAAAAAACATACAGAACAAAGAAAAATATTAAAAGCTGCAAGGGAAAAGGGCCAAATAACATTTAATGGCAAACCTATCAGAATTACACCAGACTTCTCAGCAGAGACCACAAAAGCCAGAAGAGCCTGGAAAGAGATCCTGCAAAACCCTAAGAGACCACAGATGCCAGGCCAGACTACTTTACACAGCAAAACTATCAATAACCATTGATGGAGAAAACAAAATATTCCATGACAAAAACAAATTCAAACAATACCTATCCACAAATCCAGCTTTACAGAAGGTACTAGAAGGAAAACTCCTACCCAAAGGGTCAAGCTACAACCAAAACTACTCAGGAAATAGGTAACTATACCATGGCAAAACCACAGCTACACAAACGCTCGATTGGAAACAACATCAAAATTAAGACTCTTAACAGTCACTGGTCGTTAATATCTCTCAACATCAATGGTCTCAATTCTCCAATAAAAATACACAGACTAACTGAATGGGTACATAAACAAGATCCAACATTCTGCTGCATTCAAGAAACACATCTCACCCATAACGATAGGCACTTTCTCAGGGTAAAAGGTTGGAAAAAATATTCCAAGCAAATGGTCACAAGAAGCAAGCAGGCATAGCCATTTTAATATCAAACAAGATAGACTTTCAACCAAAATTAATCAAAAGGGATGCAGAAGGACACTTCATACTCATCAAAGGTAAAGTCAACCAAGATGACATCACAATTCTGAATATCTATGCTCCCAATACAAGGGCACCCACATTTGTAAAATATCTGCTAAAAAAACTCAAACCACACATCGATCCCCACACAATAATAGTGGGAGACTTCAACACCCCACTCTCACTGAAGGATAAGTCATTGAAACAGAAACTAAGCCAAGAAATAACATCATTAACTAATGCCATGGGTCAAATGGATCTAACAGATATCTATAGAACCTTTCACCCAAACAAGAAAGAATATACCTTCTTCTCTGCACCTCATGGAACCTTCCTCAAAATTGATCACATCATAGGTCACAAAGCAGGCCTCAACATATACAAGAGGATTGAAATAATACCTTGGATCCTATCAGATCACCATGATCTTAGGCTGCAATTCAACAACAGCAGAAATAACAGAAAGCCTACACTTACGTGGAAACTAAACAACTCTCTGCTAAATGACATATGGGTCAGGGAAGAAATAAAGAAAGAAATCAAGGAGTTTCTGAAATTCAATGAAATGAAGGAACAACATACCCAAATTTGTGGGATACATTGAAAGCAGTGTTAAGAGGAAAATTCATAGCCCTAAGAGCCTTTAAAAAGAAATTGGAAACAATGCACATAAGCAACTTAACAAAACAGCTAGAAGCTCTAGAAAAAAAAGAAGCAGAACCACCCAAAAGGAGTAGACGTCTGGAAATAATCAACCTCAGGGCTGAAATTAACAAATTAGAAACTAAGAAAACAGTCCAAAGAATCAACAAAAACAAGAGCTGGTTCTTTGAGAGAATCAACAAGATAGAGAGACCGTTAACCAATCTAACTAAAAGGCAGAGAGACACTATTGAAATCAACAAAATTAGAAATGAAAAGGGAGACATAACAACAGATACTGAAGAAATACAAAGAATCATAAGATCCTACTTTGAAGGCATATATACCACAAAATTTGAAAATCTAAGGGAAATGGACAATTTTCTTGATCAATTTCACTTGTCAAAGTTGAGTGAAGAACAAATAAACCAGCTAAATAGTTCCATTTCCCCTATAGAAATAGAAGCAATCATTGATAGTCTCCCAACCAAAAAAAGCCCAGGGCCAGATGGTTTCAGTGCAGAATTCTACCAGACCTTCAAAGGCGAGCTAATACCGATATTCTTCAAGCTACTCCAAAACATAGAATTGGATGGAACATTACCAAATTCATTCTATGGGGCCATAGTCACGTTGATACCTAAACCTCACAAAGACTCAACAAAGAAAGAGAATTTCAGACCAATTTCTCTTATGAATTTCGATGCAAAAATACTAAATAAAATTCTAGCATAATGAATACAAGAACACCTAAAGGATATCATTCATCATGACCAAGTAGGCTTCATTCCAGGCATGCAGGGATGGTTTAATATACGGAAATCCATCAATGTAATCCACCATATAAACAAACTGAAAATAAAAAGCCACATGATCATCTCTTTAGATGCAGAGAAAGCATTTGATAAAATCCAACACCCATTCATGTTTAAAGTTTTAGAGAGATCAGGGATACAAGGCACTTTCCTCGACATAATAAAGGCTATATACAGCAAGCCAATAGCCAAAATCAAAGTAAATGGTGAGATACTCAAAGAAATTCCTCTAAAATCGGGAACTAGGCAAGGTTGCCCACTCTCTCCATATCTCTTCAATATAGTACTCGAAGTTCTAGCCAGAGCAATAAGACAACAAAAGGAGATCAAGGGTATCCAAATGGGAAAGGAGGAAGTCAAATTATCCCTATTTGCAGATGATATGATAGTGTACATAAGTGACACTCAAAATTCCACCAGAGAACTCCTACAGCTGATAAACACTTTTAGCAATTTGGCTGGATACAAAATTAACTCAAAAAAGTCTGTAGCCTTCCAATACACAAATGACAAGCTTGCAGAGGAAGAAATTAGGAAAGCCATACCTTTCACATTAGTCACAAGCAATATAAAATATCTAGGAGTTACTCTAACTAAGCAAGTGAAGGACTTGTTTGAAAAAAATTTCAAAATTCTGAAGAAAGAGATTGAAGATGACATGAGAAGATGGAAGGATCTTCCTTGCTCATGGATCGGGAGAATTAACATAGTAAAAATGGCCATCTTACCAAAAGCAATCTACAGATTCAATGCAATCCCTATCAAAATACCTACACAATTTTTTAAAGATATTGAAAGTTCAATTCTGAACTTCATATGGAAAAACAAAAACCCAGAATAGCAAAAACGATCTTGTACAGTAAAAGGTGCTCCGGAGGAATCTCCATACCTGATCTCAAATTGTACTATAAAGCAATAGTAATTAAAACAGCATGGTACTGGCACAGCAACAGGCTAGTTGATCAGTGGAATCGAATTGAAGACCCAGATATGAATCCACACACATATGGTCAATTGATTTTTGACAAAGAAGCCAAATCCATTCAACGGAAAAAGGATAGCATCTTCAACAAATGGTGCTGGTCTAACTGGAGGTCTATGTGTAAAAAAATACATGAGGACCCATATTTGTCACCTTGCACAAAACTCAAATCCAAGTGGATTAAAGACCTCAACATAAAACCAGAGACACTAAGTCACTTACAAGAAAAATTGGGGAAGAGCCTGGAACATATTGGCACAGGAGACAACTTTCTGAACAGAACACCAACAGCCCAGACCTTAATGTCAACAATTAATAAATGAGACCTCAAGAGGGTGAGAAGCTTCTGTAAGGCTGGAGACACTGTCAAGACAAAGCGACAGCCTACAGACTGGGAAAAGATATTCACCAACTTTATATCTGACAAAGGTCTAATATCCAAAATATATAAAGAACTCAAGAAATTAAACACCACCAAACCAAATAACCCAATTGAGAAATGGGGCTTGGAACTAAACAGAGAATTCTCAGCAGAGGAATATCAAATGGCTGAGAAACACTTAAAGAAATGCTCAACCTCCTTAGTCATCAGGGAAATGCAAATCAAAACAACTCTGAGATTCCATCTTAGACCCATCAGAATGGCTAAGATCAAAAACTCAAGAGACACCACATGCTGGAGAGGATGTGGAGAGAGAGGAACACTCCTTCATTGCTGGTGGGAATGCAAACTAGTACAGCCACTTTGGAAATCTATCTGGTACTTTCTCAGAAAACTGGGAATAGGGCTTCCTCAAGACCCAGCTAGTCCACTCCTTGAAATACACCCAGAAGATGCTCCAGCACACAAGAAAATTTGCTCAACCATGTTCATAGCAGCCTTATTCATAATAGCCAGATCATGGAAACAGCCCAAATGTCCCTCAGTAGAAGAATGGATAAAGAAACTGTGGTACATATACACTATGGAATACTAGTCAGCTATTAAAAACAAGGAATTCCCGAAATTTGTGGATAAATGGATTGAGCTAGAAATGATCATAATGAGTGAGTTAACCCAGAAGCAGAAAGACTCAAATGGTATATACTCAATTATTTCTGGACAATAGCCCAAAGGTCATGTCCCATGAAAATCTTTACTTACCAGGAAACTGGGACAGACTGGGAGGACATCCGATTGGGACTCTAAATGAGAGAACCATGTGAGAATAGCAATGTAGAAGAATCCAGTGGTTCCTAGAAACCTACAAGTAGAACATTATGATAGGCAGATTTGGGCCAAGGGGTCCCGCTCAAACTAAGGCAACAGCCAAGGACAATACAGGCAGTAAACTTTAAACCCCTACCCAGATGTAGCCAATGGTCCGAACAGTCTCCACACTTGAGTGGAGAGTGGGATATGACTTTCTCATGTACTCTGGTGCCTCACATTTGACCATGTCCCCTGGAGGAGGAGACCTGGTGGCACTTAGAGGAAGGACAGCAGGTCACTGAGAAGAGACTTGATACCCTATGAGCATATACAGGGGGAGGTAATCCCTCTCAGGAACAGTTATAGAGGAGGAGAATAAGGGGAAAAAGGGAGGGAGGGAAGAATGGGAAGATACAAGGGATATGATAACCATTGAGATGTAACAAGAATACATTAATTAAACCAAAAAAATAAAATAAAAATAAAATGTATCTGAAATAAACAGATGATATGTTTTTTTAAATTATTAATTTGGAGTCCGTTTTGGTTAGAAGAGGGAGCCTTTTCAGTCTTTAGATCCACAGCTAGTATAGGTGTCAGCTAGGTGAATCCCATATCCTCCCAGAAGCCTACCCTGTTGTAGGTCTCCAGGCTGTCTCAGATATGCCCTGGGCCCTGGTATCTCATCTCTCTCTCTCTTTTTAAATTTATTCTTGCTCCAAAAATTTCCCTGCCTATAAGTTATGTAGGGATAAAGAAAAAGCAGAGATTGAGGGAATATCCAAATAATGACTGGCCATACCATGCAAGAGAGCCAGCCCTTGACACTATTAATGACACTCTGGTATGCTTTTAGATGGGAGCCTAGCGTAGCTGTCCATTGAGAGGTCCCATCCAGCAACAGATCAAAACTGATGCTGAGATTCACAGCCAAACATTGTGCAGAACTCACAGAGCCTTGTGGAAGAGTGGGAGGAAAGATAGAAGGGCCCAGAGGGAACAGTAGCTCCACAAGAAGACCAACAAAGCCAACTAACCTGGGCCCATGGGGGCTTGCAGTGACTGAAACACCAACAAAGAACCATGCATGGACAGGACCTAGGACCCCTGCACATATGTACCCAATGAACAGCTTGGTCTTTTTGTGGGTCCCTTAGTAAAGTAAGTGGGGGCTGTCTCTGACAAGGACTTTCTTGCATGCTTTTCAATCATTTTCCCCTGGTGGAGCTGCCTGTTCAGGCCATCATGATAGAGGATGACCTGAGCCATGATGCAAGTTGATGTTCTGGGATGGGTAAGTGTGTGTGTGGGTCCCCTTTTCTGCATGATGGAAGAGTGGGGATATGGGGAAGAGGGAGGAAGGGTGGGCCCTGAAGGGGAAGTAGGAAGGGACTATGATTAAGATGTAAAGTAAATAAATAAATAAATAAAAATAAAAATTATTATTAATTTGATCCCCTAGCCACTAAGTGAAATAAATTTATTTTAAAAACCTTTTCTTATAGGTACAATAGTAATGTTCCTTTTCTTTTCACCTCACCTAATATTAACCCCAACATACACACACACACACACACACACACACATACACACACACACACACACCTCACATACTCATACACAAATGCACAACACACAGGCACAAACCTGTGCATGTGTATACTTGTACACACACACACATACATACACAAACAGCACATTGATTGTGACTATAATTAGGTTGGCTAACTTTTTAATATTGCATGTTTACAAATAAATGTACTCTTTAATGAATTAATTTTTTTATTAAACAAATCATTCAAATGCTGTACTTCAGTTAAGCATTCTAATTCTTGTACTTAGTAACAACAAGAAGCCTGTATCCAGAGGAGCAATTATGTTATACTTCTTGGAATAAAGAGGTTCAAAATACATATGATGTGCATTAAAGTTATAAAGGACCAAACCAAGAGTCTTATCGACAAATAAACTGAAAATAAAAAATAAACCAAGTCACAGAATACTACTTTGTCACTAGAATTTTCTTTGTCACCAGTGGCCTGGGTACACTCTTAATTACCAGAGTGCTCAGATCAGGAGTTGAGGGTGAGGAGAAATCTTTAAGTTGGGATTCTACCATACCTCCTGGACGTAAGTGACGCCCTGGAAAATCCTGTTTTTCCTTCCTCTGCAGAAATTGCAAGAATGAGTGAGGACACCACTAACCAAACAGACTATACCAGTGCAATTATTATAAATGGGAACCACAGTCTACAGACATACCTGCAGATGGTTGTACAAGACGAAACATGGTCACCTTAGGCTACGATAAAATGATCAGATCACAAGTCTGCTAATCTATATCCATGACAAAATATAAGCTTCCTCTAATTTGGACTATTGATTGGGATTCAATTGTGAATTATCTACAGTGCAGAGAGCTACAGCATCACATCTCTGCTGAGGACTGGAAAGGAGCATCACAAAGTCCTTCAGGGCCAATTACAAATAAACTTCAAACAAATAAAAATATTAGAAATGCATATTAACCAAGATTTAAAAAAATAACAGTAGAAAAGAGTGAAGTAAAATGTAACATAAATATTAAATTGTTTTAAAGGCAAAAGGATAAAGCTGGGGAACTGAACAGAATAAAAGAACTCATCCACCTGAACAGTAGAAAGAAAGCTCACTGACAGGGGACATCTCAGGGATGTGTGGACATTTACAAATAGCCCGCCATTCCTATCAGGAGAGGGGAGGAAACAGAGGTAAGGAAGAAGTGGATGAAAACTTGCCCACAACTCTGCATATAAGGAAAAACAAACCAAACTCAGTTCTATAGATGAAAGCAGATAAGGAAATTCAAGTATGAAAAACCAGAATGAAAATCCAGCCCACAAACCATAATTAGTTATTAAATGCTAGCTATTTTATAGTTATTTATTAGTTATTTAATGCACACACACACACACACACACACACACACACACACACACACACACTTCCGAGAAATCTAGCAGCTGAATAAATGTCAATTCAAATGATGGTGTTTATTCCCTTAGAAACCAAACATGGAGTGATACTGTAATTTTTCAAATACTAAAGGAAATCATTATTTTTATACCCAAACAAACGATTTTTCTGAATGTAGGGAAAATATAAACAACTACCATATTAAAGGAAACCAAAAGTATCTATTACTAAATGTCTTACCCTTAAAGATCAGCTAACACACTTTCTTCAAGAAGAAGAAAATGACAATAAAGGAAGAAACGTAGCACCAAAAACCCTAGTAACCCAAGGAGCAAGAAGATTAGGTAGACTTATGATGCCTCATATTTTTCCAATGAATTTAAGAATTATATTTAAGTATTGACACAAAAATTATACCATGAGCCTGAAGAGGTTAACTACCTTAAGGTAGCACATGTAAAAAGAACTGTGAAAGTCGTATTTCCACAACACTGAAAATAGTAAATCATCAGTACAGTGGGCTCTTAAAACTCACTCATGTATGCTGTAATACAAGAGGAACTGCAGTAAAGACAGAATACAGAATTCACAAACAATATAAAGAGATTGAAAGAAAATTCTTAAAATTGTTCAAATATCCATAGTAAGGCAAGAATGAAGAATTAGAAAAATGAATATCTGAATAGAAAAGAATACATTCTGAACACAAAACAAATACTGTGAACATATTGCTAGTTATATCAAATATAAATACAAAATTCAGGGGCTAGGATTGGCACAGTGGATATACATAAATTATTATGCGCTGCTTATGAGGCACTTATTTCAAATTAAGGAGCACAGTAGGTAAAGGAAAATGAGTTAGAGAAGATGGATTTTTAAAACTAGCTTAGAAAAACAGGAGTGACTTATATTACTACCCAACATCATAGGCTTTGGCATAAAGAAAATGACTAGCTCAGGCATAGAGAGTGATTGTACAACAACAAAAGGATCGTCTGTCAGCAGGAAACGTACACCCCATTGTTTTCATCAGTCAAGGGTCAAATTGCATTGGAAGAAGCTGACAGAACTTCACAGAGAAATAGGCAAATTCAGATGCAGTATATAAGTGGTGTGTGTGTGTGTGTGTGTGTGTGTGTGTGTGTATGTGTGTGTGTGTGTGTGTGTGTGTGTGTGTTACTGGACCAAATAGTACTTTAAAAGTTATAAGTAGAATAGCGCAGGTTGCAAGTCTACTTAGTATAATTGAAGGCCCATAGGCATACAACTTAACATAACAGCGAGCAATGAATTATACCCTCACAAATATATCCAACTGATCTGTGACAATGCTACACTAGCTATTTCATAGGATAGATTTTAACAAATGATGTAGAAACAACTGCACATCACTAGGCAATTGCTGTTCCTAAGGTCATCTTAGAAAGTGTGAAGCCAGAGTGGATCATGCCATTAAAAAGAAAAACATTGTTTGGGGTTTAGTCGCTGGTTAAGTGTTTAACCAGAAGGCAGGAAGCTTTGGATCCCATCCACCTCATAGCACGAACCAGGAATTATGGCACAAATCTGTAATTCCAGCACTCTGTAGGTGAAGGCAGGAGGACAAGATTTTCAACCCCATTTTCTGCTACACTATGAGTCCAAAACCAGTATGGGACACATGAGACCCTGCCTCAGCAAGTAAAACAGAGCTCTTGCTCTGTGTAAATCCATATGGGAAGGGAAGAATGAAGAGCCAGAGGTTAGAGAAACTACTTGCACACAATATACCTCACAGAGGACTAGTAAAGAACTCTTTAAATCAGTGGGGGAAACATTCTAAGAGCATGCACAAAAGTAGTTAACAAGACTTTTACCAAAAGAGTATATGTGTTGCAATAAGCACATAAAAATGAAATTAATATTAGATCTCAAAGACATGCAAGTTCAGACTACAATGGGATGCCAATAACTATGAGGACTGACTGAAGTTACAGATGACAAGCACGCCAGATGATAGCCAAACTGGGAGGAACAGAATTAATTTTGTATTGTTAATCTGGTTGAATGACACAGATTGGTAGCTTATTAAGCAAACATAAATTTACCATACAATGTGGCACTTTCATCCTTAGATGTTTATTCCAGAAGGATAATAATTTGTATCCACAGCTTTGTAAAAAGAATCAGTTGAAATATTTGTGTAGCTAATTCCACCTTCCTCAGCACCACTCATCCTTGTGTCTATGTCTTCAGTTATACCAATGGCCTCGGTCAGTGTAGACAAATTGTGCTCAAGTTGATGAGTCCACAGTCCAGGAAGAGATTCAACAAAGTAGCAACATACATACAGCAGTTCTCATGAATTACTGGGGCTTTTAAGTTAGTGAAGAAAACCGATTCCATAATAAGATGGAGTCCATGACTCCTTTTATGTAACATTTTTGGATTGTCAAAATTGAAGACACAGAGGTAATTAGAAGACACAGGCCATTAAATGGGATGCAGAGGTTAGAGTCAGTGTTAGAGTGGATAGGTAGGTGATGGGTCCTAATAGGGATGAGATGTGACTGTTTTGGATCATGGTAACAGATATGGAAACCTGCTTAGATAATAAAATAATGTTAGGCTCACTACACAAAAAAATACACAGAAATAGAACAAAGTGCAATTGGGAAGCTGAATATTATTGGAATGCCTCAATTATCTGTTTGTAGCATTATACTACATTTTTATGCAAACTGAGAAAAACTACTGAAGGTGAAAAATGTATATGTATCCTTAAACTGTATATCAGTGTGTACTTAACTCAATAATTTTAATTTTTAAAACTATTACAAAATGTCAATTTTACTGTAATGTTCTTTTCTGTGAAATTACTGGTGAGATACAGCTTCTTCACTGAGTATATTGTGATTCTAGGTAAATACATAATCAGCTTAAAGCTTAATACCTGAATATGCAAGTCTCACTGGTAAGTATCCATATGAATGATGACAGCAATATATACTTTAAATATTCCAGGAAAATTACAGAAATTACTTTTGAGAATGGTTTGGGTTTAGCAAGATTAAAAGAATCCTCTCAGTGCAGAAGGAGATGAACTATTTTACTTAAACACAAGTCTGGGAGGACCTAGAGGTAAACGTCATCCAGATAATTCAAGAAATCTACAAGCCAGATATGGTGGCTCACACTTGCTGTCCTAACTTCCAGGAGGGTGAGACAGACAGGAGGACCAGGAGTCTGAAGACAGGTAGGATTATATAATAAAACTTTATACAAAACAAACCCAAAAAACACCCCCCACACACACAAAACAAAAACAAAAACAAAACAAGAACAACAGGAAGGAAGAAAGCAGCCTTTATATATGAAGGCACATGTGATTAAAACACAGTTGGTTATAAATTATTGGTCTTATTAGAGACAAAACAAGATTGGACTCAGGAATGTCTCTCTGTTCCTTTATCTTTCATTATTAGATTTGGAGATATGGGTTGAAAAGAAAGAAGTGGGGCTATAGAAATATATAGGGATGATAGGACAAAAAGTAGATTAGTGAATCTACTCAACTTAATTCCTTAATTGTTACTTACAAGGTTATTTTTAATTCATTGTTGTACAATTTTGTATATAGATCCAAAATAAGTTTAATTTTAGATACATTGGTATAGATTTCTCATTTGAGATTATTCTTCACACACATAGATGTCTACTCTAATATGCAGTATTGTATTCATACAACTCAATTACAAGAAAGGGCTTACTTCTAATACTTTGAAAGTGCAATTGAAGAATGTTTAGGATAAGTAAATTATACAAGTTAATTGTTAGTTGATCAAATCATGGTCATATCAACTACCAGAATAATTTTTCACAAGAATATACATCCTAGGTTTAGCAGATAGATATGATCCTATAGATAGATAAAGTAAAATAAATAAAGTCTTCAAAAACCTTAGAGATATACAGCATATGACAATTAAAGATATTATTTCAAATATAAACTTACAATGAGACCGGTTAACTCCTTGCAACACTCAGCCTACCTCAAAGATGATGATGAACATCTAAGAACTTCCTATAGAGATGGCTTCAAATGTGGCAAACAAGCCATTGGGGAAAATATACTTGTTTCTACCACAGAAAGAATTCTGCCTAAAAATGCACAAACTTGGATGCAGGCAGAGTCGATAGGCAAACTCTGCCGAGACAGGGTAAGCAAGTCCTCAATGGTTTCTGCCTCACAAATATGCCTGAAGACAATGTTTCCATATTATAGAGAGTTTTAGGTGACTGTTCAGACAGCAAAACATCTTTGTCATCTCATTTGGGAAACTGCTAACCTGTATTCCCTGTATACTCAGGTAATTTATTTTATTCCTTCTCAAGTCTTTGATGGGGTTGAAGACCAGATAGTTTTACAATTAAGCTTAGTTGTCCAGGGGCTAAGATGTTTTTAGGTGCATATAGATGTTTTATATTGATGATGATGAGATATGATAGATATTTACATTCAGAATTTTAGACTCACCAAGATAGAAAGATGTTTTAGGGATGCCACATACAAATAGCCAAAACACTATGAATGTAATATATATATATATATATATATGTGTGTGTGTGTGTGTGTGTGTGTGTGTGTGTGTGTGTGTGTAATAATATAAATGTATAAATAAATATTTAATAAAAAATAAAAAGAAACTTTACAGTGTTAATAAGAAAGGAGCCATATACTTGCTTAATATACTATATGCACAGACACTTGCTCAATTGAAGATTTTTGTCATTTGAACTTTCTAGGGTTTTATAGTGCTTTATTGATGAAAAGATTTGTCTAAATAGTTTTTGTAAATCATGTTAACCAAGACAAATTTGGAGGGTTTTTTTTCTTTGTTAACTTAATATTATGAGTAACTTAGTCTTGAATGGTAGGTCTTTATCTGTAATCCTAGCTGTACTTTATAGAATCAGTCATAGGGTTTGGAAACATCATCACACCTTGACTAAGTCTATTCATCACAATACCATTTATTGGAAACTAACAGCCTTATCAAAGTTATTTCTGAAACTTTACACATCAAGAATGACTAAAGAATGTACAGATAAACTAGACATTAAGGGGTGACTAAAGTAAATGTATTTTAATATGCTATTTTTACTTGCTTACATCTTTTTAAAATTTTCATTTTGATATTCATTATATTGTTGTTGGTAATTTTATTATTTTATTTTCAAGAATATGTTATTTTTTCTTTTTTTGTGCCACTTACATTCTCATATTATACTATCCACTTCTTTTAATAACTATTTTCTTTTCTCTTGCATGTAATTCATGGTTTACATAACTATTCTTGTTTACTTCTTGTATCCAGGGCAAATGTACCATGCCTGGTTCCTGATACCTTCCCTCACATCCACTCTGCTGTTCTCTGACATCAGCCTTACCCAGGATGACTGCAACAATGCTATTAACCTCCAGATAAATGCAGCTCTTTTATAATCCAAATAAATGTCATGTTTAGGACAACTTATTGAACTAATTTATTTCAGGTGACAGATAGAAAAAAAGCATAATTCCCTTTATCCCTGGATTTGAAGAATGCTGGCTTTTAAAATGCTTACTTAAAAGTACACTCGTCACCTCAGAGTTAGAATAGAAGGTTATTTTCTACTATTGCATGGCATGCCCATGACCCCTACATCAATCTGTTTCTAAAGGCTAAAGATTTGTAACAATATTATTGGTCAAAATATAAAAGTATTTGTATGTGACCTAAATATAGAAAAGCCAGCACATCTTAACTAGGCATGATTTTAGGTCTGTTTTAGAAAGAACTGGGAAGCACTTCTAAGCATCTCTCCTGAAGGGTGTACCTCTGCCACATCAGAAGAAGGATTTTATTCCAGGCTTTAGATAAATACCTCAAACCTGGAAGACAACTTCTTGTGAAATCCCCATGAGTACAGATGAGAGCGGTGCTTCTTAAAAGTGTTTGGCAATTCTTCTGCATGGATGTAATCCTTCCTACTTTATTCCATTTTCACGCCCTTCTGCCAGCAGGCTTTTCTTGTTCTTTTCTAGTGTTATCTCTGATGAAACAACTCAGATTGCTATGAACTCTCTCACTAGGGAAGGTACATGATTCACGGTGTGAAGAAATGAAAGAGCATCTCCATTTCTCCCCTGTGCTCTCAGCACAGCCAGGAGGGCTGGCTGTGGTTGACAGAAAGACCCACTGTAGATGACCAGGAGTGGCTGCTGTGGTGTTAGGCTAAATCCAGAGCAAAAGGTCACAGATGCTGGCACTAGTTGCATCCTGATTTCAGATACCAGATAGTCCGGGTTCATACAAGTCCAATACAATGCAAAACTGTAAAAATTTGAGGGGGGAACAACAGATATTTGTGGGGTATTTTTAGTATTACATGTGAAATAGCTAATAAACATTTATGTGTGCTCATTACTATGAGGTATTTGCAAAGGAGAGGAAAAGAAAACAAAATAAAAAATTACAAGGTGAATTATTTGCAATGACTTTTCAGTTGAATGTTTACATTTTGTGTAATTTTACTCTTTGAAAACCTTCCCTAAAAACATTCACACACACACACACACACACACACACACACACAAGTGTGTGTATGTATTATGTATATATGTGCACACATATATGTATATATATATATACATAATCTTCTTTGATTTTACTTTTTCATTACAACAGTTTACTTACCTAATTTTATTTGTATAATCAGTGGAGAGTAGACAATCTTACTATGTTTCATTAAAGTTTTTAAAAATCACATTCATTGTGTTGAATCTTGGAAATTGGAAGATGGAAAGCTACTTTAGAAAGCAGCTATTTCTTTTTAGGGTGTTTTATACTTAATAATAAAAGATATATGTCTTATTCATTTTGAATCATTATGCTTAAATCAATAAATATTACAATCTTTCAACCAATTATCATTAAAAGGGAATAGGATCAATTAACACATAAAAGAAAAAAAAAGTGTCTTGGCAGAGCCAGAAAAGGTGGGACCATTTCTATATTTCAGGAAAAAAAAATGTTCATTTTGGAAAGCTCTATTTATTTAATCTATGATTGAGATAGAAAATGCCAACGGAATGTATGGCTCTGTTTCTCTTGAACTTTAAAGGAATGTTTGTAATTGTAATCCTCGTGGCACTCCCTCACTCAGCCATTATCAGGGAAGCTCCTTCTGGCTCCAGATGAAAACTAACACACACGCATAACTAGACAATTATTAGAGAATGAAGGATGTTGGAACACTCAGATGTTAAAACAGAGTATAACAGTCTGAACACAAGAACACAACTCAGAGAGTAATTATCGATAAAGTTGCTAGCTAAAGGGGCTTAAGGAGTGACACAGACAGCTAATGCAATGGTGAGACAGAGGAGCAGGCCTACACAATCTGATATCTATTGGTGTCATATGGAAAGATAAAAGGCGCCTCATTCAGAGTGTAATCAGTACAATCACTTCATGTCTTATCTACCCAATGGACAGGACATTCTCCACAGGTATGTGGAGAGTGGGGACTGACTCTGACATGAACTCTGGGGCCCCATATTTGACCACTTCCCCTTGGTAGGGAGGCCTGATGGCACTCAGAGAAAGAATAAGCAGGCTACCAAGATGAGACTGGATAGCCTATGACCATATAGTGGGGGAGGAGGTCCCCCTGGGTCCTAGACCTAGGGGAGGTTAATAAGGATGCAGGGAACATTCTACATACCCAGAACTAATTCTGGTAGCATTAAAGGATATTCAAACCTAACAGAGCTTCAGAAATAGTCTGTTCTACTGTTTCTGAACCCGAGACTGGATAGGCCATTGGAGTAGGGGAAATTTAAATACAGTTGTTCTGCTAAGTGAACATGGCAAGGATATGCCATTAATCCTAATGACGTTCTGACCCACTCAGGAAAGCTCCTTCTGGCACCAGATGAAAACTAACACAGAGACACATAACTAAACAACTATTAGAGAATTAAAGATGTTGGAACACTCAGTCTTTAATGAATTTCTTCATCAAACCTTCTTCCCAGGGCTCAGGAGCTAAGTAGAAGAGGAAGTAGAAAGATTGTGAGAGCCAGAGGGGATGGATGACATGAAGAAACCAGTATCTCCAACACACGACAGGAAAGGTACACATAAGTTTACAAAGACTCTTGTTGCATGCACAGTCCTGCACAGGCTCAAGCTAGACATGCGGTCACAGCACTGAAAGGGGCAAGTAGACACAAGCTCCCATCCCTAACCAAGAAGCTGTCTCCAACTGACAATCACCTTCGGAGCAAAAAAAAATCAGTTTTCTCCAATGAAGTCTTATTGGGTATATTAACTGTACTGAACTGTAAGCGCCTTCCCTAGTAGAAGATGATGAGGTCAGAATGAACTCCGTGGAAATTGTGTGGCCTTTTGGTCTCATATTGCTTTGTTTGGGCATTTTTTTTTCTTACTGGCCTTTTGAATGTATAGTATGGTTTTCAATTCTGTGATGTAAGGATTTTGGTGTGTGTGTGTGTGTGTGTGTGTGTGTGTGTGTGTGTGTGTGTG
>OU015744.1:125482700-125500315 GCA_907169655.1 Acomys percivali | reverse complement strand
CTCTCTCTCTCTCTCTCTCTCTCTCTCTCTCTCTCTCTCTCTCTCTCTCTCTGTGTGTGTGTGTGTGTGTGTATTTGTGTATGTTGGTGAAAATGTGGAGAGTATCTTCCTTAAACTTTGAATCAATAAATAATTTTCCAGAAAGACAAATAGTTTCACAGACTAAGAGGCCATATAGGCCACAACGTACAATCTGCTCTCAAGAAAATGGTGAGTTAGAAAAAATCAAACCTAAGCCAGGCGGTGGTGGCACACGCCTTTAATCCCAGCACTCAGGAGGCAGAGGCAGGCGGATCGCTGTGAGTTCGAAGCCAGCCTGGTCTACAAAGGGAGTCCAGGACAGCCAAGGCTACACAGAGAAACCCTGTCTCAAAAAAACAAAAACAAAAACAAAAACAAAAAAACCAAAAACCAAACCAAAACAAAACAAAAACAAAAAAAATCAAACCTATGTCAAAGTCTTAATGGAAAAATGTTTTGCTTTGTTTTGTTTTTGTACATATCTTGAAATCAAATTAGATTCAACCTTATAAACAATACACACTGAGATAATTTAAATTTTAACTTACACTTTGGCTGAAAGTGATGTAAATCATAAAGTAACTACTTTTAAAGAATGTAATAAGTCTTAACAAAGTATAGCATAATCTCCATAATTTTGCACAGTCGCACCAGCAACACTAATATCTTGAACAGCTGACATTTTGCTTCTCCAAAGCTCTGGAACTTTAGAGCTTCTGTAGACACAGCCAATATTTTTATTGAAGAAATAAGGTAGTTTTGTTCTATTTAAATATTTCAACTAAGATTCAATAGTAAACAAGGAATGAATTCAGGTATGTAAGGTGTTAAATGAACTGAACATCTCCTACCCATATACATCATTAATCAACTAAATATCTTATTCTCAATGTTAATTTATGGGTGATCTCCTGTGCTGTTTATTAAGCTAATATTAGTATGCCATACAAATATCCTAGTAGGACTCCAATTCCTATGGAAAAGCTAAATTTCATGATTCTAAGTTACAAAATTTCACTTCTCTGAGAATTAATAAAAATAAAATATACCTAGAGAAGAAAAATGTTAGCTTATGATCATGCTATTATGATCTCCCACTATATTGTATATTTTAACTTTTCTTTTTGACTCTAATAACTGTTTAACAAAAAATTATGTATTACTAAAATGTTTATAAATGACCCCAAAAGAGGTACAGTTCATCTATTTTTTAAAATATCTACATTTGAATTTCCTTACTTTCTAATTAACTTGGAAATAATTACAAATTTCTCCAAGTCATTAAAAAAAAAAGTATTTCTAGGTGACCTAGAAATAAGCCTACAGCTCAGCTACAGACAATGACAGCTGCGGAAATTAAGATTTATTAATGACCTGTACCTTCTTCTGGAGAGTGATGCTGTTGATTTTATTTACTGAGAACTTTGGGAACTCTTAGAGCAGTTTGGGAACTCAGGTATCCATGTTGACTTTGTGACTATGAATGAATGAAGACACTGTATTGTAGCATAAGTGAATCAAATGTGCAAATGGACCACTTCTGTGCTATAAATGCTGCATACAGAAAGAGCTGGCTTACTGAAATCATCTGTAAGGTTTTTCAAGGGTAGGTTTACTAAGGTTCTTATGACCACAGCTGTGAAAGATAGAGTCCAGTCTCCAGGGACAAGACCCTTTATCGGTTAGCCAAGAGGTGTCAGCCTTAAAAACCTATGAGCAATAATAAGTGATCCCAGCAGATTCTATTTATAAATATATATTCACATAAGTGTGTAACAATAATGATGAAAAAGTTAGAGGTCATGAATTTGAGGATGAATGGGGGTTATAAGAGGACATGAAGGGAAGAGATAGAAGACTGATGTAAATATAATACTCATATAAAATTGTCAAAATGTAAAGGAAGAAATGAAAAATATAATTTTAGAAAAAATGCCACTTTTTGACTTATGGTAATTTATACAAAGATCAAAAGCAAAGCAAAAGTGAAATAAAATCCAGAAAACAGCTCTACTCTGGCTATGATTCCACCATAATAAAAAGTTTGCCTTTCCATGAAAATAAATGTTAAAAGAAGCATTGACATACATTCTGTATTTGTCTCTCTGAGTCTGGAATACCTCACGCAGGAATTTTTTCTAGTTTCATCTATTTGCTTGCAAATTTCATGATCTCATTTTGTTAACATCTGAGTAAGATGGCCAATGAACATGTTATATGTTTGTTTATATGTGGATAATATCTGTGAACTCAGTGATAACCAAGCCAATAAAAATCTGTAACCATGAAATCAAAGAGGTTCGGTACAGAGTTAAGATAGATCACATTAGGGAAGGGAATAGAATGGATAGTTATAGATGGATGGACAGGGAGGATAAGTGGGGAGAGGTGCGGAGGTTAAGGGAGGGGGATACAGGAAGAGACAGCTAAAATTAAGGAAAATTTGAAAAGTAGGATAAATACTTAGTACAATCGAAACTTCCTGAAAATACATACATATATGAAAAAAACTAAATGAAATCACCATATAATAATGGGGAAGACAGAATTCCAATTAGCCATCTCTTGTCACCAAATGAAGCTTCCAGTCTCAGAACTGGGTTATATCTGAGTTATTGGCCAAAAGGACTTCACAGGGATTCAAAACAACCCAGGCTGTTGCCAATACTATAGGTGCTCTCCACAAGTGGACAGCAAGGCCTCACTGCTGAAGGCAACATCCACACAACTCACTGAAGATAAAGATGCCAAGCTGATTCCTACATAGAGCCTTCACCTCCACGTTCTTCTGTCTTTGGTAATGAATACAGAGGTCCACAGCCACTACCCAGAGACACTACAGAGACAGCAAGAGACATTGGAACAGGGCCTTCTAAATCATCATGAGCAAATGAAGCCAGGTCCTCTGTGTATATATTATGGTTTCCAGTTTTCTGTTTTTATGGGATTACTGAGTGTGTGAACAGGTGGGCCTTTGAGTTTTGTGCCTTTTCTTGGGCTCTTTTCCTGCTGTTGTTTGTCTTGTCCAACTTCAATGTGATAGTTTCATTTTATCCTATTATATTTTTAACAAATGAACTGTCACTTATACGTGGCTTGGAGATGGAAAATCAGGCTTCTCCACTAGAGCAACACTGAGTATATGAGCCACTAAAGAACAGGGCACATGTACAGGAGTAGTTGACCAATGTATTACTAACTTGACAGGGTGTGTGTGTGTGTGTGTGTGTGTGTGTGTGTGTGTGTGTGTGTGTGCTTATACAGGATTACAGTTTTGTGCTTCTTATTTTTTGTTCTTGGGTGGAAGTGTTTTTTTTTTTTTACTTTATTTGGGGAGTTTTATTGTTATATATTTTTTTAATTCATAAGAAAGAATTTAAGTTGGGTGGGTAGGGAAGAAAAGAGTATAGGGAAAGACTTGGGGGAGAAATATCTGATCAAACTATATTTAAATTAAAATGTTTTAAATGATAAAAATATATTTAAAAAGAAAATTCTAAGATGGGTATTCTATTTTTAAACAGGAAAATAAAAGCATGTGTAAAAAATTCTTAAATTCATTACCTTCTCTTAACTTTCACCAATTCCTATTTTAAGACAAAACTAACCAGTGCCTAATTTTAGATTTGAATAGGCAAAACACATCCTCTTCTTTACCTATAAATAAACACAGTACTTTGTCAGGTGTGAAAGAGGGCAATGTATATACTTCTCCAAAGATGAGTTGAAATGTCATAAACAGTAAGGATGGGAAGTGGATGGAGAAATGATTCCCACCCCACCCTCCCAACACACACAGAGAGTTAGGAAATGGAGACACAAACATTTTGTAAGATTCTATGTTTCTCTTTGCTCATAAATTACAACCCTGAGACACAGCACAAACTAGGGAGACATTTGTCTTCTTCTTTTTTTTTTTTTAGGATTCTCTTTTTTTATTATTATTATTAATTTATTCTTGTTACATCTCTATGGTTATCCCATCCCTTGTATCCTCCCATTCTCCCCTCCCTCCCATTTTCCCCTTATTCCTTTCCCCTATGACTGTTCCTGAGAGGGATTACCTCCCCATGTATATGCTCATAGGGTATCAAGTCTCTTCTCGGTGACCTGCTGTCCTTCCTCTGAGTGTCTTCTTTTTTACAGCAATCCCTTAGATATTTCTCCATCACTATCTCTTGAGAGTATCTACTTGCCTACGAAATTTGATTGGGATCTTTACTGTAGAGTATGGCAGTATTTTAAATTGGATTCATTAAAAGACAGGAAAGATGTATTTTTTCCAATTTTGCTCATCACTTATAAGGAGTTTAAATGGAAGAATCCTGTAATATTAGGTTGTGTAACAACAACTAAAGAGCTTTACATCAGGCATGCTGTTTAATGGTTACATCAGGAAAGTGTGTAATGGTTACATCAGACATGCTGTGTAATGGTTTTGTCAGCCATGCTATATAATGGCTATGCAGGCAGCCTGTACATTGTTTTTGTCACGCAGGCTGTATAGTATAAATGCCAGATGTAGCACCTGAAATTTACAGGAAAAAGAGAGATTTTTATATAAAAAATGTTAGTTTACTATCGGCTTTATTTCTTTCCTGTTTATAGAATGCTTGCGTAAATTCAACATAATTCTTGATTTCCATAAAAATCAGAATTCTCAGAGGTTTTAGTTATGCATTGACCTAAAAATGGTGTTAGTAAAGAAAAAGTTCAAATAAAACTATGTAAAACTTAACATATAAAAAGAAAAAACTCACAAAATGATTCTCTAAACTATGCACATTAGGCACTAATTTCATTATGCTAACAATTGGAAGCAAATGTCTTATCTCATACAAAGCTTGTCACCCTTTCCTGGGGACATATTTGTTTCAGACAGTAAATAACTTACTTAGAGAAACTTAGTGATACCTTAATTAATTAATTAATCGATTAATCTATCTATCTATTTATTTATTTATTTACAGGCACATTCTCAGGTACCCAGGCTGTCCTTATGTACCAAGGATAGCCTTGAACTTCTGATCTTCTCCCACCTCCTAAATGCTGGGATTATATGGATGGGCCACAACTGCAGCTCAAATGGGTACCAGGGATGAAATCCACAAGTCATGGTACATGCTAGTTAGCATTTCCAATCTCTGTCAACTTTGTCCACTTACTAAAATTATTTTGCTTGATCACATTGCACTGCTTTTATTTACAAACACACAGATGGTGCATATTTTCCTAAAATGACTCTGTTATAGGAACACATTTTAGATGTTGGCTCACTCAAAGCTTAAGAAGACAGTAGCAAGTCTGGGGTTCTGCAAATATCCCCAGGCTGGGGTTTTGGTTTTCAAATGAGATCTATGTTTTACTTAAATAACCAATAATCGTCAGTACCCATTTCCTGGTTCTTACCAATGTCCGTATGTACAGCCTGCATATTATACCATAGTTCCTTCCTAAGCTTTGGAGCCTCTTGCTTCTCCCATACTTCAGAGGCAGAGGCAAAGTGACAAATGCCTTTCTATTGGGGAGTTTAGGCCATTGATGCTGAGAGATATTAATGAGTGAAGTTGTTGGTGATAGTGTGTGGTTGTTGCCTGTTTTCTTTTGGTTTTGCTATTGTGAGATTATCTATATCCTGTATTTTATTGGGTTTACTTGACCTCTTTGGGTTGGATTTTTCTGTCTAGTATCTTCTGTAGGGCTGCGTTGGTGCATAGGTATTGTTTGAATTAGGTGTTGTTGTGGAATATATTCTTTTCTCCAACTATTGTGATTGAAAGTTTTGCTGGATATAGTATTCTGGGTTGGCATCTGTGGTCTCCCAGTGTCTGCATGGCATCTGCCCAGGCCCTTATGTCTTTCCTTGTCTTTGTTGAGAAGTCACATGTCATTCTTATTTGTCTGCTTTATATATGAACGTGGCCTTATTCTTTTGCAGCTTTTAATATTCTTTCTTTGTTCTATACAATTAATGTCTTGATTATTATGTGGCAGGAAGATTTTTTTCCTGGTGCAATCTTTTTGGAGTTCTGGAGGCTTCTTGTATGTTTATGGGCATTTCTCTCTTTAGGTTGAGGAAGTTTTCTTCTATGATTTTGTTGAAAATATTTTCTAGACCATGGAGCTTGGATTATTTTCCCTTTTCTATTCCTATTATTCTTATGTATGGTCTTTTTATAGTGCCCCATATTTCTTGGGTAGTTTGTGTCAGGAACATTGTACTTTTAATATTTTCTTTGACTGATGTATCGGTAACTTTAATGGTATCTACAGTTGAGATTCTCCCCTTTCTGTTGGCATTACAGTTCTGTCTGCAGTTCCTGTTCTCTGCTCTAGGATTTCCAACCCTAAGACTGTCTCAGATTGTGTTTTCTTTGTTGTTTCTAATTACTTCTTTAGGTCTTGAATAGTTGTATTCATTTATTACTATTGTTTGATTTTTCCTCTAATGATTTATAAAGTCCTTCATGTGCTTGAATATATTTTCCTGTATTTCTTGGAGTGTTTTATTTTCATCCTTCAAGGATTCTATTAGTTTCAGTTTCATGAGGTCCCATTGACTAATTGTTGTTCTTAGTGTAGTGTTCTGTTCAGAAAGTCATAACTTGTACCAATGCATGCAAAGCTATTCCCCACTTTGTTTTCCATCAGGTTCAATGTGTCTTGTATTATGCTGAGATCTTTGATGTACTTGGATTTTACTTTTGTGTGGAGTGATAAATCTGTGTCTACTTGCATTCTTCTACATGCAGATATCCAGTTAAACCAGGACTAATGTTGAAAGTGCTTTCATCTTTTCCATTGTGCATTTATATCTTCTTTATTGAAAATCAGGAGTCAATAGGTATATAGATTTATATTTGGGTCTTTGCTTTGATTCTTTTGATTGACCTGTTTTTTTTATGCCAATACCATGAAGTTTTATTACTATAGCTCTATAGCACAACTTGAAATCAGGAATCAGGGACAGCAATACCACCAAATGTTCTTTGCCTGTTCATGATTGTTTTAGCTATCCTTGGTTTTCACACCTGTCAGATGGCTAGAATCAATAACACAAGTGACAGCTCATGCTGGCAATAATGAGGAACAAGTAGAAAACTCCTCTGTTGATGTTAGGAGTGCAAACTTATACAACCTTTATGGAAATCAATATGAGGGTCTTCAGAAAATTGGGAATTTATCTACCTCACACCCAATTATATTACTCATATATTACTGAAAGGATATTCCATCCTACCACAAAGACATTTCTCACCCATGTTCATAGTGGTTTTATTCATAATAGCCAGAAACTGGAAACAAACCAAATGTCTTTCAACTGAAGAATGGATAAACAAGATATGCTACATTTATACAATGGAACATTCAACTGTTAAAAGTGACATCATGAAATTTGTAGACACATGGATGGAAATAAAAAAAATCATTCTGACTGAAGTAACTCAGACTTAGAAAGAAAAACATGATATGTGCTCATTTAAAGTGGATATTAGTTGTTATATCAATAATAATCATACTACACCCACCAATCCATAAAGGCTAAGTAGCAAGGAGGACTCTAAGAGAGATGCATGGATCATCTTGGGAAGCAGAACTAGAATAGAGTATGGTTGTCTAAGGAATCCTGACTAATTTATCTTTTTTTCCATATACCCTATGACTTAGTACAATAATGGCAAAATAATGGGGTAGAACCTTTCATCACAAACCCACTTCCAGGAGCACAAATGCATGACTTTCCCATTATCCCTTGCAGCTAAGTCCAGCCACATTCCTCATTATTAACAACCAATGGTCATTACTAAGAGGTAGTCTTGGGAAGTGTTTCTCTGTTCCATATTCTCCCCTTAATTCTACTCACAGGGCCAGAAGATCAAGAAGTCAATTGTTAGGAAGATCCATAGAAGCGATCAGGCCTGAATCACCTGGGGGTGAGGGTGACTGCTTGACTCTTATAAATAAATATCACCCTGACTAGAGAGAGAAGTAAGAGCACACAAAGATGACACACTTTAAAGCAGTGTTTTCAAGCATACACGTTCAAACATAAGGCAAGATTCTAAATACTAGAAATGTTTTCTGAAGAGGGAAAAATAGGCTCCGTGCCATTGCATGAAACTCCTGATGGCAGTATACTAGTTCAGGGGGAAGTGGGAGTTAATATTCATTATCTAGTTAAAAACTTAAGTGTTCTTATGAATTGGGAAAGCATTGTAGAGAATAAGCAAAATTCTGCAGTATGGAGAGCTCAAGGATCGTGAGCAGAATTTGGAACAAATAGTGTAACTAGTTTAAGGCCTAATGGAGATTACTTTGAAAAGACTTATTATTCATGGAAATATTCTTGTGACTCATATATTATGCTTCATAAAGCTTATAGCATCGACCTTAAAGATCACATTTACTAAATGAAATTTCTTGAAGGTTAATCTTTTTAATGTCCTTTAAAATACTAAAAATTTTAAAAAGATAGAAATTATGGGGTAAAGTAATTTATTTCTCCTATATATGTAAATAAAATTCTGTCTATTCACACTCTATATTACCTTATTCTACAATTTTGCTTGTAATGAATACACACACACACACACACACACACACACACACAGAGCCTGTATAGTATGAACAAGATTATTATTGATTTTCACTAATACCGTAAATAAAATAAAATATTACCAGCATTAGACATCAAAGATTTTATTCTACTTTTCTCTTAATAGCAAATAACTCTTCATGTTACTTGATAACTTTTAAAATTATACTGCTTGCAGTTTGTGTGTTTTGTATGCATGCATATAAAGGGTGTACATGCTTGTTTCCAAAGCATATATTTATCAAAATAGTATGTAAATATATACACATGTATATAAATATGAATATATCTATATCTAATATATATTTACACACTATTTTAATAATCAGAACATAAAGGAAAATACCTTATTCCAGGATGTTATGTATTGTATTTTATTTTATGATATATATATATATATATATATATATATATATATATATATATAATACCTTATTTATATCACATTTCATTTGTAATCTCCTCATTCTTATCTTCCTGTTCCCACTCTCTCTCCTTCTTCCTCCATATCTGCTTCACATAAGCCTCTGGCCAGTGGCGTCCTCACCCCCATCACCATCTGACCACAGCCTATTAGGTCTCATCTGGATAGTCTGCATCCCTTTCTCTGTGTTCCCAAGGGGCTGTGATCAAATCAAGGATACCAGAGTTCATGTCAGAGGCAGACTACCACTCTCTCCACCCTTTATCCATGTGTAGAATGAGATTTCCATTGGCTACATCTGAACAAGGGTTCTAGGCTCTTGGCTTGCAGTGTCCTTGGTTGGTGTGTCAGATTGTGCAGACATTTTTGGGCCCATATCTGTCAGCCTTGATAGTGACCTTATGGAGTTTCTGGTTCCTCACCCCTGTTTTTCCATCTTCCATCTATTCCATATAACATGTAGCTTTTAACAAAGAGTTCAGCTTTGATTCTGAGTATCTGTCCTAATCCCTTGCAGGGTGAAGTCTCTCAGAGGAGATCTATGTTGGGCTAATATCCACTTATAATTGAATATATACCATGCATATCTTTCTGGGTCTGGGTTACCTCATACAGATAATTGTCTCTAGTTCCATACATTTGCCTGCATATTTCAAGATTTCCTTGTTTTTGATAGATGGATAGTATCCAATTGTGTAAATATACCACAGTTTCTTTATCATTCTTTGGTAGAGGGACTCTAGGATGTTTCCAGATTCTGGCTATTACAAATAAGGCTGCTATGAACATAGTTGAGCAAATGTCTTTGTTGTATTATAGTTGGGTCGTTAGGTAGCACTATTCCCAATTTTCTGAGAAAGTGCCAGATTGATTTTCAAGGTTGTTGGACATGTTTGCACTCTCACCAGCATCCTATCAGCAACCTTGCCAGCATCTAGCCATTCTGAGAGATATAAGATGGAATCTCAGAGTCGTTTTGATTTGCATTTCCCTGATGACTAAGGATGTTGAGCATTTCTTTAAGTGTTTCTCAGCAATTCAAGATTCCTCTCTTAAGATATCTGTGTTTAGTTCTGTACCCCATTTTTTAATTGGAATTTTTTTTTAATTTTTTAATTTTATTTAATTTTTTATTAATTTATTCTTGTTACATCTCTATGGTTATCCCATCCCTTGTATCCTCCCATTATTCCCTCCCTCCCATTTTCCCCTTATTCCCCTCCCCTATGACTGTTCCTGAGAGGGATTACCTCCCCTTGTACATGCTCATAGGGTATCAAGTCTCTTCTTGGTGACCTGCTGTCCTTCCTCTGAGTGCCACTAGGTCTCCCCCGCCAGGGGACATAGTCAAATGTGAGGCACCAGAGTACATGAGAAAGTCATATCCCTCTCTCCACTCAACTGTGGAGACTGTCCTGTCCATGCGCTAGATCAGGGTAGGAGTTTAAATTTTACCGCCTGCATTGTCCTTGGCTAGTACCTTAGTTTGAGCGGGACCCTTTGACCCAAATCTGCCTATCATAATGTTCTACTTGTAGGTTTCTAGGACCCTCTGGATCCTTCTACATTGCTATTCTCCCATTGTTCTCTCATCTAGAGTCCCAATAGGATGTCCTCCCCTCGGTCCCAGTTTCCTGGTAAGGGAAGGCTTTCGTGGGACATGCCCCTTGGGCTAGTATGCAGATATAAGTGAGTATATACCATTTGAGTCTTCCTGCTTCTGGGTTAACTCACTCATTATGATCATCTCTAGCTCAATCCATTTGTCCACAAATTTCAGGAATTCCTTGTTTTTAATAGCTGAGTAGTATTCCATAGTGTATATGTACCACAGTTTCTTTATCCATTCTTCTACTGAGGGACACTTAGGCTGTTTCCATGATCTGGCTATTATGAATAAGGCTGCTATGAACATGGTTGAGCAAATTTTCTTGTTGTGTGCTGGAGCGTCTTCTGGGTATTTTCCAAGGAGTGGAATAGCTGGGTCTTGAGGAAGCCCTATTCCCAGTTTTCTGAGATAGCACCAGATAGATTTCCAAAGTGGTTGTACTAGTTTGCATTCCCACCAGCAATGAAGGATTGGTGGTATTTAATTTCTTGGGTTCGTTATATATTTTGGATATTACCCCTTTGTAGAATGTAAGGTTGGAGATCTTTTCCCAGTCTGTAGGATGTCATTTTGTTCTATTGACAGTGTCATTTGCCTTACAGAAGCTTTTCAGTTTCATGAGGTCCCATTTGTTAACTGTTGATCTTAAAGCCTGAGCTGTTGGTGTTCTGCTTGTGAAGTTGTCTCCTGTGCCAATGACTTCAAGCTTTTCCCCAGTTTTCCTTCTAATAGATTTAGTCTGTCAGGTTTTGAGTTGAGGCCTTTAATCTGCTTGGACTTTAGGTTTGTGAAAGGTGATATATATGGTTCTATATGCATTTTTCTACATATAGACATCCAGTTAGACATGCACCATTTGTTGAAGAGGCTATCTTTATTCCATTGTATGGATTTTGCTTCTTTATCAAACATCAAGTGTTCATAGGTGTGTGGGTTTATTTCTGGGTTTTGATTTTATTCCATTGATCAACCATCTATTGCTATGCCATCACCATGATGTTTTTATTATTATTGCTCTATAGTATAACTTAAGATCTGTGATGGAGATTCCTCCAGAAGATCTTTTATTGTACAGGATTGCTTTAGCTATATTGGTTTTTGTTGTTGTTGCTTTTCCATATGAAGTTGAAAAATGATATTTGAAGGTCTGTAAAGAATTGTGTAGGAATTTTGATAGGAATTGCATTGAATCTTTAAATTGCTTTTGGTAAGATGGTCATTTTTATGTTGATTCCCCTTATCTATGACCATGAGAGATCTTTCCATCTTCTGATATCTTCTTTAATTTCATTCTTTAGAGACTTGATGATTTTTTTCATACAAGTCTTTCACTTGATTGGTAAGAGTTATATCATGGTACTTTATATTATTTGTGGCTATTGTGAAGGGTGTAATTTCCCTAATTTCTTTCTCAGCACATTTGTCATTTGTATACAGGAGGGCTACTGATATATTATATATATATATATATTTTTTTGACTTGACTTTGTATCCAGCTACTTTGCTAAAGATGTAGGAGTTTGCTGGTAGAATTTTTGGGATTATTTCCATATGTAATCATATCATCTGCGAATACTGGTACTTTGATTTCTTCTCTTCTAATTTGTATCCTCATGATATCCTTTTGTTGCCTTATTGTTCTAGCTCGGTTTTCAAATACTTTATTGAAGAGATACCGAGAGCATGGATAGCCTTGTCTTGTCCCTGATTTCAGTGGAATTGATTTAAGTTTCTCCACAATTTAATTTGATGTTGGCTATAGGCTTGCTATATAATGCCTTTATTATGTTTAGGAATGCGCCTTGTATCCCTGCTCTCTCCAAAACTTTAAACATGTATGGGTGTTGGATTTTGTCAAATGTTTTTTCAGCATCTAAGGAGATAGCATTTGGTATTTTCTTTCAGTTTGCTTATATAATGGATTACATTGATGGGTTTCCACATATTGATCCATCCCTGTATGCCTGGGATGAAACCTATTTGGACATGGTGAATGATATATTTGATTTGTTCTTTGATTTGGTTTGTGAGTATTTTATTGAGTATTTTTACAACAATGTTCATAAGAGAAATTCATCTGAAATTCTCTTTCTATGTTGAGTCTTTCTGTGGTTTAGATATCAAGGCAACTGTGGCCTCATAGAATGAGTTTGGTAATGTTCTTTTTGTTTCAATTCTGTGGAGTAGTTTGAAGAGAATTGGTGTTAGTTCTTCTTTGAAGGTCTTATAGAATTCTGCACTTAATCCATCTGGCCCTGGACTTTTTTTGGTTGGGAGTCTTTTGATGACTGCCTCCATTTCCTTAGGAGCTATAGGACCATTTAGTTTGTTTATATGATCATGATTCAATTTTGCTAATTGGTATATATCAGAAAAACTGTCCATTTCATTTAGATTTTCTAATTTTGTGACATATATACTTTTGAAGTAAGACATATGATTCTTTGGATTTCCTCAATGTCTGTCTTATGTCTCCCTTTTCATCTCTGATTTTTCTAATTTGAATATGCTCCCTTTGCCTTTTAGTTAGTTTGGATAAGGATTTGTCAATTTTGTTGATTTTCTCAAAGAACTAGCTCTTAGTTTTGTTGATACTTTGAGTTGTTCGTTTTGTTTCTAATTTGTTGATTTCAGCCCTGAGCTTGATGATTTCTCACCATCTACTCTTTAGTGAGTCCACTTCTTTTTGTCCTAGAGCTTTCAGGTGTGTTGAATCTCTCCCATTTAGTTAAAAATGCACTTATGGCTATGGGCTTTCTTCTTAGCATTCCTTTCATTGTGTCTCATAAGTTTCGGTATGTTGGGCCTTCATTTTCATTGAATTCTAAGGACTGTCTTAATTTCTTTTTTTTTTTTTATTTCATGCCTTACCCAAAGGTGATTAAGTAGGGAGATATTCAGTTTCCATGAGTTTGTAGGCTTTCTGTTGTTTCTGTTGTTGAGTTTCAGCTTTAATCCATGGTGGTCTGATAAGATGCAAGGGATAATTTCAATCTTTTTGTATCTGTTGAGGCTTGCTTTATGACCAAGAATATGGTCAAAGTTTCTGAGAGGTGCTGAGAAGATGATATAGTTTTTTGTGTTTGGGTGAAAAGGTCTGTATACATCATTTAGGTCCATTTGATTCATGACATCTACTAATTTCATTATTTCTCCATTTAGTTTCTGCCTCAGTGATCTATCTATTGAAGAGAGTGTGATATTGAAGTCTCCCAATATTAATGTGTGTGGTTTGATGTGTGATTTAAGCTTCAGTAAAGTTTCTTTTATGAATGTGGTGCTCCTGCATTTGGGGCATAGAAGTTCAGAATTGAGACATGACCTTGGTGTATTTTTCCTTTGATGCATATGAAGTATCCTTTCCCATCTCTTTTGATTCGTTTCAGTTGAAAGTCTATTTAATTAGATACTGAAATGGTTACTCCAGCTTGTTTCTTGGGTCTATTTGCTCGGAATACCTTTATCCAGCCCTTCATTCTAAGGTAATGTTTATCTTCATTGCTGAGGTGTGTTTCTTGTATGCTGGAGATCGATGGAACTTGTTTTCACATCCACTCCGTTAGCCTGTGTGTTTTTATTGGGGAGTTGAGGTAATTGATTTTGAGAGATATTAATGACTAGAGGTTATTGGTTCCTATTCTTTTAATGTTGGTAATGGTAGAGTGTGTGTGTGTGTGTGAGCTTCCTTTCTTTTGAGTTTGTGCGGTTATTTATTTCCTTTGTTTTCCTTGATAAAGTTACCCTCCTTGAGTTGGAGTTTTCCTTCTAGTATCTTCTGTAGGACTGGATTTGTGGGTAGGTACTCTTTAAACTTGGTTTTGTAGTAGAATCATTTGTTTTCTCCATCTATGGTGATTGAAAGTTTTGCTAGATATAGAAGTCTGGGTTGGCATCTGTAGTATCTTAGTGTTTGCATGACATCTCTTCAGGCCCTTCTGGCTTTCATACTCTCTGTTGAGAAGTCAGATGTAATTCTGATAGATTTGCCTTTATATGGCTTGGCCTTTTTTCTCTTGCAGCTTTTAATATTCTTTCTATGTTATGTATGTTTCTTGTTTGGATTATTATGTAGTGAGAGGGTTTTCTTTTCTGGCCTAATCTATTTGGTGTTCAGTAAATTATTGGTATATTTATAGGTATTTCTTTCTTTATGTTAGGGAAGTTTTTTTTAGTGATTATGTTGAAAATGTTTTCTGGGCCTTGCAGCTGGGCGTCTTCTATTTCTTCTACCCCTATTATTCTTAGGTTAGGTCTTTTCAGTGTCTCAGATTTCTTGGAAGTTCTGTGTTAGGAGCTTTTTAGATTTAACATTTTCTTTGACTATTTTGAAATTTTCAGTCATATTTTGTGCTCCCGAGATTCGATCTTCCGTCTCTTGTTTTCTGCTGGTGAGGCTTGTGCCTGTACTTCCTGTCCTCTTCCGTAGGTTTTCCATTTCCAGGACTGTCTTGGATTGTGTTTTCTTTTGCTTCTAACTCCATTTTTAAGTCCTGAATAATTTTATTCATTTCCTTTTCCTGTTTGATTGCAGTTTATTGTCTTTTGTTTACTTCTTTAAGTGATTTGGTCAACTCTTTTAACATTTTATTTGTATTACTTTTTTAGTTTGAGGGACTTATTTTCCTCCTTTAAGGTCTGTATTATTTTCATAACCTCGAATTTGAAATCCCTGTGCACTGGGTATGGTAGTATCTCCAGGGCTTGTGGTATTGGTGGGACTGCTGGGTTTTGGTAGTATCAAATGTCCCAGGGAATTGTTGCTTGTGTTCTTATGCTGACCTCTTCCCATTGTGATGTCTCAGATGTAAGCAGATTTGGTGGTCTCTGAGGATCAGAAGGTTTAGGGATAGATAAAGACGATGGGGCTTTGGTCCTGCATCTTACTAATTTCTGCTGGATTCATTGTCTCTGTTCACTCCCCATTTATGACCTAGGTAGACCAGGCCAATGGGGAGCAGGGAGAAAGCTATCAAAGCAGAGAGCTGCTTCGGTGGGCTTCTCTGGTTTCTCTGAGCAGAAGGCAATGGGACTTTGTTCCTGTACCAAGCCCAACTCACCTTTGCTGTGTTCACTATCTCTGTTGGCTCCCTGTTTGTGAGCCAGGTATACCAGGCAGCTGTGGAGCATATGGAAAGATACCGAGCAGAAAGCTGTTCAGGTGGGTCTGCTTGCCTCCTAGGGGTGGAGGTCAATGAGCGATGCTGGTATTTTTGCAAGCTAGGGCTCTCTCTGAGCCCCGAGAAGTCAGAAACAGCCAAACAGCCAGGCATGTGGCTATTTCTTGGAATGAGCACTCTGTGCCTGCTTGGACCCTGAAACCTTCTGTGGATTTACTGGGTGATCTGAAGTCAGTGTTCCAGACTGTGGTGTCTGCTCTGGTATATTTGCAGGCCACAGCTCCCTCTGAGCTCTGGTAGTTTAGAAGCTGCCCCCTATTCAGGCATGTGGTGCTAGTCTTCAGAGTGTGCATGCTCATCCAGGAAGGGACCTGACTTTTTGTGGATTAGTCTAGTGGTCCAAGGACAGACCCAACAGTTTGGACCCCTCTCATTTGTGGGTCACCACAGGTGCAGTGGTGTGTTATGGTTCTCAGATTGGTCATTAGGTCCCGGTACAGTCACTTCTGTTCTGCTGCTAATGTGTTCAGTGCCGCCGTCGTGGACCCTCTCCAGTAGTTTCCATTTTTAGATAATCAAAATTATTTGAACTTCTCCCAGATCTTTATTTTGATGCTTACATCTTGCAATTGAAGAAGGATATAATTATTCCCACACATCTACAGTCATGAGCCTTTTACGTCTTCTTGTTCGTAGTCTCTTGAATACATGCATTTAAGTCCAAGAATCCTTCCTGTGTGTATCACTACTTACAGTTTGAAAGTTGCACTTTTGAGAGGGACATAAGAACAATCACAACAGGCATAGCCTCCACAGACAGCCCTGATGCAGGAAAGTCACCTCACCAGAGGCCAAATATATTCCTTCCTGAAAAGCCTAAACAGAACCATAATACTGCAGCTGTAAACAGACAACTTTCATGTAACAGTTACTGTTACTTATCCCTAGGATCAGGATGTGTGTTTAAAGTAGCTATTTAATGATTAAACAGTACTGACTCTAATCATGATGCACATGTGAAAGCTGAGCATTCACAGCAAGAGGCCTTTTTATTAGGAGGATAATGCAGAATGCTTTGCAGAGCTGATTTGGTCTGTGTTTGTTTCCACCCCTTCGTTCCTTTATCCTTTTTTTCAAGGTCTAGATCTTCCTATGCAGAAAAGTAGGGTGTGCCCTTTTAGTGTCCTGTGGACTCATGAAATTTTTGAGAAGCATGTCTTAAAACAAATCCACAAGTCTGTCAATGTTACTATAGTCTGCGACTTCCTGACATAAAGCAACCAAATGTAATTGAACATGTGGGCTGTGGCTGAGGCCTCTGTGCTGCAGGTTTCCATCAATGATTAATACATCCAGACATGGAGCTGCTCTGCTGAACCTACAATTACTTCCACAGGAACAAAATCCCCTTGTAGTATCCTTATAATGCTGAGAGTTTCCTGTTTGCTATCTGCCTTCAAACAGTTGTTTGATTCATTTTTGAGCTCTCTCTTGGCTTGCTTAAATGGATCTAAAAAAGAGAGAAGGTACCTGATTTTTTTCAGAACTTTCCTATTGACTCAGAAGACAAAGTATTACAGGGAAGCTATAATAAGCAAAGAAACAAACAAAACTCAAAAAAAGCAAAGAAAAAAGATACAATTTATACACAACAAATAGTATGTTAATAAAAACACATCTTAATTAATATTGTCTAATTGCTTCTTCCTTGGAGTCCAGTCAGCTTTTTCTAAGAAATCTAACATAGTCAACATCTTAAGGTTCACAATATTTCTTTTAACTGAACTAAGAAAAATTTAATATAAAATTTCACCTTTCTATTGAAGAATGTTACATATGAAGAAAAAT
>OU015744.1:125445311-125469541 GCA_907169655.1 Acomys percivali | reverse complement strand
ACACACACACACACACACACACACACACACACACACACACACACACACAAACTCAGAACAAACAAGCAAAAAACACATTTAGTAAATCCCAAATCACAATTATAAAAGCACAGCAAATACATAATTATAAATATATGTAAGCATTTGGGATCTATCACTAATTATTCAATTGAAATAAAATCATCAGTGTTTAGTAGTTATAACATTTATGGCATCAAGCAATGCTTATTGTGTACAGATGAAAGTCTAATAGTTTCCTATTGTTTCTTAATGATTTCTGGTGATTTAGTTTAATCATATTTAGTATTCATTTCAATCGCAATGTATTTACACATTATGAAAGTGGCAAACCTGGTCATGCTAAGTTGTAGGAGTTGTAATCTTCAAAATGTGAATTTTAATTATCTTTGTAGGCTGTGTTTGTAGAAGGTTAAAAATAATGAAAGAGAGTGGAAAAGGAAAAGCTAAAAGAGGCTATCATGGCTATCCAGCAACATCCTACACATATGTTCATATTAAGGATGCTGGGTTCTCATACTGTGATGCTGTTCGTGTTTCCTTCCAAGTGCACAACCAGCAGGGATGCCAAGGAAGAGAAGCCCTGCTTAGCAGTTGGCATGGCTGGTCTCATGTATGTCATACTTTCCTCATAAAATGTGCTTTCTATACACAGTGGGAGGCTTTTCAAGCATAGAGTGAAATTATTGCAAATTCACGAAAGTGAATAAAACTTGAAATAATCATCTGAAGCAATTGTGTCAGTGGCAGTGAGTCAAATATCATGTATAGTTCTTGGGTGCAGCCTTTACAGACACACAAAAGTCATATATGCACAGATGATGTGAAAATAGAAGCAAAGGTGACCAGTGATCAAAAAAGGAAAGTAAGGACATTGGGAAGAGGAAGTGCATACTCGCAGTTCATTAGATAGTTGTATATAAATGCAATAATAACAGAAACAACTATCTGTCTAGTTTTCCATAAAGCAAAAAGAGTAAACTTATTTAGTGCATTAAAAATAATGGACATACTGTTTTAAATCTGACAATGTTTTCATTTTCTACAAATTTGTCCTACAAATTTGATCTAGGGTCATTGATATGAACAAGCTAAAACTCAGTATTTGTAGTAAACACCTTAGTACCACTCCCCACAGCTTTAACTCTTTACTTTCTGTGCCGGAAGCAAGGCTAGGGGAAAGCTCTGCCCCTTGTTCTATGCCATGTGGAAAACTGCATTGGGCACGTTTATCAAACACACTCCAGCAGGAAGCCCTCAGGAGACGTATGCTGATTCAAATCTACTTTCCATGAAGCCAGTGGCAATAACAGCTTTCTCTGTGAGTGCCCTGAGCTCTGTGGTGAGAGGCAGAGGAGTGCCTCCGAAGAATTCTTTGTTCTTCATCTCCAACCCTGTGAATCAAGCTAGCTTAGACAATAAAGGAGTGGTAATGCCATTAATCACCTGATCTTAAGATAAAATTAGTCTAGATGTGACAGCTGGGCTTGGTTTAATCAAAAGGTGCCTTACAGGTGAAGAGAAAGAGAGACAGCAGTTAGAAGATACTGGGTCTAGTGTTGCTGGCTTTGACATTGGGACTATAAGGCAAGGAAAGCAGTTGTCCCTGGAATCTGGAAGACAGGGACAAGCAGCGTCTTCTAGAGTATTCACTAAGGAAGGGAACTCTTCCCATCCCTTGATGTTAGACCGCTACGATAGTTACACTTCTGATTTACATGACTAAAAAATAATATATTTGTCTGTTATTACTAACATAGTACTGATTTGTTACAACAGCTGTAGGAAAACAAACAAACAAACAAAACACTATTACAGCAACTCAGTAGCGAGCAGAGGAAAAGTCCCACTCTCTCAAGTGAGCAATAGCACCATGAATGAAGGTTTCCATTCCCACAAGCATTTGTAGTTTTCTATGGAAAACACATAGCATATAAATATTATTTGCTATGAAAAACTGAGTATATATATACATATATAAACATATAATGTATAAATTTTGTTCTCTATATAATTGTTTAATCATGGTTATATAAAATTAAAATCACATATAAACATTTATCTTTTTTTTTTCAAACATGGTCTCTCTGTGTAGCCTTGGCTGGCCTGTACTCACTTTGTAGACCAGGCTGCCCTCGAACTCATAGTGATCTGCCTGCTTCTGCCTCCCGAGTGCTGGGATTAGAGGCATGAGCCACCATGCCCAGCTAAAAATTTATCTTTTAAAAGGTAAAAATTTTAATCAATTCATTCTAGAAAGTAGGCATTTATTTCTTTACCTGTAAATCAATATACTTGGAAAACATCATTTGATTAAAATCTGACTTATTCCACAAATTAACTCTGTATTTTTCATAAAATACTGGAATACTAACAGTTAAAAGAAAATACAATATTTTGATATGCATATTTCCATTAAATATACACCAGAGAGAAAATTAATACCCTGAGGGGATGTGCAATATTATTTCTAAGGTTCATATGGAGTTGCTTCACTTAAATACATTTCTCAATAACTTTTTATTAGAAGAATGTAAGAGAGAGTGTATGCTATGAGTATAAAAATCACAAATAGGAGGAGGTAAGGATAAAGGGAGGAAAAAAAGCAGAGAGAGAGAGAGGAAAGATTAGAAGGGGGAGAAAGAGGAGGACAGGAAAAGTGAAGAGAAGGGAGGGAGGGAAAGAAAGAAAAGGGAGAGATAGCGGAGAAGAGAGGTGCAGGAAGGGGAAAGAGGGAAGGGAAAAGAAGTAAAAGAGAGAACATATATGCATAGCTATTTACTTCCTCAAAGCAAAAATGCTATTTTCATGAACTTTAAGGTCTGTAGGAATGTTCTCAACAGCAGAGAGCCAGCACTTTATTCACTTTGTTCTGTTCTGTTGAACTTGTCTCCTTGTGTGGAGTAGAGGCAAGGCAACCTCACATGAGATTGCTCAAAGGCATCACCCTCAAGGCACAAGCTCATCTGTTTAATCTTGACAGCACTCTCAGGTTATTTTTTCTATTTTCATCATGGCTTCCATGGACAAAAAAACAGTTAGTGAGAGGCAGGAGATGTTGCTGTACTTTGGGATTCTTTGGGCAAATCATTTAATAACAAGCATAGCCCCCACCTTTTTTCAACTTCTTCATTTGGGTATAAAGACAATTCTTTCAGTGATTTCTGAAGCTGTTTGGAATATGCAATTCTGGGATGTTAAGGACTCTGAGCTCTTCACCTATCCAGCATTACCCTTTATATTTCTGGTCCTCATCCTGGAAGCTTACATCATTGCTTCTCTAGCCATGTTCTAAGTTCATTAGATGCTTCTACAAGAAGAATGTAGTCCATAAATCAATTAATTTATAATAAAATGATACAAGAATGCAGTGATATTTTAAGGGGAGGGCCTTTTTGTGGTCGACATTTGGAAGATAAGCATATTCCTGTTTATTGCCATGGACCATAGCACAGCTTGCGATACAGAACAAAGTTAGTATGCATAACTTGCACTCATCCAATAGATTTATAAAAGTCATTTAAAAGGAAGCTTACATGCCTCTTTAAGTCTACCTAGATATTAATGTGCATTATCATACAAATAAGTAAAATTTCTAGAAATTGCTATTTTCTATACTCGTTTCTAGACTACAGGAGTACTTTTTCTCACAGTTTGCGTGTGATGTGAAACCCTTCCCACTGCTAAAGAAATGGTAGAATTCGTAAGAATCCAGAAAAGAAATCCTGGGGCCAGGTCTATATCTTTCATATGACCATCAGTAATCCATTTCTTTATTCAATTTATTAATCGTTGATGTTTTTCCATTGTTGAATACTAAGCTACGAAATATATGGTCTCCAATCAATGAAGCACCAGAGACACTGAGGAGGAAACTCTCCAATAAGGAAGCATTAGGACAGGGTGTATCCCAGGATATCAGAGTATAGGATGGCTACCATTCTTCTAAGAGTTGGCAAAGACTATTGTAGATGGTTGCATGACATATTGCCTTTCATTTATTACATAAATTTCAAGCAAGCAATGACCTTGTCTGTAACATAATCACATCTTTCCAATAATCTCTTACAAATTATGAGTACGTTGTGAATTCCAAGCAGGCATATACATTTTAAGTATGTCATGCAGCAAGCTAATTTTCTTTGCTCTGGACCTTCCTCTTTCTATTTGTTCTTCCTCCTCAGATCGCCCTTCTTGTTTTGAATGCTATGCCATTTGTCATCTTTGCAGAGGGCTAATTTCTACCGAGGTAGAGCACATAGAAATAAGCATGAAGCATCAGTAATTTAGCTTAAATAGGTAGACAACAAATTCAAGATAAGAATTCATATATGTTGCTCTTCTGTTGTTGTCTGAATATAAGTTTTATACATGATCAGATACAGAATATTACACATAGGCTGTACTTCCTGCTGGTAGATTCAGTTGTATGAAAAGATGTCAGATGATAGAATATTATCAGCTCAAAAATCACATCGTGTACCCCATCTTCAATTATGAAAAATGATGCCTCCCATTGCTATACATGAATAGATTCCTAATTAATCTTTAAACATTACTCATACTTTTAAAATGTACTTGTTGAGTAATTTCTTCCTTGACAAGAGTGGCTGTATATCCAAAATTTTAAAAAGTGCTTGCAAATGGCTATTATTTTTCCTTCTTTGCTCTTGTACATTTGTTAATTATCCTGCTTACGTCGATAAAATTTCTGTTATAATTTTAATAGGCTTTTGTTTTAAATGTGTCCAATAGCAAACTGTTAATTCAGTAAAGGCAAGGATTATGCTATTTAATGTATTATAAAAGGGCTGCCAGATAACATGTATCTAATCTCTACCAAGGTATGGCATAGGTACGTTGAATTTTAATTATTTATATCAGCTATGTAGACTGGATCTTATTACCATTTATGATCATATGTGACTTGTTAGATTGCTGGCTGGCCATTTGGAATGGGCTTTTGGTTGAAGAGGCAGAACTGGTGAGCTAAATGACATGCCAAGATCCTAAGTATATTGTATAAGCACTTTCTTTAGAGAGCTGTCGATGACATATACTACGTAACGTTTATAGAATATAATTCAGTTCTGAAGACTACTCTTCCTTAGTCTGTATGCAAAAGGGCCATACATTTGTGAGAATTTGGTACCAGGTATCAGCTTTTACTTACTATAGTGCTCTGCTTATCTTTCCTCATTACTATCAGCAAAACATCATCCTTTAACATTGACTGATTGTGGGTCTTCTAGAGGTAAGAGAGGCTATACTTCTAGAGGCGTTCTACGTAAAATGTCTTGTATAATGTTCTTATGGACTGTGTACATTTTCCCTTCGTTCATTCAAATGCTGATTTCTCTATCCCACCCTCCGGCTTTAACCTGGACACGGCATTGTGATGTTTCTTCTAAGTATCTCTTGTATCAAGTTTGTGTAGGAATTCATCAATGGTGAAAAAAAAATCTCTGAAAAAATGATGTTTTTATTAAAGAAAACGCACAAGTCACTTCCTCTGAAACACAGAGCAATACTTAGAAGAAGATCAAGAGGCAGAATCACACAAAGTTGTTCTATATTTTTATTAACAGTTTACCCTAGAGTTTGTTATTAAAGGTCCAGGTGGAGAAAAAAGTCAGTAAGAGAAAATAGAGTAAAAACACACCCACAAATGAATGAATAAATAAATGCACATCTCTTAGTATAGAAATTAGATAGACCACAGTATGATGAGGAGATGGGGAAGGAGAAATTCCTTAAAATTTAATGGAAGAATAAAATCATATATTAGATTAAACCAGACTACTCATTTTAAAGAATAAAAAACTCAATTAATTAATACTGTATAGCAAATAAAAAGTAAAACTTTGGAGCTGTGAGGAATAGTCCCACGGAGCTTGTTTTTTTAAAAAATAACAATGAGAAAGAAATAAACTGCCATCTGCTCATGTCCTACTGAGTCTAATATTTTCAACAACTAGTCATGCCACCAATTTTAGAGGACAAATTTTGTGACATATAGCCCACTGAATACATTGCTTTTTCTGTTCAATAAAGCTAAACATAATATTTTTATATAAAAAAGTTACATGGCATGTGAACTATCCTTGACCTGCATCGTTGGGCACTACCCCTGCAGTCACCAAGACAGATACCCCAGCTTCATATAGGTTAGACACTTCCCTCTATAAGCCTCTGCCCTGCCCCTGGCCCTGGGACATGTTCAGCTGTCCTGAGCTATGTGCTATTCCTGACCTCCATCTGCAGTCACCACGGTGGATACCCCAGGAAAATCCAGCATCATACAGTCCCTTCACCCAAGTGGAGTGAATACTCCTGTATCATACTGGAACATCCATGGGACAACCAGATGGCTAAGGGACAGCATAAGAACACAATCAACAGGAGCCAAGTTAATATGACATCTTCAGAGCACAAAGATTCTACTAGAGCAAGCCCTGGATACCCTAACATAAATGAAGGACAAGAGAATGAACTCAAATCCAATTTTATAGACAAAGGCCTCTAAATAGGAAATGAATAAATCCCTAAGAGAAATACAAGAAAATACAGTCAAACAAGAGAAGGAGACGAATAAAACTGTTCAAGACCTTAAAATCAATAGAAGCAATAAAGAAAACACAAATTGAGAGAATCCGGGAGATAGAAAACCTACAGAAGAGAAAAGAAACAATAGAGGCAAGCATCACTAACAGACTACGAGAGATGAAAGAGAGAATTTCAGGTGCAGAAGATACGATAGAAAAAAGTTGTTTCATCAGGCAAACAAAATGCTAAATCTAAAACATTCCTGAAAGCAAACATCCAGGAAATCTGGCATACTATGAAAAGACCTAAAATAGAGTAACAGGAATAAAAGAAGGTGAAGATACCCAGCTCTGATGATCAGAAAATATTTTCACAAAGTCATAGAAGAAAATTTCCCCAACCTGAAGAAAGAAATGACTTTAAACATAAAAGAAGCTTGCAGAAGACCACTTAGATTGGACCAGGAAAGGAAATTCCCCTGTCACATAATAATCAAAACAATAAATCTACAGAACAATAACAACAACAACAACAACAACAGACTTCTAAAAGCAGCAAGGGAAAATGGCCATGTAACATACAAAGACAGACCTATCTTATCAGAGTTACTACTTCTCAACAGAGAGACTAAAAGCTAGAAGGGCCAGAAAGATAGATGTCTTGAAACCACTTAAGATACATCACGGATATAAGTGAGTATATACCATCTGAGTCTTTCTGCTTCTGGGTTAACTCACTCATTATGATTATTTCTAGCTCAATCCATTTGTCCACAAATTTCGGGAATTCCTTGTTTTTAATAGCTGACTAGTATTCCTAGAGTATACATACCACAGTTTCTTTATCCATTCTTCTACTGAGGGACACTTAGGCTGTTTCCATGTTCTGGCTATTATGAATAAGGCTGCTATGAACATGGTTGAGCAGAGTTTCTTGTGTGCTGGAGCTTCTTCTGGGTATATTCCAAGGAGTGGAATAGCTGGGTCTTGAGGAAGCCCTATTCCCAGTTTTCTGAGATAGCACCAGATAGATTTCCAAAGTGGCTGTACTAGTTTGCATTCCTAGCCCAAGGAGCATGTCCCATGAAAGTCTTCACTTACCAGGAAACTGGGACAGAGGGGAGGACATCCTATTGGGACTCTAGATGAGAGAAGAATGGGAGAATATCAAAGTAGAAGGATCCAGAGGGTCCTAGAAACCTACCAGAAGAACATTATGATAGGCAGATTTGGGCCCAGGGGTCCTGCTCAAACTATGGCACCAGCCAAGGACAATACAGGCTGTAAACCTCTCCAGATCTAGCCAATGGACAGGACATTCTCCACAGTTGAGTGGAGAGTGGGGTATGACTTTCACACATACTCTGGTGCCTCATATTTGACCACGTCCCCTAGATGGGGAGACCTGGTACCACTCAGAGGAATGACAGCAGGTCACCGAGAGAAGAGACTTTATACCCTATGAGCATATACAGGGGAAAATGGGAGGGAGGGGAGAATGGGAGGATACAAGGGATGGGATAACCATTGAGATGTAATATGAATAAATAATAAAAAAGATATATCACAGATGCCAACTGGACTACAATACCCAGAAAAACTCTCAATCACCATAGATGGAGAAAACAAGGTATTCTAAGACAAAACTGAATGTAAACAATATCTAGCCACAAAGCTAGGCCTACAGAAATTACAAGAAGGAAAAATCTAAATCAAGGAGGTTAATTAAACCAAAGTAAACATAAGCAAAAACAAAAGAAGGGACGCACACGTGAACATACATACTAACACCACCAACATCAAATTAATGGTAAATAACAACCAGTGGTTTTTAATATATCTCAAAATAAATGGAATCAATCCCCCAGTAAAAAGACACAGGCTCACACAATGGATGAAAAAACAGGATCCATTATTCTGTTGCTTACAAGAAACACTCCTTAGCCACAAAGATACATTTCCTGAGAGTAAAGGGCTGGAAAAAAGTTCTCCAATCAAGCCGACTCAAGAATCAAGCTGTAGTGGCTATTCTAATATCTAGTAAAATAGATTTTAAGCAGAAATTAATCAAAAGAGATAGGCACGGACATTTCATACTCACCAAACATCTATGCCCGAAACAGAAGGGCACCCATTTTTGTAAAAGGAACATTAGTAAGCATAAATTGCATATTAAACCCTTCACATTAATAGTGGTAGACTTCAACGCCGCACTCTCACCACTGGACATCGAGACTGAAACTAAACAAGGAAATAATGAAACTAACTGAAGTAATGAAACATATGGACTTAATGGATATTTACAGAACATTTCACCCAAACATAAACAAATATATTTTCTTCTCAGCACCGCAGAGAACCTTCTTCAAAATTGACCACATAGATGGGCACAAATCAAACCTCAAAAGATAGATGAAAATTGAAATAATTCCTTGTACCCTATCAGACCACCATGTATTAAAGCTGGACTTCAGCAACAACAGGAACAACAGAAAGCTTACAAACTCATGGGAAACTGAAAAGCTCTCTACTCAATGACCATTTGGTCAGGGAAGAAGGAATAAAAGAAATTAAAGAGTATCTAGAATTCAATGAAAATGAGGGCACAGCATGCTCTAACTTATAGGACACAATGAGAGCAGTGCTAAGAAGAAAGTTCATAGCACTACGTGTCTGGCAGAGATTTTACACTAGTGAGTTAATAGCACACCTGAAAGCACTAGAATGAAAAGAACCAAACACATCCGAGAGTAGTAGGCAGCAAGAGATGATCAAACTCATGGCTGAAATAAAAAAAATAGAAACAAAGAAAGAACAAAACAAACATCTAATATCCAATATATATAAAGAACACAAGAAGTTAAACACCACCAAACCAAATAACCCAATTGAGAAATGGGGCTCAGAACTAAATAGAGAATTCTCAACAGAGGAATATTGAATGGCTGAGAAACACTTAAAGAAATGCTCAACATCTTTAGTCATCTGAGAAATGCAAGTCATAACCACTCTGAAATTGCATCTTACATCTATCAGAATGGCTAAGATCAAAAGCTCAAGTGACACCCCATGCTGGAGAGGATGTGGAGAAAGAGGAACACTCATTCATTGCTGGTGAGAATGCAAACTAGTATAACCACTTTGGAAATCTATCTGACACTATCTCCAAAAACTGAGAATAGGGCTTCTTCAAGACCCAGCTATCCCACTCCTTAGAATATACCTAGAAGATGCTCTTCATACAAGGATATATGCTCAACCATGTTCATAGCAGCCTTATTCACAATAGCCAGAACCTGAAACACCCTAAGTGTCCCTCAGTTGAAGAATGAATAAAGAAATTGTGGTACATTTACACTATGGAATACTACTCGGCTATTAAAAACAAGAAAATCCTGAAATATGTGAGCAAATAGAAAGAACTAGAAATGGTCATACTGAGTGAGTTAAGCCAGAAGCAGAAAGACTCGTATGGTATATACTCACTAGCCCAAAATGCATGTCCCATGATAGTTTTCACTTACCAGGAGATTGGGATATATGTGAGAACATCCTACTGGGACTCTATGTAAGAGAAATATAGGAGATGGGGAAGTAGAAGCACACAGAGGGTCCTAGAAACCTACAAGAATAATCGTTAACAGGTGGATTGAGGTCCAGGTGGGTCTGCTCAAACTATTGCACTAACCAAGGACAATACAAGTAGTAAATATCGAACCCCTACTCTGATCTACGCAATGGACAGGACATTCCCCACAGTTATGTGGAGCGCAGGGAATGACTTTGAAATGAACTCTGATGCCCCATATTTGACCACCTCCCCTTGGTGGGGAGGCCTGATGGCACTCAAAGAATGAATAAGCAGGCTACCAAGATGAGAGTTGATAGCTTATGACCAAATAGTGGGGGAGGACGTCCCCTTCGGTCATAGACCTAGGGGAGAGGAATAGGGTGAAAGCAAGAGGTAGGGAGAAATGGCAGGATGTAAGTGATGGGATAACAATTGAGTTGTAATCTCAATAAATTAAAAATAATACAATTTTAAAAATACAGAGTCAACAAAAGCAAGAGCTGGTTCTTTGAGAAAATCAACATGATAGAAAAACATTTCACTAAACTAACTAAAAGGTAGTTAGAGAGTATCCAAATTAACAAAATCAGAAATTAAAAAGGGGATTTAACAACAGACCCTTAGGAAAGAATCCTAAGAATCATTAGGTCTTACCTCAAAAGCCTGTATTCCATAAAACTAGAGAATATAAATAAAATGGACAAATTTCTAGATAGATATGATTTACTAAAAATATATCAAGATCAAGTAAACTATTGAAATAGTCCTATAAATGCTAAGGATATAAAAGCAGTTATTAAAAGTCCACCCCCTCAAAAAAAAGCCCAGGGCTGAATGACTTTAGTGCAGAATTCTACCAGACTTTCAAAGAGCTAACTCCAATACTGTACATACTATTCCACAAAACAGAAACAGAAGGAACATTGCAGAACACACTCTATGCGTGACTCAAAGAAGAAAGAAAATTTCAGACCAATCTCCTTTATGAAAGTTGATTCAAAGACACTTAGACACTCAACAAAATACTCCCAAAGCAAATACAAGAACACATCAAAGGTACTACCCACCACGATCAAACAGGCTTCATTCCAGGGATGTAGAGATTGTTCCATATACAAAACTTCATCAATATGATCCACCATATAAATAAACTGAAAGAAAAAAAAACCTAAGTCATCTCACTAGATGCTAAAAATCCTTTGACAATATCCCAAACCCTTTCATACTTAAAGTCTTGGAGAGATTGAGGATACAAGGGGGCATATCTAAACACAAGAAAGGCAATATACAGCAAGCCAGTAGCCACCCCCTGACACTATTAACAATATTTTGCTATGCTTGCAGACAGCAGCCTAGCAGAGGTCTCCTCTTAGATGTTCCACACTACAGTGGTTTGAAACAGATGCCAAGACTCACAGCCAAACATTGGGTGAACTGTAGGGAGTCTTCTGGCAAAGTGAGATGGTGAAGCAAAGGACCTATGGGTGACAGGAGCTCCACAAAAAGACCAGTGGAGCCAACTAACCAGGCCCCAGAGTAGCCTGTGGAGACTGAAGCACTGTTCAAGGACCATGCATGGTTCCCCTAGGGCCCCTTCACAGATGTAGCCAATGGGCAGCTCGGGCTTCCTATGGGTCCTCTAATAAGGCAACAGGAGCTGCCCCTGACATGGACTCTGTTCCCTACTTTTGACCACTTCTCCAGGTGAGACTGCCTTGCCAGGCCACAGAAGGCAGAGGTTGATGCCACTTGATGAGCTGGATGTGGGTGTCTCTTCTTTTCAAAGAATAGGGGAAGGGGGTGGGGAAAGATGGAGGGAGGGTGGAACTGGGAGAAGAGGAGGGAGAGGGCTACAAATGGGCTGTAAAATAAATAAATAAATAAAAATAAATAATAAAATAACTTGAGTGACAGCACATGATGGTGAGGATACGGAGCAAGGGGAACATTACTCCATTGCTGATGAGGATGTATACTTGTACAACCACTGCAAAAATAAAGATAGAGTTTTTCAGAAAATTGAAAGGAGATCTACCTTGAGACCCAGCTACACCACTCCTGGGCATATACTCAAACGGTGCATCACCTTAGCACAAGGAAACTTGCTCAACTCTGTTTATTGAAGCTTTATTTGTAATAGCCAGAACTGGAAACAACCTAGATGTCCCTCAACTGAAGAATGGATAAAGAAGATGAGGAACATTTACACAATGGACTACTATTCATATATTAAAAACAAGGATATCATTACATTGGCAGGCAAATCAATGACACTAGGAAAGAGCATCCAGAGTGAGTTAAACATTATAGACATTGTATCCAACTGCATTTGTAGATAGTTATTTTGTGAATATGAGTATTCTGTCTGCTTTTATGTCTGCACACCACATGCACACAATTCCAGTGAAGGCCAGAACAGTGCATCAGGATCCTCTGGAAGGAATTAGAGAAGCTGTGAGCCACCATTTGGATGCTGGAAACCAAACCCAGAGGCCTCTGAAAAAGAGCAAGATATCTATCTGAACCGCTGAGCCATCTCTTCTGCCTCTCAAATGCAATTACTGACTAGATTTTCTTCTGATTCATAGGAAAAGAAGGAAAGAATGTGGTAAAGGAAGGGGAAGGAATGCAGAAAGTGGAAAAGAGAGAGAAAGAAATGAAAGAAAGGAAGTTTCACAAAACATATTTAAGACAATCAAAGCACTATAACTGTGCATTAGGTATTTGAAAATAATAAATCATAGAAACTGGGTTGAAGCTAATGACAAAAATAGTTAAAATGTTATTATATCTGAGCAATGCATGTTACTATCCAGTTAGGGATCTGATACAATGCCTAGTGATATCTTTTAGTGTTCCAAGGGCATGCTGGGAGAGAGGGCAGCTCTATAGTTCATACCTGTGATACTCATGTCTTTGCAAAGTTATATGTAAAACCACTTGCTCCTAAGAAATTACTGTATAATGGGGAAAAGAAGAAAAACAGACTTAAAAAGTTAGAAAATGAGGTAAGTCCTAAATGTGGGTCATTAATACTTAGGAACAATTGTCAATTTTCTCTTTATATACATATGTTTAAACTTACCAAAATAAAACTTTGAAATGAATGAAGTTTTCAGAGTTATAGGATATTTTTAATAGATTGGTGTTTTACTTTTTTTAACAGGTGTCTTCTCTATAATCTCTAATTTACATAAATATGGTAGATTTCCTCAAATTTCTACATACTCACAGTATATTATATAAAATTGTTCTATCATTTACACTTTTAGAAGATGGTTTGCAATATAAAAGATTAATGTAGTTGACTATAAAGAGATTTTCCTGAGGAAAAGAGATACCCTTCTACTGATGACACAGATGGAGGTTGAAAGTTCTAATTATGCTTTGACGTAATTGTTAAGATTCAATACTAAAATCTCCAATGACAACATCAAAAACTGTAGATAAAGAGAAGTTGAGCTAATGCCTGCATAGTCTCTTTGGTGCAAAAAGGTACTGTGTAACCTATCAGAAAAGAAACGTAGACACCAATCTAGCCACACATTCTTTGACCTACAATCTGTCCTGTGTGGAAAATATGCTAGGACAGTGGAGGTACAGAACCGGTAAGATGTCTGACTTAAGGCCTAATCGATGAGGAGGAGCCCATATCTAAAACTGGTTGGGTATCCAAGAAGTAGATATTAGAGAAGCTAGGGTAAAAATCAAACATTGTTGAGTCCAGAAAAAAAAAAGCAATAAAATGATTCTTAGTGATAGTCGGCTAAACACATAGATTAGTGCCTTATCCAGCATCATCAGAGATACTTTCTCCAGCAGGTCGGAATAGATGCAGAGATTCACAGCCAGGTATTATGAAGAGATGAGTGTAATTTGGAGATCTCCATCAAATCCCTCCCTTCAGGTAATTCTGCAGGGGAGCTGATAGAAATATTATAAGGGACAGAAGAAATAGAGGGCACCAGGAGAACAAGGCCTTCTGAATCAACTGTATCAGCCACATATGAGCTCACAAAGACTAGAGCAGCAAGAACAAGGCCTGCATCTGTCTATACCTGGTCCTTTGCATAAATATTTCAGCTATTAGTTTAGGGTTTTTGATATGAAAAAATTTTAATAATCCCAAACCGATATGTTAACCATGTCAATCATTTAAGTATCAAAAACATAACAAAGATGATTACAACTACTGGAAAACACAAAATTGCCAAGACATGTGGAGGCAAGTTTTTGGGATCAAGAAGAGAAAATGAAAACTGTTTCTCCACAGAAAGTCCCCAAACCAACCACAACACAAGTAACTCAGAACATAATATGTTAAATTTTCAGAAGACAAAAAACAGTGAAGGGCTTTGGTCTAAGTGGCCCACGCCTGTAATCCCAGCACTCCAGGAGGCAGAGGCAGGTGATCTCCATGAGTACCTCTGCCTCATAGCTTAGGATTTTTATGGGATTCCTGACATCGAGAATGAGGAGTTCTCTTTTGCCTGCTCTTGTGTCTCTTTTCTTCTGTTTGGGTGGCCATGTCCAAAAAAATACTTGCTTCATCTTATTATATTTTATTTGTCATATTTGGTTGTTATCTCTTAGAATTCTGTTCTTTTCTAATAAGAGACAGAAAAAGAATAAACCCAGAGGGAAGGGGAGGTACGGAGGAACCAGAAGAAGTAGAGTCAGGGGAAATTATAATTAGATGTCTTAGTTAGGGTTTTATTACAGTGAGGAGACACCATGGCCATGGCAGTTCTTATAAAGAGAAATATTTAATTGGGGCTGGTTTACACTTCAGAGGTTAGTCCAGTATTGTGATTGGTGGGAAACATGGCAACAGGCAGGCAGATATGGTGCCAGAGAAAGAGCTGAGGGTTCTACGTCTTGATCTGCAGGTAACAGAAGAAGACTGTGAGACACATTGGCACACCTCAGCATAGACCTGAATGTCCACTTCCACAGTAACATACTTCATCCAACAAGGCCACACTTCCTAGTAGAGCCACTTGCTATGGGCCAAGTTTTCAAACACACGAGTCTATGGGGGCCACTTCTATTCAGACCATCACATTAGGATATATCGTATGAGAAAAGAATCTATTTTTAATTTTATAAAAGGAAAAACTATGGACTGCCTGGGAAACTTTCAAAACGTAAGTCAGAGGTAGGGAGCGATGCCAACAGAGCTCTCTTATAAACTCAGTGCTGCTTTACTGTTCTTGATGCAACAAACCCTCAGGAAACAACTATAAAAAGTTGTGAACAAATCTATAGAGAAACTTAATTTAGGAAAGTTGGAATATCAATTTAAAGGAGTATTTGGATAGTTCAATGACGCCATCTCCTCGTTACTTTACTTATCATGTACATGCTCATTATACATCACAAAATGTATCTTGAGTTTTCCAAAACGTCCTTTTCATTAAATATGGAATGAATATTCTATGTGATGAAAAAGAATTGTGCCATATTCCAGTTAGCAGTATTTACTCAGTGATATATAAAATAATGGTTCTTCCTAGAATTAATGAAATGAAATGTAGTGTCTGAAAGTGGAAAACATGAAGGTTTACTAAATTTGGGTGGGTTGGATAACAATTCGTGTCTGCTGCAGAAAATTACAGATGACCAAACTGTACTTTCATGTTAGCAACTGTTTTTAAGATATATTGTTATTTATATCAATATACACTAAAGTTAGAGAAAAAACCCAATTAATAATAGCAGGGCACTGGGCTCTGATCAGGGAAGCCTCTGTCCACACACACTTGCTGGAAAGACACTCTTCTAGCTCCAAATTATCCAAATTATCCAAATTATCATCAGAACCGCAAAAAGATTGCAGCTCAGAAAGATTCCTCATCATTCTGAAGATCTGTAACAGAGCTGCTAAATGTGAAAAGCAAGTGTATGATTTAAACCAACTGTATGATTTAACTGTCTTTAATCTTCATAGGCTTACAATTAACAAGTATTTAAATGTAAAGTTCTAATATGTATGAGATAATATTATACCAAGTAGTCATAAAAAGAACTCATGGTTTCCATGTTTTATTTTAACTGTGCAAAATGAAGGAAATTCTAATTAGTAATACTACTTTAATCCAATTCCTAGGTAGAAAAACAACCAGGCTTCTGTTGGGGGCTTACATTATATAAAATCTATCATTTCTTAATTGAGTTTACTTATTATTTAATCTCATTCATCTGATGCTATCAATGACTTTGACACTAATTTAAATATATTACAATAATGAGAAACTTTCTTTCTTTACTGAACAATTTTCCCCTTTTTCTTTTCAGTAAATTATCATTTCTTGGAGAACGTGAATTTGGATGTGTTTGGACGTGATGACTAAACAAATTTGTTTACTAATTCTTTCAAAATAGAAAGTATACTATAAAAAGCAAATAATAAGAGAAAAATTAAGAGAGAAAAGGAGAGGGAAACATGAGAGAATGTTGAGAGTGTATGCTTTTCTTTTACTAGAATAGCTTAAAGTGGGCATAAAAAGAAAGTATGGGGTGACACTAGCCTTGAATCCTTCAAATATCACATTATTCCCTTTATATAAATGACAATCCTCATATTCTAAGCATGTTCACCAACTGTCTTTGTTCTTCATCTGAAGCTGCCCTTAATGAATCTTCCAACATAAAAAGAATAAACTATTAACAAAATAGTAATGTTATGTGAATTATATATCACAAACAAGTTTGTCTCAATACCAATGTTAGGCATGGTATATTTGTGAAATAAATGTTCTCTCATTTTACAAATATTCAATGCTGATGTAGAAAACATTACTTTTCAATAGGCTAATTTATGAGTATGCTGAAACATTTTTGACATGCAAATTTAATTACAAATTAGAAATACTGCCCATACTATGTGGTAGCATGGAAAATAATTTACTTTCTTCTTTGAATAAAATATCCAGGTATGTGTTCCAAAAGATGTACTTCATGAAATTCATCTGTGTTCCATACTGGCCCAGGAGGGCAAGAAATGGTTACATCGTTGCACAGTGGGATGCCCCACTAGCACTAAATATAAGACAGCTTTGATGTCCTTGCTGAGGCCTGTCTAACCTAATTTTAGATAACCTGAATCTTTCCCTCTGTGAGTTTGTACAAATGAGGCTCTGGTTCTATTGTCCTAGAAGCAGAGAGAAATATGCATAAGTTGACCTTTAAACAACTATTTTGATAAAAAATATAAATGTGGGAAGATTACACAGTCACACATACATACCTGTACCTTCAAACTGTCTAAGGAAATCACATTTAAAATGCTATAGCCCTGGATGGATAAGGCTTATAAAATACCCAAAGACATTTAAGTCAATTATCTATTCTAGGGAACATTCAGAAGTGTGATTCTTTTCCAATAGGTCCGCCATGTACCTCATTCTTTCTTTTTCCTTTTTTCTCCCTCCTCGAGTATTTTGTTTCAAATTTGCCTTAATGAGCTTGTGCATTATTCATCTCTTCTGTAATCAGTGTGTATGTGAAACAAAAACACAATAAGTAACATCTCGGATGGGACAGTAAAATACGTGGTTTCCCTTGGCATGCATTAATTACAGTATCAGTGTTTACGGTTCAATATTCCACTAATGAGTCAGATAATACTGTCTTCATTGAAATTAATATTGTACTTTTACACACATGCGTCATTGCCAAACTTATGCACTACCAACATTTTCTTAAGAACTGTGAGCACCAAACATATTTATTTAATCTGTAAAAATACAGAGCACACAATTATTAGTGCTGGAATTATATAAATTGTACATTTCTATTTGCTTCATATTTTCTTATTGCATGAAGATAGTGACACCAATGTGTGTCTGTAATTCCCTGATGCCATTATTTTAAGTTGCAAGAAAGCTGATGAGAAGTGAAGAGATGCTTTATTTACTATTCATAATCTCAAGAGTAGCTGGATGAGACATATAATAAAGTACAGCACATTATGCACAATATCAATACAATTAATATAGGACAAATATATTAACAATATTCTTTAGGGTACTGTAAACTGTGTTGGTTTTCTGGGAGACATGAAGTAAATGTCACAGTCTCACTGCAATAAATCTTTTTGACATTATTACTGAAATCACAACTAACATGTAGAAAGATAATTCTGTCTGTTTTGTTTTCTACCTATTTAGTGGTACTTGGCTTATACTAATTATAACACTGATAGATGTTTAGGAAATAAATTCAATGTGTTATTTAGTTGTAACAAGCTTTTAATATAATGCTGCAGATCTTAGTGTTATCTATGTCTTATTAGTAGTATTATTTTGTAAATAATATCATTAACATATTTTTATTATTGTTAAAATTATTAGAATTAATAATCCTAGGATCTTATTGCTAATGGTAGTATTTTCTTATTTATTACTATTAGCCTTGAACAAATAACAAATGAGATTGTGACAGCAAATGCTTAATGCCAACCCCCAACGTAAAAACTAACTATAGTACTTTGTTTCTTGCTATGAGTTGATATATGGAAAGCTCTCAGTATCATACATGGACATCAGCTAAAAGCTACAGTCCAGTCAGGAGGAAGATATACAAGAGAAAACAAAATTAAAATAGGAAAAAGTGGGACAAACCAATGGAGGAAAGAATTCACATTTTACGTCAAGGGCAGCTGAAGGAGACTTCAGGCAATAGTCCTGTGGGCTGCGTATATGGAAGCCCTGGCTTGGCACACTGAGTACTAACATGAGAGAGGAGGTAGCAAGCCAAGCTCATAGTAAGTTGAGGGTAACTAAGAATACTAAAAGTTTGACAGTATTGAAATGATGAATTAAAAATAACCCAGAGTAATGGTGTTACTTCAAGCACAACTGAAGGAAATTTACAAAATTGACACTGGATCAAGGATTTATTATCTCATAAATTCTTAGTGCCTGAAAGAAGAGTGAATCTGAAAAAAAAAAAAAAACCAAATAAACAGCAACAACAAAAGCCCCTGCCAAAAAAACCAAACCAGAACACAAAAACTAAAACTAGGACCAGATTACCTGAAGGTCAGATGATGTGCACTAAATTAAAGAACACTTCAAGAATAAGGCCCTGCAGAAATTGGCACCGAGACCTAGCTATTCACATGAAAAATAAACCAAACACTGTGTGTACCTTGGGTTCACTGATCATGAACATCTTCTAATCATAGTGGACACTTGTGTATGTCACATGTTTGTTTTTCTAAAGATTTTATTTTTTGGCACTTACATTCATATTATTGCATGTAAATAAAAATTACATATAGCAAGAAGAATCACAAAACAATCAGGGCTTATATGAATGTTACATTCATGGTGTTTCGGCTAATTATATTTGGCAACCTTCTAGACAACATCTTTCCTATATTGGTGAGTCTAAAATTCTGAATTAGAATCAGTATTTAACATATTTGATCTCTGTCAGCTTAAAACATCTATCTAGACCGAAAAACGTCTTAACCCCTAAACAGGTAAGGTTAATTGTAAGATTAAACTATCTGGTCTTCAACACCATCAGAGACCTGAGAAGGAATGAAACTTAATTACCTGAGTGAGCTGGAAGTGCAGGAAAGCAGCCTCCAAAATGAGGGAGAAAAATCACAGAGACAGTTTACTGCCTGAACAGTCCCCCAAAACTCTCTTTAACATTGGAGCATAAGCATCACCTTCAACCTGCTGGCCCATTATATCTGACAGACATATTTGTGAGGCAGGCAGGAACTATTGAGGATATGCTTACCCTATCTTGTAGAGTTTGGCCACAGACTCTGCCTACATCTAAGCTTGTCCATTTTTAGGCAGAATTCTGTCTGTGGCAGATATGAGGCTGTTTTGCCCACTGGCTGGTTTGCCACATTTGAAGCCATCTCCATAAGGAAGTTCACTGATGCCCATCATCTTCTTTGAGGTAGGCTAGGTGTTGCCAGGAGTTAACTTCTTTAAAATAATAATAAAAAAAAATCTTTAAAAGCCATATTTTATATGTCTCTGAGTTTTCAGAAGGCCTTATCTAACTATTTTATGTAAACTATCTATAGGATCATATCTATTTCTTAAAACTAGGATGTATATTCTTGTGATAAAAATATACTGGTAGTTGACATGACCATGATTTGATCAACTAGCAATTTGCTTGTATTAGTGCAATAGCACTTTCAAGGTTTTGGAAGTAAGCTTTGTATTCTAATTGAGTTGTATGGGTTCAATACCTCATGTTAGTATATATATATATATCTCCAACTGCAAGAAACAGCAAAAAAAATTAATAAATGTGCTTTGATGCTTTCACACAGTCAAATACTGGAAAGTCAGCTTAAGAACCAAATAAGGTCTAATTCCATTTTTCTACATGTAGACATCCAGTTAGACCAGCACCATTTGTTGAAGATGCTATCATTTTTCCATTGAATAGATTTGGCTTCTTTTCCAAAAATCAAGTGAGCAAATGTGTGTGGATTCATCTCTGGGTCTTTGATTCGATTCCATTGATCCACCAGCCTATTGCTTTGCCAGTACCATGCTGTTTTAATTACTGTTGCTCTGTAGTACAGCTTGAGATCAGGTATGGAGATTCCTCCAGAGAATCTTTTATTGTATAGGATTGTTTGCTATTCTGGGTTTTTTTTGTTTCTCCATATGAATTTGAGAATTGATCTTTCAATATCTTCAAAATACTTTGTAGGTTTTTTGATAGGGATTGCATTGAATCTATAAATAGCTTTTGGTAAGATGGCATCAGAAAAATGCAAATCAAAACAACACTGAGATTCCATCTTACACCCATCAGAATGGCTAAGATCAAAAACTCAAATAACACCACATGTTGGCAAGGATGTGGAAAGAGAGGGACACTCCTTCATTGCTGGTGGGAATGCAAACTAGTACAACCACTTTGGAAAGCTATCTGGCGCTTTCTCAGAAAAATGGGAATAGAGCTTCCTCAAGACCCAGCTATCCCACTCCTGGGAATATACCCAGAAAATACCCTACCACACAACAGGGACATATGCTCAACCATGTTCATAGCTGCTTTATACATAATAGCCAGAACATGGAAACAGCCTAAGTGTCCCTCAGTAGAAGAATGGACTAAGAAACTGTGGTACATTTACACTATGGAATACTACTCAGCTATTAAAAACAAGGAATTCCAGAAATTTGTGGACAAATGGATTGATCTAGAAATTATCATAATGACTGAGTTCACCCAGAAGCAAAAAGAGACAAACGGTATATACTCACTTATATCAAAACACTAGTCCAAGGGATACGCACCATGAAAAATTTTACTTACCAGGAAAGTGGGTCAGAAAAGAGGTCATCCTATTGAGACTTTAGGCGAGAGTAGCATGGAAGAATAGGGAAATAGTAGGACCCACAGGGTCCTGGAAACCTACAAGAAGAACTTTATGCCAGGTAGATCTGGGTCCTGGGGTCCTCCTCAAACTAAGGCACCAGCCAAGGAGAATATAGGCAGTAATCTTCGAACCCCTACCAAGACCTAGCTGACGAACATGATATTCTCCACTGTTGAGTGGAGAGTGAGATCTGACTCTCACACGAACTCTGGTGCCCCTTTTCTGACAATGTCCCCTGGATGGGGAGGCCTGATGGCACTCAGAGGAGGGATAGCAAGTTACCAAGAAGAGACTCGATATCCTAAGAGCATATATAGGGGGAGGAGGTCTCCCTCAATCACAGACATAGGGGAGGGAAAAAGGGGGGGAAGTGGGAGGGAGAGAAGAATGGGAGGAAACAGGGAAGGGCTAATAATCGAGATGTAATACGAATAAATTAATTAAAAAAAGAACCAAATAAGGTAAGTCAACGTCTCATGAGTATATGGATATTTTGTTTTGGGGGAATAGGATGGCAGTGGGCATTTTGAACTGGGAAGTTCTATGATTAGATATATACTTTGGGAAAGATAACTATGGCAACAGACGGCTTATAAAGTCAAAGGAAAAGCAAGGGCGACCAATTAGAAACCTGTTGCAGTAATTTAGAAGTGAGATAATGTATTACATCTATGACAATAAGAATATAGAATTTTATAGTGCTGTAACATGGGAAATGAGTGGGGTAGAAAATCGGTTAAAAAAGTTTCTTAAAGTGAAATGATCCTTTATTGAAAGGGATGTAGAATATGCAAAGAAACACAGAATCATACTCTGCAGAATAGAAAATGTCTTGGTTCTTAGTAAAATGTAAATTCTTCACTAGTACCAGATGTAAAGTTTCAAGATATGTTATAGCATCAATGTACAAGACTCCATCACCCATATAATATATATTCTCATACATGTATCACATGTATATTTTGATTAAATTATAATACAATTTTAAAAATTGTCTAGCATTATAATGCCAAGTCATATTTGCCCAGTACAACATATAAACAAAAGCCTAAGTATGATAGCATAACAAGGTGGGTGATCTTTCCTGGGTGATATCATTTGCATTTAGCATTTACCTAACAGCAATGTTCACTTGCATCATTAGTGCAGGCTCTACTCCACTGAGCTGAAGAATCCAGCTTATTCATAACTTCACAGTTTAGAGTGTCATTTCTTATTCATTTTGCAAGAGTGGTCAGTATTGATTAGCAAAGCTTTGGAAGTACATTCACAAATGTCTCTCTTTCTTACATCCAAACTTTTAATCACACAGGTGATTTTACATCTAAAACCATCATATAATTAATATTACTGGCATGTGCCAGCTATCATTACACACAAGAATGGCAAATTGTTGAAGTTGTATTTTAGATATTCGAGCTATTCTTGACTGTTCTCAAACAATTATTTCATTTTTCCAAAATGAACTAGAGCTTAAAGTAATACATCACCACGGATTTTAAACATGATATACCAAAGGCAGGTCATTTTGTACTCAATGCTGTTATTTCTTCATGGACTTACAAGATGATGAATCCAATATGAATGATTTTCATCTACATTCTGAAATCCAATATTTTTTTTCATTTTATTTGGAGTATTTTACATGTAGTAATGCCTGCTATCAATAACATTGGATGTTTGTTGCTACTATTTGCATTTTAGGTACCAGAAATAAAGAAAAATAACAGACCAATGGACAGATGGACCGACGTACAAACAGACAGATGTATATACAGTCATAAAACAAAGGGCAAAAAGAATAACTTTTACTGGTTGATTTCATTGTCTGACCATTTCATACATGTCTACAATTGCTAAAGATAAGATTGCTTAGTAGATTACTTGTCAAATGGAAGACTTAAAATGGAGTGAGAAGAAGTAACACAGGCACATTTCTTTCTTGGATTTTAAAGTCTGCAGAGCTCTGCCTGATGAGTCTGACCAGGCCACCCCTTGTCTTTGGCGGGGCCATTCTGTTCTTCTCTGGTACTTGTGTAAATGGATGCACCCTGCCTGCACACTTCTTCTCACTACCACAGTGGGTACTAGGCTGAAGAAGATACGAAAGAAAGTTCAGGCCACTGTTCTGAAGACCGTGTCTTTAAAAACACAGCACAGACTAAAACATATGTGCAGATTTTATGACTATGCAATTAGGGGTGTAAGACAAAACAAGCCCATGTTTTCATTTCTAATATGCAAGCATATGTAGGCATATGACATTTATACCTCCCAACATGCTGGCCGCTAACTTCTGCCTCTTATACTGTGTGCTCGTCCTCTTAAATTTCTGTCTGTCTAAATCCCTCTTCTTTCTCTAAAATTCAAATAAATGGAAATATTTTATTGTTCTATGTCCTGGCCTCATTTTTCCCCCTTTGCAATTAACAAGGCAGTTGTGCTGAAATGCAGTACCAAATGAATGATGTCAAAATAAGAAAAACAGACTGGAGAGACTAATCACACTACATAAAAGAACTGGGTAGTTCTGAAATAGCAGGACAATGATAACGTTAGCTAGTGATTATAGAAATACTGAAAGCTGCATTCAATTTCTATTTAATGTCTATCACCTAAATTGTCTTAGCCTAATAATTTTTTGTACTTGTCATAGCAAATTTTCTGTTATTTTTTATTTTGTATAAATTAATATAAATCAAGTGATATATTTTAGAGT
>OU015744.1:125430854-125443298 GCA_907169655.1 Acomys percivali | reverse complement strand
AGAGAGAGAGAGAGAGAGAGAGAGAGAGAGAGAGAGAGAGAGAGAGATTGCTCAAATATATTCTATCAATGCAAATTTGACGTGAAATGCAATGTATCAGTTTAACTTTTCATGGCAGTTTTGAACCCAGCTTCTGCTTGGAGTTGTCCTTTGGGAAGGCATTACCCTTGTACCACATCCTATAACATTGAACAAAATACCCACCACTATGAATCATATCTTTAGTTGCAAATATAGGAAACCTAATATCCTCTGCCATGTATTTATTTATCTGCCTTTCTATCAGATTACATACTTGTAGTATTATCTTTCAAAAACTAGTTGACTTTAACTTAAATGCTCAAAAGACTCTAAAGTAAGCCTTATCTTTCAAAAGATTTTATAGACTTTTAATATAGATATATTTAAAAACAAAATGCTGTTTTGTTGTAGACTCAAATATAATATCCTTTGTACACTTTACACCCTAAATTGCCAGTTGGAGAAATATACCCTTCATTCCTGTCTTGAAACAGACATGTTCTTTATTTAATGCCATTGAGGATTTCTTCTGTGAACACAATAAGGCTTCCATTGTTATTATGAATTTTAGTATAGCCAAGGATGGCTTAGAATCAGGAGAAATAACCACACAGCAAAAACCAACACTACAAAAATCTGGAATGTATAGGAGAGAAAAAATGGAGGAAAAAGGACTCAGTGTTGATATTATTGAAAATACAGCAGTATTTTAGAAGCTTCGATGTTGGGTACATGTGCAGAAGTAATAGTATAATGCATTTGGGTTTTGTTTGGGACATTTTGACTCTCAGTGTAAGCTAGTCGCGGCTAACTGGGAAGGGATGAACTCGGGAGCAGCTGAAGAACATTGTGCTGGGTGTGAACTTGGTAGTCAGCTGTCGAACAGAGGACGCAAGGGGAGGTCTCAGAAGGAAAGAAATGAAAAATGATGGCTCCCATAGTCAGGAGAAATGCAGAGGGGATGGGAGCATTAGGAATGCAAAGAGGACACACGCAGCAAATAGATGAAATATTGCCACGGCTGATGGAACTAAACGGATTAATAAGTCAGAAAAATGTGCTGCAATGACATGAGTTTTCAAGTCTTCAGTAAATTTGAAATAGGGATCAGTGAAACCACTAGAAGGAAACAAGAGAGAAAAAGAGAGGAGGGGGGAGGGAGAGAGAGAGAGACAGAGAGAGAGAGAGAGAGAGAGAGAGAGAGAGAGAGAGAGACAGAGAGAGAGAGAGAGAGAGAGAGAGACAGACAGAGAGAGAGAGAGACAGAGAGAGACAGAGTTACTGAAACAGGTAAGAAGATGGCTTATGGAGGTTTAAGGGGAGAAGCAGGACAGGCATGTGACAATACCCAGAAATCAGAAAAACAAATTGCTTCCAAAGGGAATTATATGAAAATGTGGCAGTTTTTAGGTGGAAGTCAGATATGAACTTGTTTATAAACATTAGTAAGACATGTTAGGGAAAGAAGCCTGGCTTTTAATTTCTAAATAAAGCTCTTCAGACAGAAAATGTGAGCATTTCTGTTTGCAGAACTGGAAAAGTCATTCCAGCCTGAAGGGTCCTAAAATGTATTGCTATAGTTTAGTTATGAGGACATTTTATGCATGACCTTATTTTCAGAACAATTTCTGTTTTAGAGTAGTGGTGATTATCAGACAAGAGGAAAGAAAAGCCTGGCTGTTAATAACGGTACTCAAATGTTTGAGCCCACTGAATACACATATTAATTATGTTACCTGATGACATCAGAACAATTTGATACAGCTAAATATGAGGTGCTCAAACAAATGTAATTGAAAATATCTGTATTGTAGAGCCTTGTTAGATTATGGTGAATGACAACTTGGCAGAGTTAGTCGTGCACTAGTCAGTCTCAATGATTTCATTACTCAAAGTACATGTTTCATTAAATACAAAATAACAAGGAGTGACTATCTGCTTTAGGTGTGATTTGTTTATATTGAGTAACCAGTCAGGAGGTTCATGCCTGTGAGAAGCTAAATTCCCTCATCTGCAATAATCAGTTGTTGGTAGTTTTTTGTCCAGGGGTGTGACCCTATGAGAGTTCCTCCTTCAGCTTCAGGACGTCTATTGACATCGCCAACGTTCTATTCTTTTTTTTTTTTTCCCAAAATTTCTTAATGCACTCATTTCTATGAGACACTGTTCCACGTCAGACTTCCTGGTCTTCTGGCTCTTGCAGTCTTGCCACACACCCTCTTCTGTGATGTTCCCTGAGCCACAGATCATGCAGGAGCTGCCATGTAGACATACCCAACACAAAGTGGTCAGCCCAGAAACCATACACACACAAGCAACTAAAATGGGTTCAGGAAGTTGTACGCATATGTATGTGATAATTTATTGATGCTTATATATGCAAATATGCATGTAACAATAATCAGGAAAGAAGTGGCTGTCAGTTTGAGAGTGGAGTAGATGGAAGGAGTGGGAAGGAGGGGACTGCAGAGGAAATGAAGGGAAGTATAAACATGATAAAATTATATTTTAATTAAAATGTATTAAAAATAAAAATTATAACAAAATGTTAAAAGACTATGTGCTTATAAATGAGAAATAATCTGCTTATACATCCAATAATCTCACAAGTTCTATATAATATTTTAAAACAAATATATACCTATAACATTTTATATATTGTGAAGTTTTTAATTCACAAACTATTTTCCTAGTTAAAAATCTTTAATGGAACAAATTTCAATTTTTTTTAGTTTGATTAGTGTGGTAATGAGCTTAAACAACAATAATCTTTATGACAAGTGAATAAATTAAAACCATTTCTCTCTCTCTCTCTCTCTCTCTCTCTCTCTCTCTCTCTCTCTCTCTCTCTCCCTTTCTGACTCTGCTATTAAGGTTAAAGGCTGGCATTTACAGATAGCCTCTGAGATTGTGTACACCCTTTCTAGCTGGATTCCCTCTCTGCCTGATCTGGGAAACCCCACATCTTCTAAGGAGCATCACGTAGCCCTCAGGGAGATTACAAGCCCAACCCTTTCCTGATCAGAAACCATTCAAGTAGTATTTGGAGATTCCTAGAAACACACATCCAATGCTAATAAGATGTCTTGATATCTTATCTTTCAGCAAATGCCTGTTAAACTATACCTGGAGCTCTTCCCCGACCCATAGGATAATAAAGTACTGCTTTCCCGCTAAAGCAGGACAAGGCTGTGTTGTTATATGTAAATCAAGAATCCTTGACACCTCTGGCCCCATCGAATCAAATGTATTAGCCCTCAAAAAACCCTTCCAACTACCGAAGGTTTATAAGTCCCTGATTTCAGAAAATAAATGCACTGCATACTACTGTCAGCTTTTCAACAGGACCCTCTGAGATATATTTTTTTCTGGGGAAGGAAGGGCTCCCCTCTTCCCTGAAAATTTGGTGCTGAACTCTTGGGGCTAGGCTTCTGGCCAGGCCACCATAACTTCCTTGGTCACGACTGGAGCCTGCCTGACCACTGCAAGCTCAGTGCTGATTGCCTGCAACACACAGGCCTGCTTCTGACTGGACCTACCTTCTGGGGGTCTCAGTCTCTCCAGACCTGTGTTTCAGCTGCGAGCTGACCAAGCATGGGCTTTGGCTCACACCACCCCTGCTGTTAATAGTTAATACAGCAGCTTAACCAGATGGCTGTAACATTGTGGTATTATCACAGGCTTTTGGAAGTTCTAACTTTGCACTGTCATCTGATACCGGTAATCTCATTTAAAAGAGCTAACTGTAACCTCCAGTGGAAAACTAATTGCCACTTCCCCCAGTTATACCAGGACCCTTGTTTAGTGCTGGAGCTTCTTCCTGAGCACTCTGGCCATTCCTGAGAGAAAGGAAACTTTGATGTAGAGGTTCCTCTGTTCCCATTCAGAATCCAACAGCTGCGTCCCAGGACAACCCACGCAACCACTGGATGTGACTCTCTCTCTCTCTCTCTCTCTCTCTCTCTCTCTCTCTGTGTGTGTGTGTGTGTGTGTGTGTGTGTGTGTGTCTCCCTCCTCCCCCGGCAACATCTCACTATATAGATCTAGCTAGCCTGGACCTTTGTACACCAGGTAGCCCTAAATCTTACCATATCTGGCTCCAGACGCTGGAAGTAAACTGTGTGACACCACACCCAGCTTTGTTTCTTAAGAAAATTTACTGTCAATTTTTTTTGTTCCATATAACTTCAGCAGAGTTTTGTCATCAATTTAGAAATAGAAATGGGAGGAAAAAGTTGGGAAAACTGTCAGAAGTCTTCCAAGAATCCTTTATTCTTCACATACTGACTCTTGTAATAATGATGACATAATTTCAATGAATACAGAGTCAAAGCATTCCCAATTATATAAAGTTTGGTAATTGAAGCTAACTAATTATTTCCTTTTTGTTGACCCATAATACTGTATTATGTTTAAGTATGTTACTTTGATAGGAAGCACAATGTAAACTAAAAGAATCAGGCATCTAAGTGCCTTTAATCCCAGCACTGGTTAGGCAGAGGCAGGTGGATCACTGTGAGTACAAGGCCAGCCTGGTCTACAAAGGGAGTCTAGGACAGTCAAGGCTACACAGAGAAATCTTGTCTCAAAAGACCAAAAATAAATAAATAAATAAATAAATAAATAAATAAATAAATAAATGTTAAGAGCTTTACAAAAAGATAACGTTAATCAATAAAGACATTTCTTCCCAGGATCACTATTGATAAATTTACAAAAGTATATCTTATGTCTTATTAAAATGAAAAAAACTTTTAAGAGTAAGGCATGATATACTAATTTTAGACAATAAACGTATGTCTGATATAAATTATATTTACCAAATAGGAGACTTCTAGGTTTAATTTGTAAAATATTTTCCACAGTTTAAGAATCTGCTTCAACACAATCTTTTGCATTAAGTCCTTTGCCTACTTTATGTCATAGAAGGAGTCTTTGTAGAAGTCTTAGTTCATTGTGGCAATTAGGGCTACATAGGCAAAGAATGACAGTGGTAGCTTCTGTCAGCATCTAAGTTAATGCCTTTAGTCCCTTGTTTGCTTTTCTACTGATACCTTGGATCTATATAAAATATTCAGAACCAATTTATTCAAATGACCTAAATCCTTAGATGTTCTTATCAAAATCTTTTTACACCTGGGAATAGAGGGAAAACTGCCTTTTGTCATAAAGATACAAAAATTATGGACAGAAATGAACCCACATAAGTTACCTTAGCCTCAGTCCATTGCTCTTCCCACAATCCTTGAGTATGTAATTAATCTGATAACCCCATCCTTGATACTAAAAATAAGAAACTTGCCATAACCCAAGCTATAAATATTGCCTCTACTCTTCTTAGTAACATACATAATCTCTGCCTTTTCACACAGTATATGCATAAGGAACTCACAGGTCATCTGCTGAAGAATGTCCTTTAGCATGTTTAAGACAATGTCCCAAACTATAAGGGCCAATGTTGAAGTATCCTATATTCAAATTATGTCACAGAGTTAAGCTGTGTCTTGTATATCTTTCAGCTTTCATCTGCAATGCCCAAGAAAACCAAATTCAATAATAAGTTTCTAATTCCAAGCCCTAACAAATGGTTTCTGCAGTTAAAGACTGATACAGTTAGATGTGAGCTTAAGGAGGCAAGTTTAATTCTTTTCTTTTCATTTTCGTGTTTGCTTTTGCCAGACTTCGCTCAGGCTGGAAATAATCATAATAATTGGAACCAGCAGAAAGAAATAGCTGATGCTGCTAGGCAAGATGAAATAAATATGCAACTCAAGTAATACTAAATATAAGCTCTGCATGATCGAGCTAGAATGGAGCACCTGAGATAAGACAAGTTCTTTCCCAGCAAATCCCTATATTTACAATTTACAAGCAAATATATTTTAATAATGCAATCTTTACACTGTGTGTGGCACACACTACATAGCAGATTTATATCAAACATGGCAGCAAAACTAACATTTTCTAACAAGAACAGGACAAGTAATTATTTGATTTATGAGAAAAATTCATATAAATTAATTATGCAATAAAATTTAAGTACAAATAGAATATCTATAAAATTCAGAAGTCATAAAAGCACTGTTTGGGGATCTTTCAGTTCTTAGCTACTTGAAACAATGTATTTTTCATACAATTTAGTAAAGTCCTATTGTACCATTTTTATAGTTTCCTTACTACAATAACATGCAATTTTGGAGCAGCCAAATAAGAAATAGCAAAACCTTCTAAAATGCATATGGCCGCGGTATGAAATTACAAATTAATCTTTAAGTGTTTAAATCATTCTAAGACAGGAAGAAAGGGAAAGAATGTTTCTACAAGAAAATTTGAAGGTCTGGAAAGTGAAATGGAACCAGAACAGTGAAACATTTGGACACTTTGTCTACTTAGCAGTTTGGGGCACCTATCTAGGGGACTGGTTCATTAACCCTTTAGGCTCTGCCCAATTCCACTTGGGCAGTTAAGTGAAGGAGATAAGAGCTTGCAGTCAGGCAGCTACTTCATATTAAGTAACCTTGGGCATGCTGCCTGACCTTGGGAGAGTTATGAGACTCTTTTTGCTTCAGTTTCCTGATGTTTAACTGAAATGATTAGAATGCTCTCCTCACAGAATTAATGAGAGCCTTAAATGAGTATAATTAGATGTGAAGTGGGACTTTTCTAGTTTCCTGGAATGGAGCTAAGACTTCAAAGCTGATGGCGATGGAAAATTACTGGTATTGCCAGTTCTTAGCTCATCATTTCCAACAGCATATAGGGGAAGACTAAAGATTTGAAAAGGGATTATTGGATAGTCCGCGGAAACAGTAGTAATAGGTAGAAAAGTGTCATCTTAAGAGGAGATGGGTATGGTGTTGAAAAGAGTGAGCATTTACTACGACCAACAGATAATTCAATCTCCCTGCTGGATTCTTAAAAACAGTTATAATTGCCTCATGATGATATTTACAAATTAAGCAGAAGAATCTGAAACCTTTTTCAAAAATTACTGGAGGAATTTACAGAGACAGCAGTTTATGCCTCCCTCTCTTCCTAGAAGAATTCTGAGAATGGGAATCCGAGTTCAAATAGATGCAGAGACACTTCCACCACAGTGTGGTAAAGGGATTCAAGAGACTTCCCATGACAAATTAGATGCATCATATGAGCAATGCTGTTTAGGAAGGTAGGCTGCTGGGCTGGGCCACAAGGACTGAGAGGGAAAAAGCATGAAGGAGTGCAGTGGCCAGGAGCTGAGAACTGAATGGTAAGTGACCGGACTGAGAGCCTGTTCACCTGTCAGGAAATGTTGTCGTATACAGGTTGTGGAATACGGAAGGTGATGAGAAGGGTGGAATACCTTTGAAAGACACAGGAGAACCTGTAACACAGACTATATTCAGATGCCTGAGTCAACAGGAGATAATGTGTGCAACCTAGAGCTGGAAAGACAGGGCTGTACCTTCATTCCTGTTCTTTCTTCTTTGTCTTGTCCTTGAAATAGAGAGAAAGGGCAGGATCCGAGGGAGACGGAAGAGACCATGAGAAGAAGCTGGCCTGAGTTACTGCTGTGGCTAATGGTTCTTACAGTTCCTGATGAAGAATGAGCTCAGATGGGAGAGCCCCTCAGCTGGATGCAATATTTATTGCCATTTGTATCAAACTACATTTTTAATCTTAACAGGACAATGATACTAGAATAATAGAGGAAGGTGATAAGTCAGTATAAAGTGGGCCTTAGATGATATTCAGAAATGGACCATTAGCAACTTGGAGAGTAGACTTGAGGCAGAAGGTAAAAAAAAAAAAAAAAAAAATTATTGTTTTTTCACTCTTTTTGTATAACTGTGATCAACCAAAATACATGTCACTCTTATTGTTTTTATTTCTTGTCCCTAAATAAAGTTACAATATTTAAAACACAAACATAAATATTGAGATTTGAAGTTTGGTGTTATAGCTTCAGAGACTATCACATAACTAATTAAATAAATAATAAAAAGAATGTAAGGGCTGTAAAGATTGCTCAGCAGTTAAGAGAACTTGCTGCTCATGCACAGGACGCAGATAGATTCCCAGCACCCACATCAGATGACCCACAACTACCTTTCCAGTTCTAGGAAATCTAATGCCCTTTTTATGGCCTCTGTAGACATTGCATTCACATAGTGTACATATCAACAAAGAGACACATATATATATATAAAATAAATAACATTAAAAAAGAATGTTAGCTGATTTGCATTTCAACTTTATACTTCAAAACATCAGATGTAATAAAAACTAGAAGAGGCAATATTAATTTTATAATGTAAACTATGCATTTACTAATTGAATGACCTCTTTATTATCTTGACAATTAAAAAAAATAAAAAAGAAAGATGGGCATTGTGAGACATGCTTGTAATCCCCGCTCTTTAAAAGCTGAGTTTGAGGTAAAGCTGGCTTATAATAGCAAGTACCAGGCCATACATTGGTGGAGTGAGTATGTGACTCATCAGAACAAACAAAAACTCATTATTTTGAGAGGGACAGTAAATGAATAACCATTCTCTTACTATGAACTAGTCAATATGCCAACTCTACATTTTCAAATAAAAGAGTTATATAAAAAGCCTGAAACGATATTATCATGAACAAAAACTTCCTCTCTGAACCAAGAACAAATTCAATTCTTCAAGTGAAAGGGCAGTCTGCTTTACTAGGTACACTGATTTAAATGTAACTCCATCCAAAGGTACTTTAAAAGATACACCTAGGCCAGGGGTGGTGGCACATGACTTTAATTCCTGCACTCAGGAAAGCAGAGGCAGACTGATTGCTGTGAGTTTGAGGCCAGCCTGATCTACAAAGCTAGTCCAGGACATCCAATGCTACACAAAGAAACCCGCCTCAAACAACAACAACAACACAACAACAACAATTACAAAAATACACAGACTATGCTTGACTGAATATCTTGTACTTCAGTCTGGTTGGAACATAGAATTGTCCAACATATATATTAAAAACTGTACGATTAACAGACATTGTAAGTATAGCTATTTTGGCCTGTGAGCAAATTTTGGAAAAAAAATATTTAAGACAGTTTAAATTGTTTCTTTTGAATATATTAGAGCTTGTTATATTGTGCTCTGGTAGATTTTTTGGCAGTGTGAGCACTGCTTAGATCATCCATGATGAAACTTACTTTGAACAAAATATCTGTTTTCTCCAAAATAAGGCATATGTGATGGCCAGTTTGTTTTGAAGTGCACTTTTAATTCATAATTCATCTAAACAATCACTCCCTCAGTTTATTGACTATCCTTTTCATTTTACATGAATGCTTTTCTATATAGGAGTCTGGTTGTATCTAATTTAAATGTTGTATGTTAAAAAGTTCAACAATGTGCTACCTTCTGTGATTCAAAATAGTTTGACCCCTTACAAAGCCCAGTTGCGGAGACAATTATCCATCAGCACTAAACAGTTTGCCTGCTGATTGCAGAGGCAGCTTAGAAGTTCTCTTAGAATTGGCTTAAGTCTTTGGTAGAATACAAGTTTGTCCATCTTGTTTAGTAATGGAGAATTAGAATTCCCTGCCTGACCTTGGACTGGGACTCTTGTGAGTAAGATGTAGTCTAGCATGCCGGCTTGTATTGGTTGTCCAGTCGGCTAACCTTTGGTGGTAAATATACCACGGCTTTTCTATGTTCTGTATCACCTACTCCAACTGTACAATTTGGACCTAGTCAGCCTTCCTAAGCATTTCACTGATTTCCTTATAACTCCAATTACCCTTCTAATTATTTCTATTTCATTGGAGATGCCGGAATAATACACTATGATCCAAGTAAAATTAGTGTCACAGAGAAAGAGACATGTCATTCACTCAAATGATTTTAAAACAGTCTACATATTTTCAGAAATCATTATGGGAATTAATGAAATGACTATGAATCAGATGTTGCTATGCCCTTGATGTGTTCCTTTTCCGTTTCAACTGACATGTTTAATAACTTCATCGGTAAACCCATTGTTCTACCAAATTAAAACAAATAGGTATTTTGTGGACTATTAAGCCTCAGGAGAGTCTAGACATGATTTTTATGCAAGTTCTAGGCAAGATAATTGAATCACATTTCCAAAACTGATACAGTTCAAAGTATTCCATCTATTATTTCTTGGACATGGAACTAAAAAAAAACTACCTACAGGAAGTTTTTAGTTGAATTTTTCCATCACTGAGGCAGATGACATGCTATTGAGTCACTGGAGACATAGTCAATTGAACTTTCAAAATGATGAATATTCTACCAATTTCTACAAAGACGTTTGAATATTTTACATGTAAGAGAAAAGTGAATCATTACAAATATCTCAATGAGAGACTTTTGTGCAACTTAGAGAACATTTGCATTTTAGAGTTAATGCTAAAAATAGCCTAGAACATCACAGTCATGGTCAAAGAGAAACATCTTAAAATAGCCCCTCATGGAATGAAAAAGAGGAGAATTGTCTAACTTCAATAACCTTTGGTTAAAAGAAAAAAGACAGATAAAGTCAGCATGAATAAATATAGAATTTTTGCTATTTGATTTTACTGACTTTCTAGTAAAATATATATTTAGAGATATTTACAATGATACATTAATATCTATATGTATGCTAACTATGGCAATAATGCACATTAAGAGCACAACTTAAGAAGACTGGCTTTATTATTGTTGTTGTTATTATTAGTATTACTAATAGCATACTTCTGTAAGAAAATCTAGTAAGGAAGAATTATAATTCCCTGACTGACTTAGGATTGGCACTCTTTTGACTAACACAGAGCACCAGCTTTTATTGGTCTTCTGATCTTTCAGTCTTTGGATTGGAATATACCACTAGCTCTACCATGCTAATATAAGCCTATTTTGTTAGGTCTGTCCTAAATATTCACTGTTGGAATCTTAGCTCATTGTTCTCCTAAGGGGACCATAGCTCCTTATAAGGCTGTCAAGATTTCTGTACAAAACAAATCTCTACTCTTGTAACTGCACATCCAATACATTTGTGAGCTGCAGACTTATGGCCAACAATGTCTGAACATCAGACTTGCCATCTGTCAGGCCTTCACACACAGTATGTTACCAGACACCACTTTCTCTACATTCTGTTCTTTAAGCAATATCACATGGAGTAAGTAAAATAAGAAAATCTTCTAAAAAATACAAAATGGGCAACTTTAAACTTAATTTAATGAACAACCCCCAATTTTAGTGCCTAATTAAATTATTTAAAGTAAAACAGCATAACAGTCTCATGATTATTATCTTAATAGGTGTCTACACAATACTCTGAAATTGGTAAGTTTTAAAATTTGTTTTATTTATTTACTTTGATTACTTAATTATGTGCATGCAGGTGTGCTTCTGTGTTTAGACATGTTCACTTAAGTGCAGGTGCCTGAAGAAGCTGGGGCCTCAGAATCCCCTGGGGCTGGAATGACAAAGCTGCCCAACATGGAAACTGGAAACAGACGAGGGCCTCTGCCTAAGCAGCGTGTGCTCTTAACTGCTGAGTCATTTTCTAGCTCCAGAAAGCTACTTTTCTCTACACTTCCCCAATGTGATAATTTTCTGTTTCTAGAACAGCCTGAAACAATTTTCATATGCATCAAGTTTTAATCTCTGTCATTGTGTCATCTACTCTACAGCCATTACCAAGTCATAAGCCTGAGTCTGACTTAGCTCTTCCTCTTAGTCTTCTTTAACGCCATCTGTCATTTATGCATTTCTCATTTTCATCTCTTTTTGTGTGTGGATACACATGATCCTATGTAAACCTATAGAGAAAAAAATCGATATCCACTGTTTCCCTCCATCTTCTTGTACCATTATTGTTGGTGGCAGTGATTTATTTTGTTTGTTTTTTTGAGACAATTGTTGACTGAGCCTGAAGCTTGTCCATTGTCTAGATTGGCAATCCTGTGAGCTCCTAGGATTCTCCTGTCTCACATCTCCTCAGCACTGAGATTATAGGAGATCCTGTGCTTTGTCCATTACCTCTCATTCAGCATAAAATAAACTGATCCACTCTACCTCTAAAACATGCCTTCTATTTCACTGTTCTCACCTCATCTTGATATCAGTCACCACTTTGTGTCCTGCCAATACATAGGTCAATTAAAATATTCTTTCTGCCTCACCTTCAAGTGCCCCATCGCATGGAAAATTAAAATAAAATGACTTTTTTTTTTGCTTATATGTTGCTCAAACCATGGTATTACTAAGAAGTTCATATATTTGAATGCACGGTCCACAATGTTTGGAACTGTGCGGAAGGGTTAGGAAGTGTGGCCTTGTTTGAGGAGGTGTGTCACTAGGAGTGGGCTTTTAGGATTCAAAACCTCACACTACTGAAATCTCTCTCTCTCTCTCTCTCTCTCTCTCTCTCTCTCTCTCTCTCTCT
>OU015744.1:125392986-125430675 GCA_907169655.1 Acomys percivali | reverse complement strand
GAGAGAGAGAGAGAGAGAGAGAGAGACCTTCACCCAATCTGAGGGCTTTGTTCATTTCACTCTAACTACGCAACATGTTTTTGAAGGAATAGAATGTATACAGTTTTTGAATTATTTTTCATTCTAGAATTCTTCCTTGGGGCATCTGGATACTGGTAACATCTACTCTTCTGAAATAATACAGAATGAAGGTGACCTCCAGATTTGCTAAAAGCAATGGAAACCTTCCAGGCTTCATTGTTCATAACCTCTTGGCAGCATCTGTCAGTCAGTGGTGAGGACAAAACAGGGACAGTGCTCTCACTACAGACTTGGCTTATGTGGTGGACACTTAGGGCCTGTCCCCAAACTCAGAGATCACAGTGTCTCTTGCTTATTTGTCTTTAATACTTTTATTGAATAATGACATATTCCCTTAGCGTCTATATAGTTAGTCAGAGAGATGTTTTCCAGGCACTTCAAATTAAATATACTGCAAATGTCAGCATTGCATGCTACTTCTGGCAACTCTTTGATTCCAGTTTCTACCTTCACAAGTAATACCAACCATGCAAAACAGGAAAGTAAAGCAAAACTCCTTGTTTTCTGTGTGTGCTTGTACGTGTTGATGGCTTTGCCACCTAGGTAGTGCCTGGCTCAGCCCCCTCTTCTATCTTACCATCATTGCTATGACTGAAAGACTTTAGGACCCTTTCCTCTTAACACCCGCGAGCTGCTTCAGTCGTATCTGCATCTTAAATCCCCCTTAACTAAGGTATCTTCACTTGCTAAATGTTTTCTGGAAAATGTTGCTGACACCTTCACTCCCTGAAAAATGGATGAAAGAAATCTGACCCCACTCATTCTGTCCCTTACAGCATTGACAACACAGTGTGTATGCTTCCTTGGATTTGTTGCAGAGGACTGACAAGGGGGTGTGTTCTGGTTCTGTGGTCTCCTTACTTGAAAAGACAATATCTATCTTAGAGAATAATCTGAAAAAATTAAAAAAAAAAAACCCATGTATTCAAAGTGCTTTGGACACTGTCTAACATATAGGAAGCATTTCATAAATGTTTGGGCTTAATAGCAATGGCTATCGAATTAGTATTCAGTTTACAGTGGCATGGCCCACTTCTCATTCTGCATGCTCCTTTCTCATTACTTTCTACATTAAATTCTAGAGTTTACTAATTGAAAACTCTTGTCACAAGCCATGAATGCTTGAATCTCAACAGCCCTGTACTTTCTTTTCCTGAAAGCATTTGCTGTATTTCTCATGGGATTATTTACTCAGTATTCCTTGTTTTATGAACATTGCTTGAGATCTAAGAGATAAAAGGTGCCCTTTCACTCCACATATGCATCTTAGAAAATGTACTGGATTGAATATTATTATTTATACTAAATATTAACTAAATTAAATATTAATGTATAATACCAATGCTGTATAGTAACAATCAGTTATTAAGATCATACTGTATTCTAAGCATATTATAAGCATTGTTACATATTAGCCTTTTAACATTCCTAAATTTATTATATAACAATATGAACTTGGCAAAATAGGGGGCTGAGGTGTAGGTTCACATCTGGGGCCGGGCACTGCAATGCCTGGGATCCAAGCCTTCTTTCTTGCTCTATACTTTAATATGAAATGCTTCAGATGCTATCAAGACTAATGAAGCTTTGTGGCAGCATTACTAGCACAACTCCTGCCACATAAGCTCCACAGAACGTGCCTATGTACAAAGAATGGCACTATTCAAATTGCATCCATGATGGTGAAGACTAAGGACTCCTGGCCCATTCTCTTCCCAAACACATTATTTTTTCATCTGTTGTTCAGATAGCATCCTGAAAGACAACTCTACATGATGAACAACACGTTTCATCGTAGCTTTGAAATCAAGTCACACAAGATGTGTCACAGATTAAAGATCTTGACTGCATAGCTGTCTTAATTACGGTTCTATTAATCCATCTGTAGTCTCTACCTTGGTGCCTGCCAAAAAGTAGGCTACCAATAAAAGACTTTGTGAATATTTAGCAAATGAATTCTAGTCCTATATAAACGGAGTTGGAACATTTTGATGAGTCAGTTTATAATTACATACATTCCCAGATCAATGGCCCATACATTTGTAAACAGTATATGATTAAAAAATATCTGAAGTTAGATTTGGCATGTATTATTGGTATATTTTTGTAACTGATTTGCTTTCTTGAATATGTTCCATTTAAGATAAGGTTGAAACAAATTTGTATTCCTAGTTTTTTATTTCAAGACGATGAAAAGTTTCTCAAGTTTAAAACAGAAACAGAAATGAATGAGGTAATGGAGAAATACTCAGAATTCGGCTGAGCTGATATAGTGACAAAGTGGATTTTGATGTATTATTCTCCAAACTTCTGATTTTGAAAGATCATCAACAGTACTTGCCTCAAACAGAAGAGTAAAATAAAATATATTTTATATTAATATATAAACCAGCATGATATCAGCTACAAGTAGCAGAAAACTCCAACTGAACGTCACAACCATCATGTGCTTTGTCACATCAGCACCGGTTCCTTACTCCAGACTTCCATGCAGGAGCCAGTGTAGGCTCACTGATCTGCTCCGCTGCCTTCTCATTTTCTACCTAGAGCTTGTCTTGGTCACAGGGTGGCTGACAGCTGCTTCTGACCCAGCTCCCACATGTGAGAGCTTTCACAGTCAGAGGAGAGGATAATATTTTTTTCTCTCCAATCTTATTTTAAGAACTAGCAAATTTCTCAGAAAGTTCCCTGAAGGAATTCATCTTGCTTCTCATTTCTCAGAACTGGGTTACCAGCCATTTCCTGAACAAAGCACTGGTGAAAAGATGGCCGTACATTGCCTGGATTAGAAGAGCTGAGATTTAGCCCCTTGAGCTGGAGCCAGTCTGATATGAAAACACAAATCAGTGCATCAGCATGGGCCTTCTTGAATAAAACTGGCATCTAACGGCAAGAAAATGGAAGGAAGAGGAATAAAGGAAGTGGATACTAGCTCACCGCCAATTCCTTCTTTAATAATGTTGTGGCTAAACTGAATCTGGAAAGTTACTCAATTGAAGCAAATTGCCTCTGTGGTCAGTGCTAAGAGTCACTGTTCCCATGAATGAAGGGTAGCATGATTTTTTTTTCCATATGAGGGGATCAAGATGCGTTCACTACACTTAAAAGTCAGGTCATAGTTGCTATATTGGTGCTGGATAGGTGCAAGGAGTCTGGTGTGCTGTTGTGTGGAAGGCCTGCCAGAGACAATAATGCACTGAACATGTCAAAAGGCCTCAAAGTATAAAATTTACACCATGTGGTTTTTTTTTAATAGATAGATGTGTCTAACTTGATTTAAGCATTACACACATATTCTTGTATTGAAACATCCCGTGGCACCACTCCAGTATATATACAGTGTTTATGCTTCAGTGTAGCAGCTAAAATTAAATAAATTTAAAATCATTAAAAAAAATATGTGAGAAAATGCAAAATGACACTTTGTTATGTTGTGCTGACTGAAGAAACTGTTTGGAATATCAAAGATGTCATTAATTTTATACATCTTATAGTTGATCTGCAGTAGATACATTTCTATAAATTTATAAACAGTGAATTAATTTATCAAAAGGAGATGGTTTTACATTTAAAATACTAACATCAGGTAAAGTAGCATTGTCTTTATTTCATGGCAAACTTTTTTTTTTTTTTAGAATTTCTGCTAATTAAACAGTTTTTCTTTTATTTAAAATTTCTAAATGCTATATCTTTGTTTTGGAAAAAAATAGAGGTTTGAGGTTTGGCATATTTTTATTTATTTTAAATAATTACAACTATAATTTCAATAAGCTACATATTCATACTATTTGATACAAACTTCTTTTTCTCTGTGATATGTCTATTAAATTATATGATATGTAAATATAAGTTCATGAACGAGCATGCCCCTTAACTGTTCATTCTTTTGCTAACATTAATATTATGAGAATACTATCTGGTGTTTTTACATAGCTCACTAACATATATTATGGAAATTTAAGTATTTGATTTCCTTGGATTTATGGTTTGACACTATCAGAGTTACAATATTGCTCACATTTGAAAAATGCCTGCTCTTGAGCCTTTCTTGCCCCTATTGCGTTGCCTTGTCCAGCCTTCATATGAAGGCTTTTGCCTTGTCTTATTGTACCTTGCTTTGTCCTGTTTGGCTCTCATCTCTTGGATGCCTGTCTTTTTCTGAAGAGGAAATGGAAAGGGAGTGGGTACTGGGGAGAAAGAAGGTGGTTGAGGAGCTATCAGGAGTTGAGAGAGGACAAACTATGGTAATAATATATTATCTAAGAATCTATTTTCAATAAATATAAGAAAGAAAAAAGAGCCAGGTGGTGATGGTGCATGCCTTTAATCCCAGCACTGGGGAGGCAGAGGCAGGTGGATCACTGTGAGTTCGAGGCCAGCCTGCTCTACAAAGTGGGTACAGGAGACTACACAGAGAAACACTCTCTTGAAAAACAAAAAACAAAAAACAAAAAAAGAAAGAAAAAAGAAAGTCGAATTACTAAGAATGTATGCTTACACATATAAATCCTTTTATTTCGCAGATTCTTTAAATGCTGATAACTGAGTACTTTGTATCTGTGCGTGGCCATAGACACATATATTCCATGTGCTTAGTGATGTAGAATACATTTGCAGTTCACTGGGATACGTCTGCACTGAAGAGAAAAGAAAGCAAGCCTAGATACTGCCAAGTAATAAGGAAAGGGGGACCCAGCTACTGGGAATTAGGAGTGTTTCACAAAGGAGCATCTTTGACAGCATTCTTTCTCATCCAGAAGGAAAACCTACTTCCTTCTCTTTAGTTAAGACTATACTCCCCCTGGTAACAGACTTGCTATAAAGACAGACAGATTAGTATTATCTGTGCTCAGTGTGCTTTTAGAAAGGCACCAGGCTGTTTGGAAAGATTCAGCAATGCTTTAAGCCTAAGCATTTGGTAGTTTTTCATGAAACTTAGTCCAGTGAGAGAATGCTTTATCATTATGATGTGGATGACCAGGAAGAGTAAATTTAGGCTTGAGGGTCAGAACCAAGGTGGGACACTGGGCATTTCAAATATGAAATTTTCTCATGCTCGAAACCAGTTAATCAGATTTTAATCAGCTTTGTATGCTGCTAGGTTAATCTGTGGGTTTCTAGCACTCGTCGCCATGTAATGCATAAGTGTACCCCATAAGTGTATGCCAGTGCAGATGATTACAATCAGCAGTACAGGCCATATTTTAAATGAACATTAAATCACATTTTGCAATTAATATTTTCTCTCAGTTTTCTATGGTTTATTTAGTGACACTGTGGAGTATAAACCGAATTTGTGCTATGCTTGAACCATCATAGTAGTTCAGGTACAGTTTGGTAAACATGTTTGTTTTTTGTTTTTGTTCAAACACCTGAAAACAAAGTGTCAGGTGAAATAGTATTCAACTAAATTTTTTTACATTAAACATTTTTTTTTGATACATCAAAATATTGCTTTAAAAAATCCATGGTAGTTTATGAAAAGTTGTGTCATTTCATATGAATACCCCTCACTAAATGATAAGAATAAAAATTTTTCTAAAAATTTTATAGACAAAGACTGTTTAAATAAAATAACTTTAAATGACACAAAATCTCCAAAAAATTTATGTAACATATAAATGGGAATATTTTCCAAAGGTAGAAAAAGCCATTTAATTATTACAATATATTAAATAAATCCAATAACTTCTTTAAAATATTATACTAGTGGGCACTGGGAAAGGATCTGTTGAGTGTCATCAGTGTAATAGTCAGTAGGCAAAGAAGGAAACCTTAACTGTTTATTCCAGATTAAGTAACATGGTCAAAACTACATATTAAACTCAAGTTCAAATTTTAAATTCATTCAAGGATTTCTCTCACAACTCTGTCACAAGACTGAATTAAATGTCAATAAGTCCCCATAATGTAAGGAACTTTGGCTAGTTTTCTATTGCGGCACAAACATTGCACAACAGTGTCCAGCAGATGTGCATCCCTATGCAAGTCTTTAGTTAACTAGCTTCAGTATTTATGGGTCTGTCACCTAATTGTATAACATAGTTCATTTTTATGAAAGGAAATATCACGTCACCACTTACTGGAGAAAAAAAGTTGAGATTAAAACCCTATGAGCATATAAAGGGGGAGGAAGTCCCCCTCATTCACAGTCATAGGGGAGGGGAGTAGGGGGGAAATGGGAGGGAGAGAGGAATGGGAGGATACAAGGGATGGGATAACCATTGAGATGTAATATGAATAAATTAGTAAAATAAAATTAAAAAAGGAAAAACAAACAAAAAATAAAAAAGACAGAAATTAAATGACAATACTAAGAAAGCTGTAAGACCCTATTACCTGCTTCTTGCCATGATAAAGAGTCAAGCTGTGGCTGAGGGAGATTTAAGAATGAATATTTGAAACTGAAACTACTGATGGTATTGATTCAGGTCGTGCTAGGGTCACCAAGGGAGTGTTATCCATAGAGATATAGTGACTAAGATCATCTTTAGTAACATTTGTTCACACAGACATTTGCCTAGCCTGCACGCTATGGCCATTGACACAAATGCCCTGTACACTTCTTTCTGGATTCGATGCAGTTTCCTTGGTTATACATTGTTAACCATGACCACTAATTAATTCTGTTTTGTTATAGCTCTTCTTGAAGAGAAACTTGATTAGGAGCTATGAAGTAAAATTCCCACTTATATTGGTTTATCTGCCTACCATGATGTTTAAGAAGAATAAATATATATTTAAACTAAATGAGTCTCAGTATGTTTTCTATGTTTGTCAAAAATAGAGTAAATTCTTCAGTATATTTGACAGCTTTCTAAGGAGTAAAGATATTCACTGAAGGGATTAATGTAGAAGATGAAAATAAGCTCTGTCTAAAGGAAAGATTCTCAACCTGTGGGTCATAACCCCTTTGATGGTCAAATGACTCTTTCACAGGGATCACCTAAGACCACAAGAAAACACACATATTAATATTATAATTCACAACAGTATCAAAAGTAGAGTTATTTAGTAGCAATGAAAATAATCTTAGGGTTAGGTGGGTCACCACAACACGGGGAACTGTATGAAAGGGTGGGAGAATTAGGAAGGTTGAGAAACACTGGTCTAAAATGCAAGCTAATTATAAGACAACAAATATTTATAAGCAAAAACATCAGTGAAAGTTACTTTTTAAAGGTAAAAGCATGTTTCACTGCATTTAGTAGCAACATTCAACAAAGAAGTACTCTTTTTTAAAAATTTTATTCTATAAAAACCACTGTCAACAACTTAACATTGATTTACAATCAATTGGACATTAGTTACTTCTTTTTTCTCTACATCTAGTTAATCACAGTTAAGAGTGAAATATCTTGAAACCTGGCGTTGGAAGAATGTCGCAGCAGTTCAGAGACTGTGCTGCTCTTGTAGAGGACCCATGTTTGATTCCTAGCATCCACGTCCATCAGCTCAAAACTGCCTGGAACTCCAGATCCAGGGATCTCAACATCTTTGGCCTCCACCATCACTGGAAGTCTCACACACACACATACACACACACACACACACACACACACACACACACTCACACATACACACACACAAACACACAAACACACTTAAAATATTTTAAAATATCTTGAAGGTTAAAAGCAATGAAACAGTCTCAAAATGACCAACGTGTTGAGAATAAAATTTGCAAAAGTTTACATACTGCTTACTACCTGCGAACAATGATATGATTTATATGTGTAATGTAACTAATGATCATTGGCAGTGCTGGGGCTAGAATCCAAGGTCTTGCACATGATAGGGAGTAATTCCAGTAGATGACATTCCCAGCTGTTGTTCCATATCCTTAAGAAACTGCCACTTCCCCCACTTAGAAAATGTGTTCATATAACTGTCATCAAATAGCACTCTCAGGATTCAAAGCCAGATAATCTGCAAGGAAGACTGCATGTTTCACCACTGCTCTCTCCCACCTGCTAAGGAACATATTGCCATCAGGGTTAACTATGCATTTGAAAGCCATTGTTTAAACTGCAAGCAACAAGACATGTCAAATGTGCAAACTCTTTTTTCTCATTATGAAAGTGAATGTGTGAGTTTCAAGCAACTAAAAAGGAAACTGAGCATAATGAATGTGCCAAAAAAATTACACACTGTAAATGTTAGGAGTAAAAATGGTGGCACTTACAATCTTCAGCTGGCATTTCACCCCAAGACTATTCTCATCCAAAGCAAACACATGAGAAAAGTGAATGCTCCTGTTTAACATTCAAGGTCATGCCAATAAGACAGTAAAACAAAAGGAAACCAAAACAAATGAACTGTCTACAGAAAGTGCAAAACCACAGTGGCATCCTTCAGGAACTCTGCTTAAGCAGAATTGTTTATTAATCAACATCTTTCTACAACAGTTACAATCGAGACACGTGAATACAGCTCAATAACAGGTCATTTGCGAAGCATAAAGAAGGCTTTGGGCTTGAACCCACCATTGGATAAATATTAAGCTGATCAGCACATTAAAAATGTTTTATTATCATTGAATAAAAAAGTCCATATAATCCACATTTATTGTATAAAATCAATTTTTTACTGGCAAAATATTTGACATACTTTGGGTTTCACTTTCTAAAATTAAAGGCAGCATGGAAGTTTAACACACAATATTAGCCCGAAGTCAGTGAAGAAGAAAGTGTGACTCCTAATAAATGTGAATCTACTTCTCTTTGAAGATGTCTTTTAAAGAAGCAATAGGAGAGAGAGAGTGATGTAGATCTTTCTAAAAGTGAAGTTCAAAGGCCTTTAATGGCCCATCTTCCACATGGCAAGAATTATAAAAGTTTTGGCCTTGCATTTTCCATTGTGAGATATTAAATGGGAAAATGTATCCAGGCTATGTAGGTCCCTCTGTGGTCTGGGAGGCATCAGGAACCATAGCCTAAAGAATATAGGCCACGAACATGACAGCCTGTGTAACTGGCTGCTGTGAACTTTAGCAGTGAAGTTAAAAGAAAAAGACAAAGAAAGGAACCTTCAACCCTTCGATTTATATCTTAGAATTCACACAAGAAGCTCTCCTCACAGGGCCCTACGAAATAATGAGAACACAGGCAGCATTGCCCACTTATAATCAAATATCTCAGTAAGTAAAGTTTATTATAGACAAAAAGAATGGTTTAGAAAGTCAGCAGGATATCATCAATAAATATAAATGATATTTTATATACTTTTTTCTCTATGTTAAAAAATAATGAAATAAAAAGACATCTGTTCAATTTTCTTGAAAATTTGTTTTTTAAATGAGTTCAAAGGAATTTAAGCAGTTTAGAAAAACTATAAATACCTGTCTTCATTAGTATGCCTAAAAATATCAGTGTCTTGCCTTGTTTAAAGATTAGGATAGTGTAAAACTATGATGACTAAAGTGTAAAATTAGTTAAAAAGTGGGTAAAAGTTGGGTAAATATTGCAATTAATTTGGATATATTTTACTAGTGCTTCATATATATATATATATATATATATATATATATATATATATGTTTCAAAAAACATCTCCCCAAATTTTGCTATAATTACACATGCATTTTTGTTATAATATCCAATATTTGACTAAACCTTTTACAATGAATCTCAATATTTTTAAAAATCCAAACGCCAAGCAAGCCAGGTTTAAGTTCTCTGGCTATGTAATTTTGGTTTTTTGTTTGTTTGCTTGTTTTTTTTTTTTTTGTTTTGTTTTGTTTTTCTTCTCTCTCTCTACAGAAATAGAACTACTGAGCCAAGAGCATCTACCCAATTTTCAAATGAATACAAACCCTACTGAAACTCAAGAAACATGGATTCTATATTTAATGATCTGCAATTTTCACTTAATCATAATTACAATTAAGTAAATCTAACTACCATTGATAAAAGAATAATTTCATAAGGGAACATATATGAATAATTACACTTAAATATACAAGAGGATTATAGATTTCCCAAAAGCTGTTAATTAATTAATGCATTCATATTTGTCTATTGTAATTCAGTAGATGGATCATTACAAATGCCTATTATTGGATACCAGGAGGCTGGCCGACTAAGGGTTAACATATACTGTGCAAAGATTTTCACCCAAATATCTCATTCCATAAAAGTAAGTTCCATGCATCTGAACAGCTATATTCCTCCAAATAAAACACACCCTGGAAGCTGATGATCAGGATCAACTTTAGCTAAAATCAATGCTGTACAGTGATCATCCTCTGTGGGTCTTTCTGCTTCTTTGTGAGGATGCAGAACAAGGGAAACCTCATCAAACATTGCTCACAGCTTTGCTGTGCTACAGATAATGCTTCTCCAAAATAGAGACTTCCTACATTCACCTTCGAGTGACCACGCACATTACTACAGCACAGGCAGAATTCCCATCTCCCATTCTCAATTTGCATACCTTTCATTCTCTTTCCCAGTGTCTCTCTGGATTTCAGTTACTAAATTTCTAACACTAGATAATCTTTTCTTTTCTTTTATGGGTGGCCTACATGGTTTATTAAAGTTTATATCTCGATCTAGGCATCAGAATAAAATGTAGTAGCATTTAAGAAGTGACCAGTGGGGACCACACTAGAACAATCACCATGGGCTGGGGGGAAAGGTTTTCACCACCAAAGCTAATTTCCATCCCTGTGCCACACAGAGCAGTAGAGAGGAAATGACTCCCAAGGGCTGTTCTCTGACTTCCATATGCACTCAGTGGCCATATCCAAACACACACAGAGAGAGAAACAGATAGATGTTTAAAAAGCATTAACTTTACATTACTTTCCACAGTTACTTTCCATTACAAATACTGGTACAGTTACCACCAAAACATGGTCGTTAGTTAATTGTTAGTAGATTTCTGGAGCCTAACCTTGTACTTCACATTTGTTTCTATTAGTGTTATGCAGTATCATGGCAAAAAAAAGGAGGGGGTGGGTCTGAATTTGAGTTTAAAGTATGCCACATTGGAAAATACCAGGATCCTCTAATACTTAACCCATCTTCTTTCAGGTCATACAATACTGCATATTTACAATAGGTGATGGATACCCAACATATCCCATTGGAGGTGTTTTCTTCTGTTTCGTCTATAAACTTAGCTTTAGAAAACTTTGAGCCTTCTTTCTCTCTTTTTCACTTTGAAACATTTCTTTGCAGCTTAATTTTCTGCTGAAAACACAGCTGCTCAATAGTGTTTATTCATGTTGGATCACAGCATGACTGGCAATTCATAATACAGTGATACTCGGACTTTCAACACTGGGGCAGGACAAAGTAACCACAGACAATAAAGGGCCATGCCAACAACGCTGATATGCTATGCCAGAGACACATCTGTCCACCAGTGCCACCCAGGAAGCTTGTACCATCACAAGCGAAAAACAAAGAAACACTGCATTTTGTTAAAAGTGTCCTCTAGTGAAACTTTTATCTAAATCTTTCCTCTCTCCCTCGGGACCACGATTTTTTTTCAAGTAAAGACAGTAGAGTTCCGCAAGATTCCAGTCTCTCTAAATCCTCAGCACAGCCCGCGGCGGGGGGGGGGGGGGGGGGAAAGGGGGAGAAGCTCATCAAATCCAGGTTAGAACACAGGAGCCTGCTTCTCCATCCACCTCCGGGCCACAAACACGCCCCCTGCTCTGAAGCTCGAGAGACCAAACACAGAGGAATCCCAGTCAATGAGGAAAGCCCAGTCAATGAAATATACTTTGGGGAAGCCTTCCAAAGCTGCAGTCTGCCTCCCCCTCCAACACTAGAAAGCTCTCCCAGCTCTCAGTTTCTTAGGCTCCTGTGCCTCCTCCTGCCTGCTGGCTAGGGGCGATCTCTAGGGTTAGTCAGTTTGCACGTGACTCACGGTGCCCACATGACATGACTATGGGCGGGGAGGGCAGGGGGACTGAGGAGTGAAGCAGGGGAAAAGTTACTGCACACTGGTCAAAGCATCCAAACCAATTTGTCCCTTTCCTTCCTCGCTACCCAGTGGCTCAGAGATCCTGAAAGAATCGCTGGGGACCAAGGTGTCTCCAGACCAGCTTTGGATGCACTCCAAGCATTCTCCGCTTGCTCCAGTGCTCAGAGCTTCTCCCAACCCCTCCTTATGACATCTCTGCACCTCAAGTTGCTTCATCTCCCTTCCTTTCTCCCCCTTTTCCCTCTTCCTTCCCTGAAAGCTCTAGTCCACTGTGAACAAGCCACTGACGCACATTCTATTTGGCGCTGGCGCTGAGAGGAGGTCAGACAAGGCCAAGCACCTTCCAAAGGGGAGGGTCCAACTAGGCAAACTAAGTTGCCTGCCTCACGGCCACCTGGCTTCCCCCGCCAAATAGCCCCCTGCCCCGGTGGTTTCACTGATGCTCCCATCTCACTTACGGCGCTCTCTGGACCCCACCCCGCGGTGGCGCAACATACACCCTTCCAACACGCGCTCCCACCCTTTCGTTGCCCGCCCCACGCAGGGGTCCCACCGTCAGGCAAAGCACGGGGCAAGCTGAGCTCACCTTGCTTGACACACTTCAGCCGGAGGGGGTCCTTGCAGTGTTTGATCACGGCCAGAACGTCCCTGATGGTGAGCCCCGCCACGGGGGTCTCGTTCACCTCCAGTAACAGCTCCTCGGACACCAACTTGCTACCGCTTTCATAGGCCACTTTGCCCGGCTTCACCTCCCCCAGGTAGGGGAACTGTCCGTTTTCAGCGCCCCCCTTCAGTTCAAAGCCCAGCTGGCCCTCCGGGTTCCTGCCAATGACACTCTCGTGGACTTTGCTAGTCCAGTGGCTTTTCTTTTTCAAGCTTTTGGACATGGCAGTAGGGTGAGTCGCCTCAGTTCCTGAGGGTCCTTTAGGGAGGAGGGCTTGGGAGTCAAAATCGGGATGGAGGAGCCAGGGAGCCAAAGGGTGAGGGTGGCAGACTTTGCCTTTTCCCCCCTCTCTGCTCCGCGCTTTCCCTCTTCTTTGGATGGAGTGTGGCGGAGGAAGGGGGAGGATGAGAGGGACCGCTGGGCAGAGGTAGGAGAGCTAGGGTGAGGTTGTGCTGTCCCTTGAATGACACTCAAGGCTGTAGCCCCGCAGCGGAGGAAGCTGTGGTGGCGTTGGCGGCGTTAGCGGCGGTGGCGGCGGCCGAGCCAGCGCGAGCAGTGGCCGAGCTGGTGAGCGGGTGGCGGTGGCGTGGGGGTGGGGAGGAGGGTAGGGATGCCGGGGGCCACTCCTGCGCGCTGCGAGTGGGAGCGCGCGCGCGCTCGCCGGCCTCTGTGTTGTTAGCCGATATCCATGGCAGCTGCAGTGGCAGCGGTAGAGAGCGCGTGTGTGTGTGCGCGTGTGCGCGTGTGTGCCTATGTACTAGTTGTACTGTACTGGCAGGATGCGAGCGGGCGGGCGAGGGGGGGGGGATGCGAGCCGAGGGAGGAGGCGCGCGCACCGGGTGGAGCGCCAGAGAAGGCTTCGCCGCCGTCTCCCTCCCTCCTTGGCTTGACCCGGTAGTGAAGGCGGAGAGAGAGAGAGAGGCAGGCCCTGGGCCGCCCTGCAGCCCCGCGGGAGGAGGCGGGAGCTGGGAAGGAGGGGAGCTGAGGCCCGGCACGGGCGCGCAGGCGAGTAGGGCCTCGATCCCACCATGGACTTGTCTTCTGGTCCCCCGAGAGCGGGCTCCTCGCCAGCAGGACGCCCCGACTTGCACGTTCCCTAGCGGTGATGCAAACAGAAATCTAGGGACCCGGTGGCGAGCCCCGTGCCTAGTGGCCCATCTGCGGCCGCCAACCTTCTGGGGTTCCACCCCTCCCAGGAGAAGCTCGAGTTCGGGGTCCTAGCATGAAACTGCAACCGGCCTGGCATCTAGAGCCGGTAGTGAGAGACTTCACCTTAGGCTAGCTTCACTTTTACAGTCACAAAAGTTCTCAGAAGTCCCTCCCCAACAAGGGAAAGTTAGAGGAAGCAGTTTGGTCGACCTGGCTGCAGGAAGAAGGTGAAATAGCATCTGTAGACCAAGGCCATGCATCCCCTGGGAGAGAAACATAAGAGGGTTGGTTGAGTGGAGACAGGATAGACAGCACCTGCTCTAGTTGAGAAGTGGAGGGGGTGGGGTGCGGGTGTTAAGGAGATAATTGGAGTGAGAGCCTGTAGAAAGGGACAGTTTCACCTGGTCAGGAGTCAGGTTTGTACCTGGGCACTAAGCCTTTAGACAATCCGACAAACAATTTCCGCTACAAGAAAGGCAAGAAGCTCTGGGTGAAGCAGGAACTCAGCTCACCGCACCCCAGCCAGCTCCTCCCCATTCTCCAAATTAATTGCCACAAGGAAAGCTAAGCAGGGCCCAGGGCACTGAGGGCTGCTGACTTCCCCTGGGAAATAGTGATCTTTTTAAGTTCCTGTAACATAAATTCCACTTGCTTAACTTTGAAATAATAAGTTTCAAACCGAAAAGAAGAAACAAAAAAAAAAAAAAAAAAAAATCACTCACCCACTCATCTTTGTAAGTCAGAGGATGGGAATCAGCTGCAGTTGAAATCCTTGATGTCTGGGGTAGAGTGTGGGAGGGAAGCAGAGCAGTTCAAAAGGCTCAGCCAACCCAAACAGAAAAGAGGGGGTTTGAATCCAGGCTTTTGGGCTTTTCAGGAGTGCAGTATTTAGCAAGCAGTTCCACTTATCTCCTTTTTCTTCTTTTTCTTCTCCTTCTCCTCTTCCTCCTCCTCCTTCCTCTTCTTCTTCTCCTCCTCCTCCCCCTCCTCGTTTTTCTCATTCTTATTTCTTCATTAATTTATTTGTTTTACACCCTGATCACAACCTCCCCCTCCCCTTTCTTTCCAGCCCACTCTCACAATCCTCCCCCTACTCTCACTTTCTCTTCTCCTCCAGAAGGGACAGCTCCCCCATGGGTACCAACCCATCCTGGCACATCAAATCACAGCAGGACTAAGAGCATCCTCTCCCACTGAGGCCAGACAAGGCAGTCCAGCTACAGGAAAGGGATCCAAAGTCAGGCAAGAGCCAGAGACAGCCCCTACTCTAATTTGAGAGGATCCGCATGGAAACCAAGCTGCACATGTGTATAGGGGGCCTAGGTGCAGCCCAGGCATGCTCTTGATTGGTGGTTCAGTCTCTGTGAGCCCCCCCCCCCCGTGGGCCCAGGTTAGTTTACTCTGGAGGTCTTCTTGTGGTGTCCTTGACCCCTCTGGCTCCCTCAATCCTTCCTCCCACTCTTCCACAATACTCCTCAAGCTCAGCCTGTTTAGCTGTGGGTCTCTGCATCTGTTTCCATCAGATGCTGGATGAAGCAGTTATGCTAGGCTCCTCTCTGCAAGCATAGCCAAGCATCATTGATAGTGTCAGGGGTTGGCTCTCTCCCATGGAGTGGGTCTCAAGCTGGGCCAGTCATTGGTTGGCCCTCCCCTCAATCTCTGCTCAGTCTTTATCCCTTCTGTATATCTTGTAGGCAGGAGAAATGTTAGGTTGAAAGTTTTTGTGGGTAGGGTTGGTTTCCCTGACCCTCCACTGAGACTCCCACCCTGACTACAGGGGATGGCCACTTCAGTCTTTATATCCCCAACTGCTAGGAGTCTCTGCTAGGGTCACCCCCATAGACTCCTGGGAGCCTCCCACACACCCCCTTCTCCCTCCCAGTTCCCTCCCTCCTACCTGTTCTTTTGCTTCTTTATAAATAGAGTTAACAATACTAGTGGGGCTTGGTGCAGGGAGGAGAAAATCAGGAAAGGCAAGTAAAGTGTTGCCTGGTACAGGTTGGTTGGCTTTGCATAGCAGTTTCCTTCCTCTTTCCTTCACTCATTCCTCCCCCTCAGCAAATCAGATCAGAAATGAAGATCTTTTTTTTAAAAAAAAAGATGAGTTTGATTAACTTTGTGTCTTTTTTCCACTTGAGTAAGTGGATCTCCGGTAATTTGGCTATGACTTGTGGGGGTTATCCAGTCCTTGGCCTTAAGCAGTGCTCAGGAGCCAGCAAGATTTGTAATGAAAGCCCAGTCTCAAGCAAAATTAGGGTGGGGATTATAAAGCACCTTTCTACCTATAAACTGATAGTGAAGAGCATTGGCCTTTGTTTAACACCGGTTACAAATTACTATCAATATATATGCTAATACTTAACATTCTAATTGTATATCAGGTGTTCTATTATGTTTGTATTATAGACTTCTTTGCAGGTGAGGAAAATGAGGTTTACAGAGATGGATTTTACAGAACTTTGTTTTTATAGCTTACAACATCATACATCTACCCAATATGACACTAACTTCATCCATTCAGAAGCCCTGGCTTGTGTTTTCACCTCTACTCAGCCACTGCATTGAACTCATCCCTCCTACTCATATAACTTGTCACACCAGGACTCACTTGGCATAGTGTGACCATCAGTCTCAGTGTGATCCTTTTGTGAGAGAAATGAAAAACAGCAGAGCAGCTGCATTCCCTAAGATGCTCACTCACCATCCTTAAACCAGAAAGCCCATCGAGTTCTGTGTCAGTTAGTCCAGGCTCTATAATCCACTCTATTTTGCCTTGTATTCTGATATTGGAATCAGAATCCCTAAAGGCTTTTCTCTTCTTGTCCTAGTTAGGGTTTTTTTTTTTTCTTTTCTTTCTTTTTCTTTTTTTTTTTTTTTTGACAACTTAACAAAAGTTAGATTTTTCTGGGAAGAAGAACTACAATTGAGAAAATGCTTTGTCAGATTATCTATTAGGCAAGTCTGTAGGGATTTTTTGTATTAATGCATGATGTGTAAAGGTGAGAGGAGCCAGGCCACTGGGTGTTGTATCACCCTGGGCAGGTGGTCCTGGGGGGGGACAAGAAAGCAGATTATGCCAATCCTGTGAAGCAAGCTCAGTAGAAAGTAATCCCCTGTGGCCTAATCTTTGGTTCCTGACTAGAGTTTCCTGTCTTGAGTTCTTGTCCTACATTTCCTGCAAGGGTAGACTATAAAATGAAATTAACTCTTTCCTCACAAAGTTGCTTTTTGTTGCTCTATCCCAGCAACAAAAGGCAAACTAAAATAGCTATCAATGACACAACATTAGGCCTTGTCAGTGGACAGTGTTAAAGTGGTTGACATGTTTTTCTGTTTGATCTGTGATGCAAGTTTTTTTCCCACCCTATGCTCCTCGAAGAAAAACTCATGAGACTCATTAAATGTTGCACAAATACCTAGGCCATATAACTAGGCTCTTCTCTGACTAGCTGACTCTTAAAATAGCCCATTATACTAATTTACATTCTGCAACATGGCCGGTTTTCTGAGCTCAGGCACCATTGCTTCCACCTTCCTCACCTTTTGCCTGCTGAATACCACAGGCCTGATTCCATCCCAGAATCTCCTCTGTCTGTCAAGAGTCCCATCTATTTCCCACCTCAGCTGTAGGCCATAAGTTTAATTGACAGGTGTGGCATCTGTACAATACACAAGAGGTTCCTTCTACACTATGATAAGGTCTGTGGTTGGCTTTCTAGCCAGTAGTGGGAAGAATTCAGTATTCTGTTCTAATCCCACAGTGCAAAGCCAGCCTGGCCTGTCAGTGGCTTCCTCACAAGTTTTTCTTTGTACTGTAACTGGTATATTCCTTCAAACCATGTGACATCTTCACACATTTTTTGACCATTAAGTGAGCAATGGACATATCATCATCATGAGATAGAACTATGTGACTTTCTGCCTTGTCAAGGTGAGAAGTGAGGGCAAAGGAACGGGTGTTCTAAATTTTTCTCTCCTTGGATATGAATGCCATCCTATATCCCTGTAGGTAGTGGCTGCTTTTTGTAGTGGTTATTTCTGCGTTCTTCAGAAGTATCTTTTCTATCCTACCTCCATTTACTACACACACACACACACACACACACACACACACACACACACACAAATATATATATGTTATAAATTCATTGAAATACTGATATATGTATCATATATATCAGTATATGAAAATATATCAATATGTATATAGGTATATTAATACTGTCTCTAATTTAACACCATGTACATATGTAGAGAGGACTTTGGTTTCTTTTAAATCCTGATATGTTATATGAACATGTTTTTGTTTTAATCCCAGAAGTGGAATATGGGGCTACTTCAGATTGTCCACAGCCACTAACTATGGTTTGTCTTTTTGCTCTAGGAGGGGCATGATTTTGTCCAGCTGAAGATAGTTTACATTGAAATTCTGGAGACTTTTGAGAGGATATAAATGTGAAATCCCCAGAGAACCTGTGCTGACTGCTGCTCCCCTGCTGCTGCCTCAGCTACTGCTGGTTCCTGCTCTTGTTTTGCTATTGGTGGGTTGCCAGATTGCTGGATTGTTGGTTCTTAACTGGAAATATTCTGACTGTGAAGATTGGACTTGCCCCAAGGCACTCAGCACCCCTAATCATCAGGAAGCGTCTAAAGAGCTCTATGCCTTCTTCCCCTTGAACCTTCTTTCTTGCCTTCCTAGTGTTTCTGGCATTGGAAGGGATTGGGGTAGAGAAGAGTTGTAGATACAATAACCTCATAAAGTAGCCAAAAGCCCAGTTACATACATGCTAAGTAAGTACTATAATACAGAGCTATATCCCACCTCTCTCAGTATTTTTTTTCCAAACAGAAACATGTTTCCTGAACAGGTTATAGTTAAGAATATATTCATGCATACATATACATATATACATGCAATAACAATTAGTGAAAAAAGAAGACATAAGTTTGAAGAAGAGCATACAGATATATAGGAAGGCTTAAAGGGAAAAAAAGGGAAGGGGCAAATGTAATTACAACAACAATAACAACAATTCCCAGTTATACAGCATGGTGGCTAAGAGTTTTCTGAAACAGTGCTAGGCTGGCAAATAAGTAGACCTAGACTAGGTGGGCACATGCCCTTTCTTATCTACTGGTTTATGATTTTCCAGTGAGTTATACAGAAAATGGTGAAAATATTTATATATATATTTCCTATTTATAAGATGAGAACATAACAAAATTTATTTCCTAAATTTTGAGTAACTACTTTTTCCCAAACTTAACCAAATATTTGTTAATAATAGATTAAAATTTTATTGAATGCTTCTTTGTGTAAAGATAATAAGCATGTCATATTTCTTTGCTTCTGCAACAAATTTAATGTCTTTTCTATTTGATTTTAGATGTATAGAACTTTTTGTTTAGCTAATTTTATTTATTAAACTACAAATTCCATACATGTATGTAATGTGTTATTATTACTTTCCTCCCCTACCAAGACCCAAAAGGATAAATATGGTATGTAATCACTTACATTTGGATATTAGCCATTAAGTAAATAAGAGCCAAGCTACAATATGTAGACCCAGAGATGTTAAGTATAGATGAGGGGACTGGGGTGGACATATAGATATCTTTGGGAGGGAAAATAGAGTATGATACAGATGTTATGGGTGGACTATAACTGGGAGGGTTGTAATGGAGGATCAGATGGGCAGAGGAGGTGGAGCTGAGAAGGCGGAGCTGAGGAAGGGAATGTGGGGAGAGACAACTAGAGCTGAGAGGCATTTGAGGGGTGGTATGGAAATCTAATGCAGTAGAAACTTCCTAAAATATATGAAGGTGATCATCATGTAATTTCCAAATAAAAGGGAAGATGGAGTCCTGACTGGCCGTCTCTTGTCACCAAATCAAAATTTCCATACCTGGGTTACATGCAATTGAGTTGTTGGTCAAAGGAGTCCCATGGAAATATACAAACAATCTAGGCTGTGGCCAAGACAGTAGGTTGCTCTCTAAAAACTGATAGTAAGCCCCATTGCAGAAGACAACACCCACACAACTCATCAAACAAGGACAGGTTGAGTTGGTGCCTACCTAGAACATGCACCCTGAAGTTCTAGTGTCTTTGGTACCAGAAATTACTCTGCAGCCTTCCAACAGAGAAACTTAAATGTCAACATAAACACAAACCCTTTGATCTACAAAGCTGTCCAGCCAGGAAAATATGCCAGGACAATGGTTGCACAAAACTTGTGTGTAGAGGAATTTTAATCCAGCAACCTGGCTACTCTGGTAAGAAATCACAGCCAAAAACCTAGGTCTGAGTCATCAGGCTGGAGTACAGACATGCCCTTAGTATATACCTTTAATTCTCCTGGCTGGAATACAGATACACCTTTCGTGCACACCTTTAATCACAAACAATGACATCTAATTGAGGGACAGACAAAGGGATAAGTCAGAGAAAGATTTGACAGACTGAGTCAGAGATAGAATATATCCAGCTCTCAAGAGAGAAGGAGAGAGAGAGAGAGAGAGAGAGAGAGAGAGAGAGAGAGAGAGAGAGAGAGAGAGAGAGAGATTTATGTCCTCAGATTTCTATGACATAGCTGCGAGAGGTCCCTTTAATTGGACTGGAATATCTCTTTCCTGTCTTCTGACTACTTTTGCTTCCATTATATTGTGTCCCATTTTGAGCAAATGTCTGAAAAACTACTAGATGTTTTCTTCTCTAGACTAGAAACCCATGAGGAACCATGGAAGCTAACTTTTCTCCCACAGTACATTTGCCAAGTGTTGCCCAAGAGAGTAGAAGAGCCAAGCCTGCCTCCTGTAGTAACAAGAACACCACAGACATAATATCCATCTTGAAGTTCCCTTGCAAGTTCTTGCTGAAGCTAGGATTTGGACTAAAATCACCTCCTTCCCTATCTTGTTTATTCTGTAACTGTCTTTTAAAGAATGATTTCCTTAATAATCATTTACACTCAATTCTTTTCTCAAGGTACGATTCTATGTACTCCAGCTTACAAGGTGTTTTTTTTTTTTAAATAGGTGAGGAAATAAAGGCCATCATATTCTAAATTACTTAAATTATATTATCAGTAAGGATAAGGTTGTGATTTGATTCACGTCTTTGTGACTGTAAAGCCCTTATTCTAGGTTAAATATATTAACCTTATAAGTAAGTATATGTTACTAGTTGACCTTTGTAAATAGAAGTGGACAGAAAACTTGACAAACTGACAGAATTCTATCTATATGTTAAGAAATCTATATGTCATCCAAAAATCCTTGTCAACAATATACAGACATGTTGCACACTTTGCGAGTGGGAGCAGTTCAGCAGATATTCAGATGAGGGCTCTTTTTGAAAGCAAGAGTTAGCTGAGCATTTCCATTGCTTTCCCTGTTGTTTCTGTAATAAAGTAACACAATATGATAGTGTATAGCACCACACTGATTAACTCAATTTGGGATGAGACTTCTAACACAGATCATTCTCAGTTACATTTTAAATGTTAGAGAGTCCATACGTTCTTTCTATAGGCTATGGGCTAGTGGTTATTCCTAGTCCTTTATCTGGTTTGTGCTGTATCCCCAACCATCACTCCTGTCAGAGTCTTTCATGCACCCCATCACACTAATTCAGACTCTTGCCAGGACTCTTGTGATTACACCAAGCCATCCAAAAAATCCAAGATCTTATTTTAGACTTAGCTGATTTAGCAGTTTGAGTTCCATATTCAACTTTTCCTCACTTTGCCATACAGTATCACACACTGTTAATCAGATATTGAGCTCTTCCAGAGGGGTCAGGGCTCTGCCTACTGTCGTTTCCCAGAACTGGCAGTCTTCTCTCCTCATTTTTCTTAGTTTTAAGGTGACAGCGTGCCTGCAATAGACGTCTCCCTTTATATGCCTGTAAGAATGTTATCTCAGGCAAGTTGAGATAATGTGGTTTCTTGAAGGTACTCAGATGTTAAGATTGCTATATAAGGAAATTTAGACATTTCAAAACTGAGATTTGGTGAAGTTTTAGAATAAAGATAGGAAATGCTATATAGACAGTCTTCCACTCTGTTTGAGGACTAGGCAATCTCAATATTCTGTGTCTGTCTGAAATACAGCTCCCTATTCATCTGGTTTATACCTATTTACCTGAAGACAGACCTCTGGGACCACCTTTATTTTAAAAGTATGTGGCGCTGCTTTGTCCTGTTGCAAAGATCAGTCTTAGTCACGTGTCCACATATCTTTTGTAGAACTGTGACTTCTGAGACTCTTCCTTGCTTTCAAATATATGTTCTACAACAAGACACTCATGTCATGTTATCTTTACATTCTTAGGACCTGGCGCATCTTCTGGCACAATGTCAAAGCTCACCACCTTGTTTTCCTTAAAGGGCAAACTGATGGTTTCAGAAGTTGTATCTTACAGGTACTTTCTTCATATAAATTTTTATCACTTTTATTATGATTATCACTTTATATCCATAGTAATGACTTAGCATTGTAGAACACAGAGAGATACGTGTTGATAGATATTGAAATATTTATAAAAGAGCATGAATTTAAGGAAAGAAATTAGAGTCTTTAGAATTTGAAGGAGCCCTGAGTAAGAGTCTGAGTGATGCTGGTAAGAGGGCTGGTGAGGGCAGGTGATGCCCTTCCTAGTAGGTCCATGGACATGTGTGTCATCTGATTATTCCCTTTACATAGAAATAACAATCTTTTTGTATTGATTTGCCTTGCATGTTGCAGATCCTCAGATTTTAATCAAATTATGTCCAAAAATAATTTCTTCCCTATTACTAACCTGAGCAATTTTATTTGTATCTTATTTTCATTTAAATGTTCAGGTAGATTTCAAGTTTCATCCTCCAGTTGCTTACCATCTGTACTCCTATAGTCTAGAATTTTTTCCACCTAGATTTGCCTAAATTGTTTTAAAAGAGGATCATCCACGAATACTGCATAGCTTTATTTTTCAAAAAAAAAAGTTCTTTGTTTATTTTTACAAAAATGTTCTTTCAAAATTTCATACATTTTCCTATGTATTTTTTGCATGCAATAATTCAAAAGCTTTCTTTTTAATTTACTCATTATTTTTTATTTCTTCACTTTGCATCTTGATTGTAGTCCCCTCCCTCATTGCCTCCTGATAACACCCTTCCTCCATCATTCCTTCACCCTTGCTCCCCTAGTCTCAGGAAGGCGAGCTCTCCTTCCCTAACATCTGACCTCAGACTATCAAGTCTCATCTGGACTACCTGTGTCCTCTTCCTCTGTGGCCTGGGAAGGTCTCCCTGCTAGGGAGAGTGATCAAGGGAGTGGGGATGGGACTAGAGTCCACATCAGAAATAGTCCTTACCCACCATACTGTGGGACCCAGAAGGAGACTGTGCTGCCTATCTATTACATACATGCAGATGATCTAGGTCCACATCATACATGGTTCTTGGTTGGTGCATCAGTCTCTGTATTGTAGTGTGGTTATCCTGTATTATGTGGCTAATATCTGCTTATGAGTGAATATATACCATGCGTGTCTTTCTGGGTCTGGGTTACTTCACTCAGGATGATATTTTCTAGTTCCATCCATTTGCTTAAAAATGCTTCTGTAAAGCAAAGGACACTGTCAACAGAACAAAAACAACAGCCCACAAGCTGGGAAAAGATAGTCACCAAACCTACATCTGACCAAGGGCTAAAATCCAAAATATATAAAGAACTCAAGAAATTAAACACAACCAAACCAAATAACCCAATTAAAAATGGGGGCACAGAACTAAACAGAGAATGTCAAATGGCCAAAACACTTAAAGAAATGTTCAATGTCCCTAGTCATCAGGGAAATGCAAATAAAAAAGACTCTGAGATTCCATCTTACACCTGTCCAAATGGCTAAGATCAAAAACTCAAGTGACAGCACATGCTGGTGAAGATGTGGAGAATGGGGAACACTCCTTCATTGCTAGTGGGAGTTCAAACTTGTACAACCACTTTGAAAATCAATCTGTCACATTCTCAGAAAATTGGGAATAGGGCTACCTCATGACCCAGCTAGTCCACTCCTAGGCATATACCCGAAAGATGCTCCACCACACAACAAGGACATTTCATTTCCTCAACTATGTTCATAGCAGTCTTATTTGTAATATCCAGAATCTGGAAACAACCTGAATTTCCTCGGTCGAAGAATGGTTAAAGAAATTGTACATTTACACTGGAAAACAACTCGGCTGTTGAAAAAAGGGAAATCTTGAAATTTGCAAGCAAATGCATGGAACTAGAAACAATCATTCTGAGTGAGATAACCCAGACCCAGAAAGACACACATGGTGTATCCTCACTTATAAGTGGAATTTAGCCCAACATGCATGTTCTTTGACAATCTTAACTCAGTGGGGGATCAGGACAGATGCTGGAACTCGCTACTGGACTGCAGGTGAGAGGGGTATGGAAGAATGGAGGGATACCAAGACCCAGAGGGCCCAGCAGCTGTACAAGAAGACCAGCAAGACTGGCAGATCTGGACCCCCAGGAGGCCTGTATGAACTGCTGTACCAACCAAGGACAATTCATGCAGTAAACCTAGATCCCCTATTCAGATATAGCCAATGGACAGCTCATTCTCCAAGGTTGTGGGGAGAGATGAGACTGCCTCTGACATGAACTTTGGTGTCCACTATTTGACCACTTCCCCTTGATGAGGAGGCCAGTGGCACTCAGAGGAAGGGGAAGCAGGCTATCTCAATGAGACCTGATAGACTGTGCTCATATGGTGTGGGAGGAGGTCCCTTCTGTTACAGGACTAAGGAAGGAGAATAAGGCAGGGTGGGAGAGGATGGGCGAACAGGAAGATACAATGAAGGGGTTGCAATCAGGATATAATCTGAATAGATTATTTAAAAAATAATTGTAGGGAGCTAGAAAAAATAATAAAGCACTTCTGCATGAAAATCATGGCAAGAAAAATATAGAGAGTAGAGATCTGGTCAAGAAGTGTTCTGAAATGATTGCTTCAGCATATCTGTGGTCGCATAACATTTTCTGGACCCCAATACATAATATTTCTTTATACTCCATCTATGCACAGTCTTGCTGCTTAAATATCAATATCTGATTTGCTATTTATTTTATTCTTTTTCTATTTCTTTGGAGCTTGTCAGTCTTCCATCCTAGTTCACAGTCTGCTAAACTCAAAAAGATGTTTTTTTTTTTTTCAGGCATTTCTTAGTAGTAAATTTTAGACACTGCAAAAATGTTACATACTTTGATTTGTGATAGCAAATGGGAAATAGTCTGTTCTCTTCACTCCTCCACTATTTGGAACTTAATCAAATAGTCCATTTTCCCACTTTTCATTTTGTGAATTCTAAGTCTTTTAAAAATCATCTTATAATTTTTAGTGTGCCCATACATACAGAAAACCTATTAAATGCAATTTGTTTCTATTTAACTTCTATGGTCATAACAACAGATATTTGTTTAATGTTATTTTTCCTCAGCTTTCCAGATGTGCATCTTGATTTCTCTAATTTCTTCTCTATGGGTCTTCTCAAGATATGCATTCAGTTACCTTTTCAATCTTGGAAAGTATGTAGTATCCTCTTCATGTATTGCTATGTTGATGATCTTCATTTTAATCCAGATTAATATTAATCCATTTTCATTTTACATACCTGTTATGTATGTATGTGCACATGTGTATGCAGACATTCTTTCATATGTGTGCATATTATGTAGATGCCAGAAACTGATGTCAGATCCTTGTTTACTTTCCACTATGTTTACTCAGATGCTCTATCAACAGCACCTACCAACTCATGAATTCGTCTAGTCTGTCTAGAAGCTTACTCCAAGATCTCTTGTTTCTTCCTCCCAAGTGCTTGGACTATAGACAGGTCTCTGTTTCCACCCATAATTTACTTGGATGCTGGGGACTCTATGTTCATCAGTAGTGAACAAATAGGTAGACCCAAATATGTTGTGGGAAGTAATTAAATAAATTAGATTTTAAAATAGGTGAAGTTAAATGTGTTTCTTAGTCTTTGGATGAATACATTTTGAGAATTTTTAAAATTTTTGTTTCCTTTGTCAAATTATTGCAAAATATACATTCTGGTGAACGTTTGGAGACAATAAGAATATATCTCTTACCATAATATTGTAAATATTGTTCTATGTCATCCATGCATTCTTTCATATGGTATATTTTTCATTTTTAACAATTTTGAGAGTCATAGATGTCTCAGAATATGATGGATACTAGTGACCTTAAACTATGCTTCTCACCAAAATATGTGTATCTTCTAATATTCTTAGAATTATATATATTATATTAAACATGTGCCTAGAGCTATTATAAGGTATATAAATGCATATATTCCAGGTACTACATATGATTTCATATAATTCATGCATTCATTTATACCCAACCATTTGCTTAAATGTGAGGCTCTTTGAAATTCTAGTTTAAATGAAATGTATTTTTAATTTATATCTAATCAGTTACTGAGCACATAACATATGACACATGATCTTTTCATCATCTTTGTTCTAGAAACACAGTCTAACATCCAAATCATCCCAACTTGACTTCTGAACTATAATGTTTTTAAGACTGCAACTTTTTTTAGGTTCCAACAAAAACTGAAAAAAATGAAAGATACTATGTTAGCAGGAACAAAAGGAACACACAGCTATCAGTGAACATGAAGAAAAAATGCTTGGTAGGTTAAATGCAAAATCAGCCATCAATAATACATTTAAAAAATTTAAAGGGTCTTAAAGAAAAAGGTGGTTCAAACCTGGGAAAATTGTAAGAGTTTGTCATAATTGTCTCTTCTGCAATCTCTCAAAGAACGATTTCTAAAGTTAAAAGGATGGTAAGTCTCTCCAAGAGAAATTATAAGATAGGCACTGATATAACTGGGAATCATTTTATTGCTTTATAGGAATTTAATTTTCAAACTTCCTTTACTAGGTCATAGGACAAGAAAATTATCAGAAAATTTATAAGACAATTGAATCTCTGTATAAAACTGGACATTAGAGGAGTAAGTCAAATTTAGGTGAAAATCAAAGCTATTAGAAATTTCTGAAGATAAAAGATGAATTTCATGTAATCTAGGTGCAAAGCTAGAACAGAACTGAGACCAAGTCATAGCAGTCATTTCTACTGATCAAGAGTGACTTTGCCATTGTGAATCGTTGTCAGTTTAACTGCTAGGCGTGCATGGCAGCATTGCCTCAGTTATGTGAGCATTATATTCTCAGGCCCACGGCTCCCACTGCTCTGCTTAATATCAATAAAGTTTTACTTTGAAAATGCTCTAGTGCTTCACATATATGACTTTTCAGGAATGCACAAATTAGGTTTGCTACTTTCCTATCAATAGCTGTGAAAGCATGACATGTCCGTCTATTCAGTACCTCGCAGTGATCTTTAGTGAACTTGTAAATCACACCAACTACAAATCCTCAATAAAAGTAAATTTCATGGGTATATTTGTAATACACTGCAATTGGGATTCCTATGTTTGGCTGTGTTTAAAATGTTATTTCTCTTGTCGACAATACAGGTGGTAAGAGAACTAGGAATAAAGATGTATCACCTTCATTTGACATAAATAAGTGTTTGGGGATTATTGAATCACAATTGAACAGGAAAGGGGCATCGAGAGTTTATGTGAGTGTGTGACTGCAGAGCTCAAGGATTCACTAAGCTATTTTATGGATTACAATATAATGAAAATAATACCTTTTCCCTTCAAGACTCCAAATGTTTTAAAGAATGTTAATTTATATTTAAATGCCCTCTCTAAATTCCCACATTACAGGAAATGGTAAATGTAATTTTTCATAGATCCAATGGAAAAATCATTTCCTTGTTTGTTTCCCTGGAGACCACTTAGGTTTGTCTGCAAGGGTAGAAAATTGTACATAGGAAATATGCTGTAAGCAGCTAGAAACATCTTTTATATTCCCTCTAAAATGTTTCATTTATTGCCTTGTTACCTTTTCCTTTTGCACTAGGTTTATCCTTCTGAGATAAGGAGATGCAAACATCTCTGAAAGCGTCTCTTCTATTTATCCATACACATTTGGATATTAGTAAAAAATGTTTATTACAGAATAGGGTGTTATTGCCAGGTAACTATTCCCTGGAGTCTTCACTACATCAAATGTTGCTTGGCGATTTCTATGATTTTCTCCCCCTAATTTGCAAGAATAAAGAGTCAAGAAACCCAAAGAATGTACGTTCTATAAAGTGGTAAATCTGGTGTTTATTCTGTGTTTGCTTTTCTCCTATGCAAAAGCTTTACACATAAAGAAAGTGAAAAGTTTAAAAGGTTCGGAGAGCAGCGACACTTTTGCCTATGGCAAAGGTAAAGCCATTTCTAAGGGAGGGAGTTAGAAAACACAGCTTGCGTGACAATTTCAATTTGGGGACAGTCTGGAGGAGGGACTCTTCAGCAGAGGGGGAAATACATTTGTATCCACAATGGGAAAGTGATGTGTCAGAAGGTAGATCATTTTTATCTTTCCTTTATTAATGACATAAATAAATAAAATTTTGAGATGTCATTATTTCATCTGATTGTAGCACTTCAGAGCTTAGTTTGTGATGCCTTTGACATTTTGGGCCCTGATTTAAAGCTAATTCTCCACGACCCCTTATGATATACTGTGTGTGTTATTTCATGCTTCTGGAATTTTTTACACTTTGTTTTAAGGATCCTTATTCATTCTTGTGTGATGAGTTGTGTGCAATTAACCTCTTGACTCCACTTCAAGCCCTGCTTCTTTTAGGACGCCACCTCTGCTGAGCTTCTTTCCAGCCATTCACAGAATTGTGTCCTCCTGGCACTGGCATTTGATAGGCTGTTCCAAAACTCCTAATTTGCATTTCTTCTTAGATCATAGTCTGTTTCTTTTTAATATAAATGCTATTAATTTACATGGGAACGTATGTAATAAACAGCATGGACAACAGTATTTACTCAATAATTCTTTACGTACATTAAAGAACTTTATGGTGATTTAGTTAATATGGCATTTATCTTCAAAATATTTGCAGTGATACATATATCCTGGTTAGAAGCCAATATCACTAGGTAGTTTATCATCATTTTACTCAAAGTAACAAAATAATAACTGTAATTTCTCCCATTAGATATAAATTATATTCATGGAAATAAGTAAAAATAGTCATTTCTATAACAATTCTTAATTCAACATTTCTGTTTACCAGGATAGATTTTTCTGTGTAAATTTCAGTGCATCAGCATTGAGAGAACTATTCATAAAATTCACATTTTAATCACTTTTAATGTTTGGTTTCTTCCATTTTAGGTGATAAAGGTTGCCTTAGACCATCAGAAAACACAGATATTTGCATTTTGACGCCAAATAATAGATAAATGGGTCATGAAATAGTAACAAAAGTAATTTTACAGTGGAGATCACCACAACACGAGGAACTGTACTAAACGGTCTCAGCGTTAGGAAGTTGAGAACCACTTGTTCCTACCTACCTATGTGCTCCTGAGCAGTAGACACTTCTGGAAGACACACTTGTTTCATTCATTTGCCATTTCCTCTGCCGACAATATGCTTTCCTCACATCATGATGCCCTACGTACCGCCTTCACTTACTCAGCAGAATTCACAGAGGCCTTGTGTATTGAGTTTATCTCATACAGTCCCTCGCTTTCCCTCTTCTCCTCTCTCAGCAGCACCACTGTCCTTTCTGGGCAGCAGGGAGATCTTCCTGTGCATTTGGAGTTTCTGGCGACTCCTGCTATGCCTTGCGAGGGATCAGCTCCTCGGTCTTGTTTACCCTCCTCCCCTTGCCTCTGTGTTGTCCTCTTCTCTTCTTACAAGTACATCACTTTAAGTGCAGAATTGCTTTCATCTTAAGGCCCTGACCTGGCCGCATCTGAACATCTCTGTAGCAGATGATATTTGTAATTAACACAGTTCTCTTTGCTTTTCACAAGATAATCCAAATCATTGTGATATATAAAACATTGTATCTGTTGGAGGAAATACTGGCTCTATAACATGGCCTTTGAAAGGAGTAATATTGATTTTGTGAACAGTCTTAAGTAGGTTCCATTAGTAAGCACAGTGTGTCAGAATCTGCGCTAGTGAAAGGAGACAGTGGCTCGAGCTATGATCTATATATTTTATAGTTGTTCTGTATATGTGTTGAAGTAAGCAGAAGACAAAATCCCATTATAATTTCCCCTAACACCTTTTTCTCATGTGGAAAAGTTATTCGTTATATTCATTATTGTGAAATAAATGGATATTTATGGAGAAGCACAAGCAAAAAAACAAAATAGAGACACTACTATTGGGAACAATAGGAGCAGATTAATTCATTAGGTACCAGTATGGAGCCACTGATTCCATGTAAAATTGTTCAGCTATCACTGCAGAAAACTTGCTCGTAGGAGATAATAGCATAGTGGGCTGCTTTTTTTTTTTTTTTTTTTTTTAAAGTAGCGTTATATTTGGAAACGAACCAAAATGCATGGAAGTAATCCAATACCAGAGGTGTCTGAAAGGCTACCAAATTCCAACAGAAGTCTCCGCAGAGAGAATGGTGATCCCCAATCTGCTGTCTGAGAAATGCAGGTAAGGAATGGAACAAAGGTGTTCTGAGGATCCCTGGATAGAACGGAAATTCTGCAAAGGATGGAGAGTCAGTTCTGACTTCCACTGGGTGAGACAAGACAGTGAATCAAGGCTTACACAACAGCCTCAGGATCTAGGATTCTTCAGATTCCCCCAATTTTCTCCCACCAAATTGGAGCCTGATACAATCCAAAATAAGGTAAGTTAACTACTTTAACTGAAGGGAGAAAGGAAGATACTTTGGAAATGGAGTCCCTCCGCTGCCATTACTTTGCACTACTTCCTGCTTTTGGAGCATGCGCAGAAGCTTCCGTTGTAAGTTAAGCTTGGGGTTTTTATTACTCTCATTCTGGATATAAGCACCAGGTTCAAAGCCAAAATGTTTAAGTGAGTCAAATACCGTGGGTGTTTTTGTAATTCAAGAAAGCTTCCAGGATCTAATGTAGGTTTTACTGAGGGAGAGAATTACTCTACAGATCAGATTTCCAGGGGTGTTAAGAGAGAAAATAAAGTGAGTTCATTTTGCCAACTCTACTCCTTCAGAATATTATAACTACATATACATAAATCAGATTTAAAAGTATAAATTTATTTATGCATATATCATGTGAATAAAGCATGTTGTCTTTTCTATTTCATTTTTTCTTTTGAGAATTTCTATTTCATTGTTCTACCAATTATATTTACATATGCCTTTTTAAATTTTATTTTATTTTATTACATATAAATAATACATATACATAAAAATAAATATATAAAAATAATATATATTATTTATTATATATTAAATATATTAATTTATTCAGATTAGATCTAAATTATTAGCCCATCTCTCGTATCCTCCCGTTCCTCCCTCCCTCCTGCTTTCCCCTTACTCCCCTCCCCTATGTCTGTGACTGAGGGAGACCTCCTCCCCCTGTATATGCTCATGGGGTATCAAGTCTCTTCTTGGTAGCCTGCTATCCTTCCTCTGAGTGCCACCAGGCCTCCCCATCAAGGAGACATGGTAAAAAATGGGGCACCAGAGTTCGTGTGAAAGTCAGTCCCCACTCTCCACTCAACAATGGAGAATGTCCTGTCCATTGGCTAGATCTGGGTAGGGGTTCAAAGTTTATTACCCATATTGTCCAATAAGTGTAAAATTTTTTATGAGGAGTCTGTATCTTCCTTTATAATTAGAGAAATCTTCACTTTACCTGAACCCCACATGTAATGAAATAAATTTGATATCCTACCTTACTTTCATATAAATGTTTCTAAAACACAAATCATCTCAAATCACCAGGATCAGAATTAGATTTGAAAAATGTATTCAATAATGTGTTCAAAATGAGGTGGAATTAATTCTAATTGAATTCACAGAGGGCTTGAAATTAGATGTAAATTTGTAATATTAGATTACATTATATAGTGAATACGTATAGGGTTTGCATTCAAAAAACTGTGCCGTGTTGCCATCTGCGAAGCATTTAGCCAGAACATTTGAACAGGACTTACACCTTACGTCTTCCTCCCACTCCATCACCTAAAGGTCATCGAATGATCTCCCTATTTTTAGTTATAAATGTTAAACAGATTACATACAGAGTAACTAAGATGTATGTTTTACAGAAGGGAAAAACAGAAATAAAATAAGAACTTTGATGGCTATAATGATTCGTGACTGTTTTCAGAGCATCGAGGGGGCAAAGGCAGGATTATCACAAGTTTAAGGCCAGCCTGGTCTACAAAACAGGAGACAAAGACAGGACTGCTACAAGTTTGAGGCCAGCCTGGTCTACAAATCAGGTTTCAGAGGAGTCAAAAGATCTTGATGTGAAAATAAATATAGTTTTTATGAGTGCTAAGAAGTATTTCTTAGCAATGGACTACTTTAAGACCTTAGAAACTAACCTATAAAATATTGGATTTGGATGTGAAAGCTAGCAGCAATCTGTACTTTCAGCATGCTAGCAATAAAAAAAAAAATCATTTGGAACTGACATTGGTAATCTATTCAAAAATATCTTTGAGATTTTGCAAATTCGTCCTATGCATGAAAAAGTAAATGTTTTTAAAAGAAGATTACTGTTTTAAATGAGGTGTGTTAAGATATTTTAGTATGTAAAAGTTAGTATAATGATCTCATTCTCACTAATATAATTCATGAAATGAAGTATGCAGTCTGTTGAAATAGCTATCCATGAAAAATTAAGTTCTGAAATATCACAAAAATGAGTAAGTATTGACATTCATCATTGCCCTAAAGATATAGTTTGCCAAAATCACTGGTTTTAATTAAACAACATTCGAGTTCAAGCAATCTTTAAACAGCTCTATTATCTTTATATTAGCTAGTTTCCACTTCCTGCTCCTTTATGGATAGAGTGTTTGCTAAGAATAGGAATGTCTTAAGCAAAGTCCTCCCTTTAGCTCTAACACTAACAGAGGTAGGCATGGAGTTTACTGGAGGCAGGGAAACTCTGCCTCAACAGGGATTTCCATGGATGCTTTCTGTCCTCTTCAACAGAGCCTTTTTTTTTGTTGTTTGTTTCTCTCACTTTCTCAGTGTAGACTCAAGGGGCTGATGTATGGTATTGATGTCATACAAGCATGAACGTATATTCTGGTCTCGAAGAAGAAAGAAAAAGAAAGATAGAGGACCCAGATCCCCCCTCTCTGCTTCTCATGTTTAGAGCATAATTATTAGAAAGTTAATTTACAGAGCTGGATTTCTAGTTCCTGAACATGAAAGCATTACAGGTCAAGCCACATCCATTAAATGAGGAACCAGTCTATTTGAGTGAACTGACTTGAAAGATGCACAGACACCTAGTGCTGCCTACCAAATTGCAGAAAAAAGATTCAGAGTGCTTTGTTTTATTTTGGCATACTGGACCTTTTATGATATTTTAATTTCTATACTTTAAAGTAAATTGTAATACTTAAATTTATAATAATGTCATGAATCCCATTAATTTCTCGTATCTATATACTCCACTAATAGAGGGATCTATTTCTGTTAAACATAGTGTAATGAGACTGGATATAATGAAGACAAAATTTTTTATTGAGTCAAACCTTGCCCGTTTTCTGCTTCTTGATTATTAAGAATCATTACTGTGCAGACTCCTTAAAATTAGGGAGAGGAGAATAAAGAAACTATTTTACCAATAAGAAACATAAGTTCCTAGGTGGCATTCTTTGCTCAGTGTCATTTTTAAAAATTTTTATTAATTTATTCAGATTACAACTCAATTGTTACCTATCACTTGTATCCTCCCATTCTTCCCTCCTTCCCACTTCCACTCTATTCCCCTCCCTAGGTCTATGACCAAGGGGGATCTCCCTCTACCCCCGCACTATGTGCTCATAGGCTAGCAAGTCTCATCTTGGTAGCCTAATTATTCTTTCTCTGAGTGCCATCAGGCCTCCTCACCAAGAAGAGACAGTCAAATATGGAGCACCAAAGTTCATGTCAGAGTCAGGTCCCACTCTCCACAACTGTGGAGAGTGTCCTGTCCATTGGGTAGATCAGAGTAGGGGTTCGATGTTTACTATTGTATTGTCCTTGGTTAGTGCAATAGTTTGAGCAGAACTCCCTGGGTCCTGATCCACCCATTACGATATTCTTCTTGTAGGTTTCTAGGACCCTCTAGGTCCCTCTATTTCCCCATCTCCTATATTGTTGATGCAGTTTTTTTTGCCACTGAGAATGAAAATGTTCACTTTAAATAAACACATTGAATCTGTCCATAGAACACTCTTCATCAGCCGTGCTTTAAATTGAAGGATAAAAATTACTATGTCAGATCAGTTCTCAAAAAGAAGGAACGTAGCTGCTACTAGCTTTAGAAAACTGTTTATAAAGACTCCATGTTCAGAGAGGCCTTTACAGACCTCACTTCTCAGATGTGAGCTGTGTCTTAGAGCACAGAGGCTGCCAGGGCTGCCGTTCACATCAACTTCTTGTACCTAGTACAGAGAGCACATTTTGATTAGCAAGGTTTGAATAGCCATTATTTCCCAACATGAATTTACTTTTAATGGTAGCTAGGAACATTGCCTTTCTCAATTTTATTATTCTCTCTATCCTCACTGTCACCAGACATGAGGATAATTCCCCAAACAACAGAAGGTTTGGGGAAAATGGTGCATGAAAACATGCAATTGGAGTCAAAGGTAGGCTTGGGGACTATAGAAGAATATAGAGGAAAAGAAAAGAAAAGGGTTTAATCATAGAGAGCACAAATAATGTGAATAAACCCCTATGCTGGAAGACAGAGAGCCAAACAATAGACAAGACTCTTTCCTCCTGTGAGCAAGTCAGCACAGCTGCTATTGTAAAAGCCGTGTTTTCAGTTCACCTTCTGCTCTAAGAACTCAGAGGCTTCCATCAACAATGAGAGACACCTGCAGAAACTCACATTCCTTTAATAGGCTCAAGCAATCCTTGTCCAAGGATGAACACAGAACACTGCTCAAGCAAACAAATAACACCTACCCTGACTGGAGGGACAGAGGCAAACTAACTTATGGAAGAGAGAGTCACTGTTTGGGGAGAGGGGCTAATTACTTTAAGACACTTCTTGAAATTATTATAAGGTACTGAGTAAACCATTTCAAACCATGTAGAACAAATTAATCTCACTAAAATATTTTATCATACACGTGTCCCCAGAAACCTTTTGTGACATCAAGAATAAAAAAGAAAAACTGGTCTTGCCAAGATCTGCACTATAAATCATAAATGCTACCTAGAGGATAGACGAAATAACAAAGAACTAGCAAATTTGAGGATATTTTAAAAATTAAACTTTCAGAGATAAGTGTTGTGGCACACCTGCATCTTAGTACTTGGGAGCTAGTCAGGCATATTATGAATTTCACTCCAACCATGGTTGTTGTAATGATAGCATGTAAAGATAAGCCAAACAATAAAAATCTAGATGAATGAAATAAGGTTCTGTAATACTAATATTAGAAGATAACAGAAAATATCTCCTTCAAATTTATCTTTCCATTCTTCTTTCTGTAGTGACAAGATGGCAATTGACTTATCTTTATTTTTGATACAAAATATTCCTTAGCCATGAGACTGACAAAAATACCCTTAAGAAATACACTCAGAGGCATTATCAAAATGGTCAAAATCAATTAAAACTGAAAAATAAAAATGGGAGTTATGAATAAATATAGTAACCCATGGAATGAGCAAATACAATTATGTTATATAAATATTAATACAATTTAATAGAGTATAACCCCAAACATAATATATTTAAATATAAAAGTAACCTACATATCTAAACTACCCTCTATGTCTTTCCTATATTAATTTATGAAGCATCTGTGGGCTTGCAGATGGGTTAACTAAGCAATTGTATTTCTTTTTTATATAAATGGTGTTAGAAGTTTTAATTTCTCATATACTTAAAGCTAAAAAGTTATATAATCATGAACATTATCAAAGAACATAAAATAAGCCTAGAGAAAATTTTCAAATATTTTCTTCTGTTAAGACTATCATTGATCAAAACAACACAATACTACGCATTGTAAAATACTAAACACAATGGTGAATGTTTATAAGCAGAAAAGTTAACAACCAAATGAGTAGTTTGTGTACATGTAGTTTCTACAGTTAGCAATTATGCCTTCAATATCAATAAGCAAAATATATCAGAAATAATTACCAAACAATTCAACAATATATTCTTTCATATATATAATCTTATAAAAATATTTAAGATTTTAATTTAATTACAATATATATTCCTTCCTTCCCTTTTCTCCCTTCAGGAGATCCCTGCTATCCTTCAAATTCATAGCCTCTTTTTTCTTTTTTCCTTTTCTCTTCTTTTCTTCCTTATTTTTGTTTGTTTGCTTGCTTACTTATTTATTTATTTATATTTATTTTTAATTTATTCACTTTATGTTCCGATTGCAGACCCTGACCTCATTGCCTCCCAGTCCCATCCTCCCTCCCACTCCCTTACCCCTCCCCCCCACTCCCCTTACCCCTCCCCCCCACTCCCCTTGCTCCTCCCCCAGTCCTCCCCCCTCATCTTCTGACCTCAGCCTATCAAATCTCATTTGGATTACCTGTATCCTTTTCCTCTGTGGCCTGGCAAGGCTGCCGGGGGAAGTGATCAGCGTGTGATGGCCAGAATCCATGTCAGAAGTAGCCTCTGTACCCCATATTATGGGACCCACAAGGAGACTGTGCTGCCTATCTACTACATCTGAGCAGATAGTCTAGGTCCTCACCAGGCATGGCCCTTGGTTGGTGCATCAGTCCCTGCAGCACCCGACACCCATCCAGATTTGTTGGCTTTATTGGTCTCCTTGTGCAGCTTCTATCCCGCAACTCTTCCATAAGACTCCCTTGCTCCACCCTGAAGATTGTTTGTGAGTCTCAGCATCTGCTTCAATCCCCTGCTGCATGGAGTCTTTCAGAGGACCTCTATGATAGGCTCCATTCTGCTCCTTCCCTTTAACTTCTGGTGTCTATTGTCCTTCTGAATGAGAATTAAGCATTCTCTCTGCTTTTGTTTTTGTTTCTCAAGACAATGTTTTCTGTGTAGTGTTGGCAGTGTTGGAACCAGACTAGCTTCAAAGTTACAGAGCTCTACTGTCTCTGCCTCCTGAGTGCTGGGATTAAAGGTGTACTCTACCACTGCCTGCCTGATCTCTTTTTTCATTAGTTATTATTGCATGCCTATATGTATTTGTATATACATATATAGTCCTACATATATCCTGTTGCATCTACACAATGTTACTTGTATGCGTGTTTCCAAGGTCGGTCATTTCTGTTTCATGTGTATTCATCTGTCTGTATACATCTGGCTGATTGCTTCCAGCAGGCTGCTGTTGTGCAGAGGCTCTGGTCAAATTTCTGCAGCCACAGCTCAGGATAGCCTTGTGCCTGTTCCATCTATCTCTTTCTACCTTTCTAAGGATTCCATACTGATGTGGTGAGGATGGTCTTATACTACCTTCTTGGTTCTCTTAGTCATGTGCAGCCACGATACACAAGGGAAATAATTTTCAGCATATTAATGGGAGAGAGGGAATAGTGATGAATACTTTATCTTGTCTTTTCTTGATAAAGCATAGTGAATCTCATTTAGTCAGTTGATTTAAAAATGTGACAACTGGTTGGAACACACACACACACACACACAAACACACACACACACACACACACACACACACACACACACACACACACA
>OU015744.1:125369850-125392976 GCA_907169655.1 Acomys percivali | reverse complement strand
ACACACACACACACACACACACACACACACACACACACACACACACAGGCATGCAAACAGAGTATTGGCCAAAATGACAGCAACCCAGTACTGGATTGTTTCCTCTCCCCCTTCCTGTTTTGACTCCTAAATAAATAGGAGTTAATCGACTAAATAAAGAGTAGTGCTTAGGTCTTTGCCCTCAAGTTTGTTCTCTGAAGGCTAGGACAGCATCATAAGCACACACATCCTCCTTACACTCCTTTATACCTGCTACCATTCATACTGATCCCTTCCTTTTTCCTAATAGTCCCCCTCCTACATTTATGTCTTTTGTGTGTGTGTGTGTGCAGCTGTTGTGTAGATAGCCACAGCTGCTGTGTGTTCATAATTAAATCAAGCATGTCAACCCCAAATGTTGACACACACACAGAAATCTTTCCTATCTTTCAGCTCTTACAGTCTCTCTATACACTTTGTCATGATGATCCGTGGGCCATGAAAGTGAAGATAGACCTGGTGAACTCTATTAGTCTTTACCGATTTTTTAAAAAGCTACCCTGGCCAAGACTGAGAGCAGTCTGAAGACATGAACACTTTCAAAAAATAGTTTGGTAACATGCCCACTTATCATAGCATCATTAATAGTTCCTTCCTAGGGCCTGTGACCTCCCCAGCCATAGCTTTTTTTTTTCAATATTTTTTGGACTAGGTATGGATTCCTTCCAATGAAGAGCTCGAATCCACTTAGAAAAGTATTTGGTTATGGATAAAACAATACTGCCACTATTGATCCCAGGGCTACAGCTTGTCTGACAGTTCAGTAGTATGAAGGGTAAACCCTTATTTGAAATTTCCAGGTCATTTATTATTCTAGCCACAAAATAGTAAACATTGGTGTGATCTAAGGTAAGTGTTTCAGAATATAATACTTCTCTAAATTTTCTAAATACCTCTTTTCATTGCCTGTAGCCAATGGGTGGAGTTATGCATAAGAATAGCATAATGACGGTGACTATAATTCATTCCTATAAGGATACACTTATTGTACCTTATGGACTATGGATAATGATAGAGTCAGTGCTATCAAGTTAGGCTCGTTAGTATCAGTGGACAACGATATAGCTGAAGAAGGTAGGATGCAACCAACACAATGGCACAAAGCAAGCAATTACATGTAAAAATGAAAGTATGTGTTTCTACATCCACTCTATCCCCTAAATAGTGGCATGGAGATCCGTTACATTTATTAATAACCTCCAAAGCACTATACCACGGCAGGTAGTCATCTATTGTATCCTGTCTATGCTGGTCTGGATTATTTCCTAGCCATGTGCCCAGTTACCTGCCATCTCATCTCAGCCTGGCTGCTCCTGGTCCATTTGTCCTCATGGTAACTCCTTCATGACGACCTCCTTACCCTGTCCTCTCTTCATCTCTTTCTGCTCCACCTGGGACTCCCTCACTGGGATCAGAGGTCCTGCCTCAATTCTCCTCTTGTCTCCTGACCCACTATTGGTTTTCAGCTCTTTGTTAACCAATCAGAGATGATGATGAATAAATTTTACACATCATTGAGACATGAGGTTTTTTTGTTTTGTTTTGTTTTGTTTTGAGACAGGGTTTCTCTGTGTCCTGGCATTCACTCTGCAGACAGATATGCCCCTGCCTCTGCCTGTCCAGAGCTGAGATTAAAGATGTGCGCCACCACTGCCTGGCAGGAGATTCTTCAACAGTAATGACAATGCTCGCATCCAGAGAGCAATCATATCTCTGGGCAGTGAAATCAGCATCTGAATACACAGTGCAAAAAACCATCCCCCAACATCTACAGACCTAGTATCAAGTTGCCTTGTACTTCAAAGATCTGCGGTTATGGCTAGTAGGACCTGCTGTTCTCTGACTTGAGATAGAAAAGCAGCTGTCCATGAAGAAGAAAGAGAGAGATGAGATGAACAGAAATGTGTTACAAACTACAAATATGGGAAATTATAATTCTCAACTTAATTTTCACATGTCACATCTCAAATTCATAGTATAGTCAACGTGACAAAATATCTGTTATGTCATATGAAATATATGCAATAGATATTCACTTGATTATTTTCCACGAAGACCTGGGTAATTAAACATCAGAAAAGTAACACACTCGCACACACAGACACACAGAGGGAGAGGAGGGGAAGGAGGACGAGAAAAAGGAGGAGGGAGAGGGCGGCATTTATAGGACAATTTAGATAAAAGATGCCAGTGTCGTGGGATCCAAAACACCATCATGTTCTCCAATTAAATGAGAGAGTATGTGGAGTTTGGCCCAAGTCCATTTCACACTGTATCTAAGTATATTAGTAACCAGCCTGTGGTTATATTTTGCCCCCATGTGAATAATTGAAAGAGAAATAGTTATCATCAGGCAGAACCTACTTGCTATGTATGGCCTGAGGAATAAAAGCCATTAAAGCCTCAAGAGCCAAGTGGAAGATGCAAAATTAACACTCCTAACCTGAGGAAAATGATAAATCTGACATGAATATGTGGCATGAAATACTGTGATCAGCACCAGTAATAATATCAAAGATGCAAAAGATATACAGCTTGTGGTCAACATCCCACTTCTGTTCAATTCACCAAGATTTACTCCTTAAAATGTAGTATATCATAGCTGATTACAGTACATTATTGTGAATTTATCCAAGAAGCAGTCCAAGACCCAGATTCACAGCTGCTGCCTGTTACCATCTGCTGTAAAAGCAGGTTATTACTTTGATAAATAATAGTAACACAGACTTTGGCCTGTTTATAGGACTTCTGATCATGCAGGTATACTCTTTGCCCAGTTCTTATCAGTAATGAGGGTCCAGTTTAGCTCTTATTCACAAGATAGAAAGTTCAGTAACCATGCCTCCCCAAGGATATGCTAATGAAACTGCTCTATGTTGCTGCAGAGGGCCGACACAAATTGATCATCTTGACAATTCATAGTCTACAAAAGTACACCAACAGTCATGATCATTTGCTTGATGAACAAGAATTAGGAATTAAAATATATGCTCCAGAGCAACAAGATTCAGAAGCTTAGTGATGAACCTTATCAATTCAAGTGCATCAAGAAAGCTGGAATCCCAAGCCCAAGGTGATCAATAACTGAGCCCTGCAATCCAGCAGAACTAAGACAGATAGGGCTTGCTGTAGTGGAAGAGTTACTATTGGTCTCTGAGAAGTTCCTTAGATTTTAGAGGAAAAGAATACAATTCTGTAAAAACAACAACAACAACAACAAGAAGTCTTGTGTGAACAAAGAAGCATGCCATGATGTGCAGTCCTAGAAGATGGTGACCATGCCATACCATTCTATGTGACTGTGCTGCTGGCATTTCCTTCCTGGGTTGGATTTTGTCAGAGCTGTTGTGCCATTGGTGAATCACATGCACTCTGTTTATCCACAGAGCTTCCACACTAGAAAGAAGAAATAGGGGACTTGTATCTTGGGGTGGCAAGTTATGACACTCTGTTGCCTCAGCAAGCCATTAAGACAATCCCAAGATGATTTTTTTTACCAGATTAAAATCTTATCTGTCAACAAATGCTCAGATTCTGTCTCTTGTCTCTCTATCTCTCTCACACTCTGTCTTTCTCTGTCTCTGTCTGTCTGTCTCTCTCTCTCCCTCTCTCTCTTGGACTCTTGCTCTCACTCTGTCTCTCACTCTAATATGCAAAACTGAGTTGATTATATTTCTGTTTGGTGTGTATTTTCAAAATATTACATAATCTATTTTGATTTTCTTTCTATTATTATTTTTCCTTGCATGTCTACCTAATTCACATCTTCACCCATACATATGGATTTACACTTTAATGTTTACTGTACTCCTTTGCTTTTGCTGTTAGTCATTTCTTCTGATAAGTGTATTAAATTATCAACTAAATGTTATAAAATATATAAACATATTTAAAAATACAAACTACTTTGCATTTTAAATATTTTTGTCTATATCTTTTCAAAAGTTTTATCTGACAAATCCAATAGAAAGGCAATGTTGGGCTATGCTTCTATTGACTATTTATAAACACTTGATCTTGTTCCTATTTCCTCTTTCTGTACATATCTGGGCATTGTAGATAATTTGTGTGAAAACTGCAAGATATGCTGAATATCTCAAAATATTAATTTTATTCTGAAGCAATTAAATTACTATGGATCCTTAGGATATTTGGCATTAAGTTTTGCAGGGTGAATGTATGTTTTCTCCAACACATGGCCATTGTTCCTAGAACAGAGTCCTCAGTCGTGTGATTACATCTGAACCTTTAGTGGGTTTCCTTGAGTCTCTGCTTGCTGCCTAAGTGTAATCCTCAATTTCTTCATGTCAGAATTTCACTTCTGAAGTATTGCGTTAATCACTTAGCCTGCTAGCCATTGGTCCTTTCTATTATGCTTCATAGCCTCACTGTGTACTTGGGTAGCTTAAGAATTGACCAAACACTCGGGGGGACAATTATGCATACATCAGTGGCTTCTTCTGCTGCCTTTCTCTCTGACATGTTTCCCTTCTCACACACTTGCTGTTACAGCAATTCTACATTCAACTTTGTATTTTCTTTGCGAAGGAAGGCTTCCATTTTTTTAATATTGTATTGCCTTATGCTGAGTACCATAAGATACCTTCACAGTGAATGCAGCACTGAGTGTGGAACTCATTTGATACCCTTCTATTTCCCTTAAGATTGTAAGCCTCGACTGGTTGCTATCCAGTTCCTGTAACTACTTGATTGCATATATTAGCCAGTATTTCTTTTTAAAATTTTAACAGAGAAATTATCTTCCTTACTTTACAATTTTCACATTCAGGAATGGTTTGTGTGTGTTTCCTTGGGTGTGATCATTCTCAAAGCCCAAAGAAGGATTACTATTTTTATGTTTTGTTAACTTCATCGGTGGCATTGATGACTTAAATCTTGTCTCACATTTTATGGTCAGCATAGTGTGTTTTCATATGATCTTTTCTTTATACACTACTAACTTGTTTCTTTTCCTGTTATTATTCTATAATAAAGAAAAAACATTTTTTATCTATTTTGTATTAGTAGTCAACACCAGAATCATTGTTGTTCCTTACTTCAAAAACAATGCTGGGCTCAATATCCTTACTGTGCACTCTTATGCTTTACTGATTGATAATAATATCAGGTGATTTTATAGGCTTATTAAGCATTTCTATTTATTCTATGTTATTTCTGTTTGGCAACCTTCACCATTTGGGGGTAAGTTGTTAGGTGACTTCTAGGATTTTCTGATTGTACTACTGAATTCTAGGCTGCCACTTTAATCTCATTCTGGAGAGTGAGATGAGCTCATACTCAGGGCTTATTCCCAGAGATAAGGGGTGATGCTTGACTGCAGCCTACAGCACTCCTGCCTTAGAGGGAATTGTGTTGGCTGGAAAATAAGCATTTCCTTCTCATGTTTCTACTCTAGGGACTTCTGCACCTGGAAGATCCTGGCACAAAGGTACCTGGAACTGATTCATCTGCATCGTGGCTTGCCTGCCTCATCAGCCCTTCTTCTTCCCCTCACCTTTCTGAGGGCCTTTTTCAACAAATACTACATAATAAACTTTTACTGCTTTGTGGGGAAGAAACTTGAATGAATTCATCTTATTACATGAAAATATTTACTTATTTTTTACTCTATTATTTTACTCTGTGTGTGTGTGTGTGTATGTGTGTGTGTGCAAGTGCACACATGTGCACAGTTGCTAGGGTACATATGTGGAGACTAGAGTGCAATCTCAAATTCCACACTGTTTGAGACAGTCTCTCTTGTTTGCTGTTATATGCGCCAGGTTGGCTGTCAGGAGTTTCCAGGAATTCTTCTTCTCTACTATCAATCTCCCTTCAGGGAGATGTGCTGAGACTATGGACACATGTTACTCCTTTTCTTGCTTTATGTCCATTATGGAAACCTAAACTCAGATCCTTACACTTGTACAAAACACATGCGTACCCATTGAACTGTACTCCTTTTCCTAGTACTGGCTATACTCTTTTGGTTTGAGCTATCCATCTTGCAACGGTAAAAGTTGCCTTCAGATAGGCTAAATGGATTACTTTCAGATTTGAGTCTTTTCATCTATTCATTGTTAATTTTTGTTAACTGCGTATGCTAGATGTCCAATTTTATTTTTATTTGCAAGGCAAATGAACTTCCTAATCTCATGAAAATGATTGTTTCCCTGAGTTACGTGACGTATCCTTTATTACTTAAAAAGCAACCCACTTCAACTCTTACCCTTCCATTTGTCCAGTCAGTTATCCCATCCCTGAATCAGTGCCCCACTGATGATTACATCATATCTGTCTTAATGTGTTCTGAAAATTAGTGACTCATGGAAAGTTATCTTTTTATATAAACTACAATTAATTGATCTTGGTCCTTTCCAAATACCGCTGTTGCGTTCAATGGAATAACGGTGGAATTATAAGTTAAGCTGAGGTCAATTAAAACCTTTCATCTCTTAGCCATCTTATTCACAAGAATATTCAGGGTTGCAATTAATTTGAATCTGATTTGAATTCTTCAATATAAGTCTGAAAATATTCCATATACTTCTCAGGCAATCTTTGCTAGATTCATTTCTACCAATGCAATTGGTAGCTTTGTTGTTATCTTAAATGACATCTACTTTTTATTTCATTTTCTGGTTACTTATTGCCAAAAAGAGAGATCCCATTGAATATATTTGAATGATGATTTCTTTGAACTGGAAGGTAAGTTTCAAGAAGTGTCTCAGAGGGCATTAACAATGAAGAAAAGGATAGAGAGCCAATGGAAGAAGAAAAATATATGGAGAACATTGTTAGACACTGAAATACTTTTCCAAAAGGAGAGACAAAGCATACATAAGGACAAAATATCTAAAATATTATTATTTGTTTGAGTGAATTAAAGAAGAGTCAACAAATAACTCAAAAGGAGAGATCAGAAGGCAGAAATCTTATTCAGATATATCACAGTGACATAAGATTATTGTAGAAAATGATAACTTATTTTGAGAGAGAAACATAAGATTACCCAAAAGGAAAAGAAAATAAAAACACTATTTTACAGCAGCAGTACTGAATGCAACAATGTTTTACAAAGGAATTCATATCTGATGTTTTGCTTGGCTAAGTTGACATTTTAATGGTTGAAACAAATTGCACATTATTCACGTTAGATAATACAACATCATGGAAAGACTCTTTAAAATAATTCTTATAGTTCAAAATAGGAAAGGTAAAGATAGATTTCATAAGCAAGATGTTGATATGTTACAAGAAATTTGTAAAAAGATAAAATACTATAAGCAATTGGGGTCTAAATAAGCCATAATAAATATTTTACAAGCATAAAATTAAAAAGAACTTTATATGACTTATTGTTAGATTACGGTTGGAACATAAAAGGGTGAAAAAAGAATAAGGACAATATTTTATTCTTGCCAAAATAGAAAGCATAATTGTTAATATGACATTTACAGAGAAACAATGTAAATGCTGGCATCATTTATTCCCTAGTCTTAGAATATTAAACCATATATAGTCACTAATCAGTGGGTACCCATTAAATAGTATTAATACAGTTCAATGCACAAGAAATATCTAATTGAATTTAGAGAATTTGTAAATGTAAAATCATGACAAGCTTACAGCAGAGAGAAAAAACATAGTGGTAAATACCTTGCCTAGTGAGTGTAAATTCCTAGATTAAAATCCACACACAACCGAATAAATGAGAGAGAGAGAGAAAGAGAGAGGGGGGGGGGGCAGGGGGAGACTGGAAAACATTAAAATGTCTTATCCTCCCTCCCACTTTGATCAATATTTTTAGCACTCTTCCTCTAGCAAATTTTGCACATTTTAAATATATGTTCATATATAATCAATTTCCTTGGGATTTTTGAAAAAGTATATAACCATCCAGATATGAAATACTTAGAACATGTAAATAAGAGAAAACAGGCAAAACTTGGTCTGTGTAGTGACACATTTTAAGAAAAAACATCAAAATTAATTATATTATAGCCTGTAATCAATATAAAATATTAACAGTAATATATGTGGCATTAGTTCTGACAATTCTAAGCTTTTGAAATCTGGTGTTCCTTTCATAGTTACAACGTCAATTCTGTTCAAACAATCCACATATCAAATGCTCAAGATTCATACATGATCCTTGAGTTCCATGTTCTCCACTCGTGTGCTTAACAAAAGCAAGCCCCAGTATTTGGAGCTTCTAGGATATGGTGAAAGCTGTGTGAAGCACATGGTCTGACTTGATGCAGAGTGAACGTATGGATTATTACTGTTGTTGTATAGTCGAGAACCTTCCACTTAAAACGCATCTCAGTAAACAGCACATAAAAAGGAACTAAGCAGAAAACTCAGGAAGTTTTATCTCTAGTTTTATTTTGGCTTTGCTTTACATGATGGCTAGCACTAGGCTGATCTAATGGAAAAGCAAGGAACTAGACTAGCTTGGAAATATCTACACGGCACAAGAAACCAAATTTGGAGGTAAATGAAGTATGAAGTGCCAAGAACAGGAATAGTGAGGCCAGTGGTTCACGTTTGGACGTGTGTAGACAGATTTTGCGGCTGTTACTGAGAGGCGCATTGGAGGCTGTCAGGTTATGAGGACTGTTCTTCAGTGTTCATGCTGATTCTGAAGATGCTGGTCATCATGTAAGTTTTATAAGAGTCTCTAGGGAACGTGATTTGAAAATGGTCCATCACCTTGACTGTCTATTAGAGCAATGAGCAGAGAAAAGGATAAAAATAACATAATCAGAAAAAAATTGAAAAAGACTCCTGGGTTCAGGAGAGCTACCCACGGTGTTTCAATACTTTGAGTTGGTCCATCCCAACATCTACCGCACCTGTGAACTGCTGGAACACAGGAAGGAAGGGACCGGTCCTGCAGAACTAAGGCGGCCTGATCTATGTGACACAAGGCAAGAACAGGATATCAGAGATCTCGAACTAGACCAAAGACTCATTGCGATGAACTCAGCAAGTGGAACTGTATGGACAAAACGGTATACCGTGTAACACAAGGCAGCTTCTAAGGCAAGATTGTTGTTGATGTTGTTGTCTGGGTTTACTTTACTTTTCTTTTATTTTCTTTTTGTTATTGTTGTCTTGTCGGGTGGAGATTATGGATATGGAGGGACTGGGAGATGAATGGGATAGGAGTGATTGATGTGAAAATCACAAGTAATCAGTAAAATGTTAAAAATTTAAAAATTACTTCCTTTTATAGCTATGAAGAAAAGTGATACCAGTGGGAATGTAATTTATATTTTATTTGAAATCAACATTTTAAAAAATATAATTTATTCATATGACATCCTGATCGTTATCCCTTGCTTATGCTTCTCTCTTCCCATTCCCACTCTTCGTCTCTACTGCCCTAGGTAGCCCTTCTTCCCCAACTGTCTGACCATAGCCTAACAGGTCTCATTAGGATAACCACATTGCCTTCCTCTGTGTGCCCACAAGGCCTCTCTTCCAAGAGGAAGTGATTGAATCAAATTGCAGGCACCAGAATTCATGTCAGAGACAGTCCTCCCTCTACCCACAACACTGGAGAAAGTGTTGTCCTTTGGCTGTATTTGAACAGGGGTTCTTGGTTCTCTGCATGCTCTGTCCTTGGTTGGTGCATTAGTTGATGTAGGCCTACCTTGAGTCCAGATCTGCTTGCTTAAATGGTCTTCGTGTGGGGCTTCTGAACCATCTGGGTCCTTCTGTCCCCCAAGTCTTCGGTACCACTCTCAGCACTCCACCCACAGACCACCTGCCTGTCCCAGCACTTGTCCTAACCCACAGATGTCCTATGAGAGACTCCACCCAGCTGGGTATCTGAACAAACTTTCTTTCTACGTAATATGTGTATCTTGTAAGAAAAAAAAAAAAGAATTGTTTCCCTGTTATAACATTTAGGGAATAACAAACAATGAATGCACTGGTAAAAAAGGTGAAATGCAAACTGAAGGACTGACTTCATAATTCTGGATGCAATTATGATCAATTCCAATAAACATGAATTAGCAAACAGGGATACTAGTTCATCCATGGTTGCTGGGGATGCTAGTTCATCCACAGTTGATGAGGATATTACTTCATCCATTGTTGCTGATGTGCCCTAAGATGGCCACAGTGTCACACACCTGGAATCCCTGCATGCAGAGAAGCAGGCAGATCTTGGTGAGTTCGAGGCTGCCTGGTCAGTCTACAAAGTGAGTCCAAGATAGCCAAGGCTATAGGGAAACCCTGTCTCAAAGAAACAAAACAAAACAACAACAACAATAACAACAACAACAGCAAAACAAAAGGAAAGGAAGGAAGGAAGGAAGGAAGGAAGGAAGGAAGGAAATAGAGCGCTATTATCATGCTATCTAGTCCATTATTAACTGATTTCAACTTCTTATCTAATTACTTCCCTGCTAATTACTTAATTGAAGTGAAACTAGAATGATGTTAACATACAAATAAGAAAAGTATGCATTGGCATTCAGTTGTTAAAGTAATTTTTAAAAATGTCTAAGTAAGTGTGATTTTATAATATTATGAGACTATATAATTATTAACTAATCAGAAATTCTCAATTGGATGCTGAGAAAAGACTATTATTTTTATAAAATATGCTAATTATCAGGGAATTATTTGCACAACCCTGAAGTCAGACATATTTTCTGCTTACAGAGATCACATACTGAGAATATAAAGACAGGCTGTGTAATGTATGGCCATACTGAAAGAATGAACTTGTCACTGCTCTCCAGTCTATGGCATCATTATTAATATCCTCACATAGGTTATGATTACTCCAGTAACTGGTGTAAAAATACCTTGTCTAGGAAGTTTCCAGTCCATTTAGAGAAAGTAATGAAATTACTAAGCTTTTGTTAGGCCCATTTGCTTAAAAAATGCTCATTAAAAGTGAGTAGTCTGTTGATTGACAATATAACCTTAACACATTCCCTATACACAGAAAAGAATATGGACAGTAGTCTGATGCAGAGACCTATACTGAGTGGTAACATCACTAGATTATTTAATTTTATAACATACGAAGTTTTCCAGTGAGAACAAAATATTAAAGTGAATTTATTGTTTTTACAACTTGATTTGACTGCCTTATGCTAAGGGGATATGTGTTTGTTGTTAGCATGTGTAGATCTGGGGACATAAGGGGAAAGGATGTAGTTAGTTATGTGTATGTGTTCAAACCCAGAGTTTGGCAATAGTTTCTGAGATATCGAATCCAAATCCCCCCTCTCTCTGTGTGTGCATGTGTGGGTGTCTGTCTCTGTCTCTGTCTCTCTCTCTCTTCTCTCTTTGTTTCTCTCGTTGTCTGTCTGTCTGTCTGTCTGTCTGTCTCTGACTCTCTACACACACAGACACACACAACAAACAAACAAACAAACAAAACTAAAGAAATACTAGCCGAATATGTGTTAATCAAAATTTAAAGATTTTGCACTATAAGAAAGCTACTAACAAAATAAAAAGATAATCAAGAGAAGACATTATTTTAATATAAGAATTGTTTAGTAAGCAAAATGCGTGAGGAATTCTCACAACTCCAAAATAAAAAGACAATAAATAAAAAGAAACAAATAGGGCATGGGTTGGTAGGTCAGTCAGTGGTCTGGGCTCAATATTCAGGAGTATACCCCTAATTTTAAAGCATACATAAAACACTTCCTTAGACATTTCTTAAAGGAGATAAAGGAGCACATGGAACCCATTTAAGTGAAGGAAACCACCATGGAATAACATATTGCACACGATGAAATGCCTACAATATGAACAACAATAACAAATATTTTATTTGTATAAGTGATACAGATACTGGGAAGCAGTTTGACAATTATGCAAAAACTGAAACAGAGTTACCATATAACCTGGGCTTCTACGGTTAATGAGGATTAAAATATTCAAAGCCATGCATACACACACACATACACACACACACACAGACACACACACACACACACACACACACACACACCATCAATGTTATGACAGCATAATTTATAACCTAATACCTATCAACTGGTAAATAGGGAACAAAATTGCTCTTGGCGTATAATATTATATGATCATAAAAAGATGGTGCTCATACATACTATGCCACAGCATAATCTTGAAAGTTTCTAAGTAACTTAAAGGGGCCAGGGCCAATATCTTTCACACCGTGTGATCACAGTTATGTGAAGGGCCTAGAATATAAAAGTTTTAGGGTCTAGGGAATGGCAGTGGCTGCTCACAGGGATGGGTTTTTCCACGGAGGACAACACTATCCTAGATCTAGATAACTGTGCTCATACAACTCTGTGAGCGCAACACAAATCACAGAATTATACACTTCCAAAGGTTTATTCACTTAAGAAAGCTACACTAGGGATTGGGACAGTACTAAAAATATGATTCTATTTATTTAGCTTAAATAGTCCACTCTGCCCCAGCATAAAAATGATTCTTATAGCACAAACTATAATGGCTCATATCACCTGTCTTTATCTTCCCAAATATACACTTAGCACAATTAGTTTGGAAATTCCATTTTCTTTTTTTTTGTTTGTTTTTTTGTTTTTATTGAGGTAATGAGGATTAAAAGTAAGGTAGTGTATAGATTTATACTTATAGCATAGAAGCATTGTTTTTTAATATTTTTATTATTATATATACATTATATTATTATACATATGTAAAATAAAATACATACAGAAAGAAAAACCACAAACATCAGGAATTCATAGTGTTTTGACTACTTGTACTTGACAATCTTGAAGAAAACATCTTTCCTATCATGGTGAGTCTAAAATTCTGAAAGGAAATCAATATTTATCATATCTAATCTCCATCAACTTAAAACATCTATGTAGACCTAAAAAATCTTAATACCTAAACAACTAAGCTTTATTGTAAAACTAAACTATCTGGTCTTCAACTCTATTGGAGACTTGAGAAGGAATAAAATTAATTACTTGAGTAAACAGAAAGCGCAGATTAGCAACTTACAACATGAAGAAAATGGCAGGGACAGTTTGCTGCTTGACCAGTCACCCAGAATTTTTTATAATGTTCGGGCATAATCTTTAGCCTGATGGCCCAGTATATCTGACATACATATTTGTGAGGCAGGGACCATTGAAGGCTTTCTTACCCTGTCTTGTCAGTTTGGCCGTCGACTCTGCCTGAATCCAAGCTTGCCCATTTTATGCAGAATTCTGTCTGTGGCAGAAATGAGGACATTTTGCCCAGTAGCTTGTTTGCCACATTTGAAGCCATCTCCATAAAGAGGTTCATTGATGCTCATCATCTTCTTTGAGGTGGTCTGGATGTTGCCAGTAGTTAACCTGTCTTACTGTAAATGTATCTTTGAAATAATAAACACCACTTTAAATGTCATATTCTGTAGGTCTCAGAGGCTTTTGAAGATATTATCTAATTATTTTACTTTATCTATCTATATAATCATATTTATCTATTAAACCTAGGATGTATATTCTTGTTCTATAAATAGACTAGTAATTGACATGACCATGATTTGGTCAACTAACAATTAATTTGTATAACTTACTTATTCTAAACAACCTGCAATAGCACTTTCGAAGTATTAGCGGTAAACCTAGTATTCTACTTGAGTTGTATGGGTATAATACCTCATATTAGGGTAGGAATATATATATATGTATATATATTATTTATGTGAATATACATATTTTATATATATTGTACATGTGAAAACAGTCTTAAATTTGAATTTCATACCAATGTATCAAAATTAAACTTATTTGTATGAATATGCAAAATTCAATAACAATTAATTTAAAAAAACTTGTGAGGAACAAGGCCTTAAGTCGAGGAGTAGATTCAATAATCTGTTTTTTGTCCTATCATCTCTATATATTTCTATATTCCCCTATCTTTCTTTTCAAACCCTACCTCCAAACCTAAGAAAGAAAGACTAAAGAAAAGAGAGTTTTCCTTGAGTCCAATCTTGTTTTCTCTCTGAATAAAACCAACAGTAGCTTGTAACCAACTCCCAATGAAAATAAACATCTATAGCCCAAGAAAACAACCAGAAACTTACCCAGACACTCTTAAGGGAAGTGGGACATCATTCTCTTAAGGTTTCTTCTGGATGATTTGGGTCAAATAATACTTTTGTAGTAGCCCAAATAAAATTGGGAAAATGGTTCAATAAGATAGGAATAAGCCCCTTTGACTCCTTGTAAAAATCTCTCTAGCTGATTATATTCATGATATGTCATGTTGATAGTTGGGTACAAACAGTACTTAAAGAACACAAACATGTATTTTGTTTTCTATAAAAGAGAGTCTGGGTGTGGGCAATCAGAGAATATCATGAAGATATTTTGTGCCAAGGATCAGGGACTCAATGTCCTCTTAAATTTTTAAAATATATTTTTATGTATACATTTATGTTATTACACATATGTAAAATAAACCACACACAGCAAGAAGAACCATGAACCAACCAGGAATCATATTAATGATACATTCATAGCGTTTGGGCTATTTGTATTTGGCAACTGATCCTAAACTAGATGTGATGGTATGTGAAGATGGTGCCTTGGTTCAGAGAGTAGAGCTCTCAGTATATAATTAGTGTCATTATCAGTAGAGATGTGACATCTCTCCCCTCTCTTTTTCTTTCTCTCTCCCTTTCCTTTTTCACCTCCTTCATTCTTCCTTCCCCATTTCCTCTCCCTCTCTTTCCCTTTGTCATGAGAGAGTACAAGCATAAGATGATCAAATGTAAACATCAAACCACCTGGTACCTTAACCTTAATCCTGGGATTTTCAGTTTCCACAGCTGTAAGAAACGGATGCTTGTTGTCAAATCTCCCAATGTATTCAATTCTCTTATAAAACCCTCGGCTCACTAAAGCGCAAGAGAAGGAAGAGTTGGAGGTGATGGTGAAGACTTGCTGAGGGAGGAAAAAAGGTAGTATAATATTATTTTACTTCCCACAGTCATTTGTTGTCAGATTTCTTTATGATAGTCACTCTGGCTTGAATAACTTGGTATCGACATGGAGTTTTAAATTTTATTTCCTTGATGGCCACAGATGGAGAATGCTTTACAAAATGTTTGTATTTCTTCTGTATGGAAGTGTTTGTTTCGTTGACAACTTAATGTTCTTTTTGTCTTTAATTTCTGAACTTATTTGTAATCTTGAATATTATATGTAAAACTTCTGTAAACCTTTATATACATTTTTGCTTGTAAATTCAGTTTTAAGCTTTTGTAATGAATCCCTGAGAGTGCAGCTGAAGAATCCTATGAGTTTCCTTAAGAGGAGGCCAACACTGTTTTCCATAATAGCTGTTTAAATCTCTTCCAGCTCTTTTCCATATCTTCCAACATATGGCATCACTATTTTATTTATTTTTCTCACCCCAACACAGGTATAATGTCATTTCTTCCTGACATTTGGATTTGAATTGCATTTTCAGAATGGCTAATGATGGAAGCTGATGTCATCTGTGTTTGCTGTCCTAGGAAATACCTGTTTTTGTCACCTTTCAACATGAAGATGGAAATAAAAAGGTTAAATAATCTTTCAGTTTCTTGAGCATCCACAGAAGAAATGATTGTAAGACCCTAAAACATCATTCTTGGCATCTTGCCTCTTTAATGTAGGAATCAGAGACCCCAGGCTGGCAGGATGGCACCATGCTGTTTTATCAGGGCTGCAGTCCTGTCCTCACACTTGTGATTGCTGCTAGAATCCTCTTATTTTAAAGATTGAACAGTATGCTTTCTAGATGCCTACTTAGAAGACACATTCCCCTGATCATTTCTGTAAGTTAACTTGGTCAATCTTCCCAGTCAGATCACCCTGGGCTTTTCCCTCTAAGAATTACAGCCATCTAAATTCTGCCTCTGTTTATTGCTTTAGCTCTACTTGTTGGATATTTTCATGTGAACACTGTTATTCGTCCTTATTCTGTAATGCTGTTTTTATCACTTCTAGGCTGGAGGAGAGCGGCATTGAACATGAACGGGTGTGCTACTCTCACGGTGGCACATGCCTCCTTGCTTGGGTAAATATTATGAGCTTTATATCCTTCTAAGTTATATTCTTACTCACCCACTTCTGTTCATTTTAAATACTATTTCTACCATCTGTTGTGTAGTTCTGTGTTTCTATTTCACTTAGTTGGTGACACTTGGTTCTATGTTTCTGGAGCAATCTTAGCAGCACATCCTTATAATCATGCTAGGTGTTTGACAAGCAGGAATATCCCATATCATAAGGAAGAGAAGGATTCTGTGATCATTTTTCCTACTCTCCATTATATTGTTTCCCCTAATGAAAATTTCACAGAAGGTCTTGTTGCATCAATTCTCCACTAGTATAAATGTACGTTGGGGCCTGATGATGATATTTGCAGCTTTCTGGAGCTATGACTTCCTTCCTCTCTCATATTTGCTTAGGTAGGAATGGGCCACTCCTGGAGGTGCAATCCATCTGCATTGATTTCAGTCGTGTCATCTAAGCACAACAGTTTTATAAACGCTTCATAGCTAAAGTGTCACTCTTTCCTAGAGTGGTCTGGATCTTACCTTAGTATCTACAAATTTAGCCTGCAGTCTGAGGACCAAGCCCAGTGTTTCTTCCTTAGTTGAGCAGCTGATTGGTAAATTACAAGGATTTTCACACTTAGTTTTCACTGCTAATCAGTCCTGCTTGTTCATAGTTTCTACTTAGTCATGGTTGTTTATAGACTGTTCATCTGAGTTTTCAAGCTTAGTAAAAACATGCATCAGAACTATTCTTCTTTCTTTCTTTCTTTCTTTCTTTCTTTCTTTCTTTCTTCTTTCTTTCTTTCTTTCTTTCTTTCTTTCTTTCTTTCTTTCTTTCTTTCGTTTCTTTCTGTTTTTGTCCCTCCCTCCCCTCTCTCTTCCTTTTTTTCCTTCTTTTTTTAAAAAATAGAATCTTTCTGTGTACGAGCCCAAGCTGGTCTTTATGAGTCTTTCTGCCCTAACTTTGAACAGACCCAGAGCCTGGGTCTACTTTGTCCCTTTGGGGCATCCAGGTGCTGGAGCTGAGGGAACGATGCTTAGGTTGGAGGGTGGGTGGGTTTGCAGGATCCCAGTTCAGCGGTTAATGCCTGGAGGGAGAAACCTTCTCTGATTCAGCTCTTCTAGTGATACAGCCGTTTTATTTACATGGCTCTCCCAGTGAGGAAGCTCTCTTTATTGTGAGGAAGAAGAGCTATATAAGCCTTGGGGAAGTGAGTAGTGGTTTTCTGGTGAGTGACCATCATTGACTGGGGTTGAGGTGCTGGGAATGTTTCATTTGCATGGAGAAGAATTTCAGGTGCTAGGCTACATGACTACATAGAGAATTGCAAGTGTGTGTGTTTTGGGGGGTGGAGTGTCACAGAGCTGTGGCCACCTGCCAGGGCATGCAGACACAGCACAGGGACGGGGTGATCCTTACTCTTGCAGGTCTCAAGATTGAGATGTTCAGTGTTTAGACACATCTTGAACTTCATTCTGGCTCCTTTGCCAATTTTCCTGTTACACAGTCCACATTCCCTACAGGTATGTAGTTGTTACAACTGTATGTCTTAAACAGCTCATATACTGTAGCAACGCTTCATTCTTACCCTTTAGTATGGTATCCCAGTGCATGTTTGTGTCTGTTACATGTAATGCCAGGATGTAACAGAGTTGCTTGTGCTTCACTGTGTAATTTTATGGTACATCTTTAAATTTCCATTGAGATGTGACTTTCTGGCCTATTGTTCATGTTCAAATTGAGTCCCCAAGGAAGCAGGTTCTGTGATTAAATATAATGGGCTGATAGTTTGCACTTATGGGGATCAACACATCCAGAGACCAGAGAAAAAAGGGCAGCATTTTACAGACTAGCTGAAGCTAATCTCTATAAAAAGCAAGAGATGACCATCTGCAGAGATGTGAAGATGAAATGACCCTTTAGAGATTGTCTATATTACTTTTTTTATTGCTGTGGTAAAGTGCCATGACAAAGGCAACTTATAAAAAAAAAAGAGCATTTGATTTGGGGTGTTGTGGTCTAGAGGGTTAGAATCCATGAGCATCACAGAAAAGGTGTGGCAGCAGACAGGCAGACCTGATCCTGGAGCTCAGCTGAGAGCTCACACCTCAATCCACAGTGAGACAGAGACAGAGAAAGGCAGAGAGAGAAAGAGAGAGAGAGAGAGAGAGAGAGAGAGACAGAGAGACAGAGAGAGAGACAGAGAGAGAGAGAGACAGAGACACAGAGACAGAGACAGAGACAGAGACACAGAGACAGAGACACAGAGACAGAGACAGAGACAGAGACACAGAGACAGAGACAGAGACAGAGACAGAGAGACAGAGAGAGGTAAGGAGGGAGGGAGGAAGAGGAGGGAGAACAGAGATTGGGAACCTCAGTAGTCCCATCCCCAGTGACACACTTCCTAGTCCTTCACAAACAATTCCTCCAAAGGGAATCAAGCATTAAAAATATGCCTGTTGTTATATATGAATAAGAATGTGTCCTCACTGACTCATGTGGGTGAATGCTTGGCCAAAGGGAGTGCCACTATTACAAGATGTGGTTTTTTGTTGGAGAAGCTGTGGCCTTGTTGGAGTAGTTGTATCACTCTGAGGATGAGATTTGAGGTCTCATATAATGGAGCTATGCCCAGAGTAGCACACCATTGTTTCTTGATGCCCGCAGATCCAGATGTAGAACTCTCAGCTCCTTCTCCAAAACCATGTCTACCTGCACACTGCCCCAACTAAATATTTCCCTTTGTAACAGCTGCCATGATCATGGTGTCTCTTCACAGCAATGAAACCCTAACTAAGACCCATTCTCATTTAAACCACCAGAGAGATGCTCTGATTTGAATTGCTACCTCATCTGTGATGGAAGCATGGCCTTGTGGTTTAGGGTTCCCTTAGCTACCTCCTGTGACTGCTGTGCGGGAGCTATCTTCTAGAAGCTCTCTTTACAGTCTCAGGGTATCTGGACTATTGTTCCTTAGAGGTATATGTAGCTGCTTCTCAATCCATTTTAAAAGATGTGCATCCATTTACTCTGTGCATATATCCAGGGCTATTCAATCACACAGAGACACATACACACAACAGACACACATACAGACACATAGTGTCTGTGTGTAAATATACATATAAATTCATTTCAACTTTCAGGTACTAAAAACAATGCTGACATAAATAAATTTTACACTTATAATTTTGTATTTTAGCTTATATAACTGTGGAATAGATTAATAGAAATTGACCTGCTAGTTCAAAGTATATATATTATTAATAATTTCCTCACAAGAATCTAATGTTTGCAGTTTCTACAGAAAGTAAAACTACTGCTTGTTTATTCACTGTGCCATCAGAAGTCTGGGTTAAACTTTTGATTTTTCCAATCTAATACATGAGAAACAATATCTCAGGGTAGCCTTTTCATTCTATCATTTACCACCCCTTTCAAATCCTATTATATAACCTTTCCTTGTTCTCTTTTAAATTCATGGCCTTTTTCATTAATTGTTACCACACACACGCACACACACACACGTACATATATTCTTAAATATAACCTTTTCAGTCTTATAATGTTACTCATATGTGTCTTCCCTGACTAACCACTTTGTTATTGGATGGGCATTGTGCTCTTTCCTGGAGTAGGCTGCTTTGCCCGCTGTGTGCAGTGCTAAAGCAGCATGGCTTTTTCCCTGTCCACTTTGGCATGTCTATTGGAGGTGTCCTTGCTCAGCTTTTCTTTAGGCAGTTATGTTGGCGAGACCTTACCGGGGTAGTTTCTGATGTTCTGGTTAGTTTTGATTTGCATTTCTCCTGTTGTGAAGGATGCTGAGAATATCTTCATATGGGGAGGAAATCACTGAGACTTTCTACTATCTCTTCATATTTCTAGTTCACCTTTCTGGAAAAGTGTTCTTTATAATGCGTCCTTTTTCTTTTAGAGGATTTTTATACGTTGTATATAGGAACCCTTTGTGACATCATTGTAAAACTTTGCTCTTTAGTTTTACTTTTGACTTTTAATTTGATACCAGGATTTTTTTTTTTTTTTTTGCAAAAAAACAAAAAAATTTGTTTTTATGGATTTGAATATGTTTGCCTTTTCTCATTTTGCCTCTGGATTTGGAGAGGAAATATATGCTTGCATTCAATTCATAAGTCACACACAGTTATTTTGAGTAACCTGGCTCCATGTTAAAAATCTGCAGGTGACTGTTCAGGAACACCATCCACTTCGGTTTTGACCCAGTTCTCTGTAGGAAGAGGTGACATGTGAGGTCTCACCACCCCTCCTTCCCAGTCCAACACTCTTAGGCACATTCCTGTCTGTACTTTCTGCCCCAATGCCTTAATTGAGAGGATATCTTTTGTGTGATTATGATGATGGGGCAGAATAGAAAGAGAGATAAATTGTGGAGTCATGGTAAGAAGCCCTTCATCCAAGAGTCTGCCAGAAGCCTCCTGCCAGCTAAAACTCAAAAATATGAACACAAAGCTGGGCCGGGGTGGCTCATGCCTTTAATCCCAGCCTTCAGGAGGCAGAGGTGGGCAGGTATTTGAGTTCGAGGCCAGTGTGTTTTCAGGAATCCCACCAGAGACCACTATACAGAAAAAGGACATGATCTAGTCCTCAGTCACATGGTCAGTACTAGAGGCACCTGGACGTAAGTAGTAGCATGGTAATCTCAGCCAATGCGTGTTTAGAGCAATTCTCTGGTGTGGCTTCGCAGGAACAGAGAGAGAAGAGTGCGATGTTATCTAGCAATAGAGCCCAAGTGCCACCAAGATGATGTATGTGGCTGAGGTCAGGACAATCGTCATTTTTCCCTTGAGAAATTTGTGCCCACTCTTAGATGACTTTTTTCCCTTGAGTATGTCTTTCTCTTAATCCTTGTGCTTAAAATGTGTTACCAATGGTCTCGATACATCGAAACGCGAGTCAGCAAAAGAGACTCCACGTTCTTGGGCCTGCTTCGTCTTCTCCTTGGTACCTTTCTTTTTTGATTGGCCCCAATGCAGCTTCGTAGGCATTCGTTCTGAAATGATTTTCTCTCTCAAAGCTAAGGATTTTGGTTTTCCCTGAATGGGTATCTCAAAAAAAAAACAAAAAACAAAAAAACAAAACAAAACAAAACAAAAAACAAAAAACAAAAAAAACCAGAATCCTCCTTGGGGTGCTGAAGGCAATGGTGTGGCAGTGCCTTTGTCCCTGCCCCCACTGCCAGCAGAGGAATGATCCATTTAATTACTTTGCAGACATTTTTTGCCACCAGTATCATTTATCAGGAAGCTTTTAGGATATTTCTCCCTGGCTTCATATTCAGGCCTAGTTCTTCTCCTAAAGTCAAATTCCACACAAGTACAGCAAACTTTTCTTTGGGGCTTACAGTTGGGCAGAAAGAAGATTCCCTGACTGCACTGATACTTCTAGCTCTCACCTTTGCAATAGAAAGCCATGGGAAGCTGATGCATTTTCCTGTAGCTTGTCTATGGTATCCCATTATGTGGTCAAAGCATGGTGACTATCCTTGTGTTGCTTTCTTATTCCAATTTGCCACTTTGCCGCACAATTATGACAACGTGAGAAAACGTCCATGTTTATATTCATGCCTTTGATGCATTGACATTTTAGCAGTTGACATGGAAAATAATTCAATGTTGTATTTTTGGACAAGGCTACATTGCCCATCCATTAGTTACTAAAATGATGCAGTTTTGAAGTCTAATCTTTACATTCATCATTTATTGGCACTTAAATATGTTGCCTGAAATTGAATCACACTGTTTTTGATAAAATATTGTTGGCCAGAGTAAAATATGAGAAATTTCGTTGTCAATAGAATTACAAAGTATAAAGTTACTGTAAGGTAGATCAGTGAGTGTTTTAAATCGTCTACCATAGACATCTACTTCCCTATTTTAGCTGTTTAGACAAATCCCCTATGCAAAACAGTAAGCAAGGAAATCAGCTTCTGATCCGAGATGCATTGGTGGCTGGCTAATCAATAATAACTATGAATCAGGTGTGAATCATCACTACCACATTCCTGAGCTTAAGGGAATTTTTGTGACATTTTATCATTAACTGTAATGATTGACTTTTATAGAAATACATGTGGTCTGTGTTTTTTTAGATTTTTATGTTACAGCGTTCATTTTTGTCAGAGTCCCTATTTTCAATTTCTGTGAAATTATTATGGGTTTTCTACAGACCTTCTAAGAAGATACGCCATGTTAAAACATTTCGTAATTTTCAACCCTTCTCTTTCTTAATTGATCTCTCAGAAAGTCATGATTTATCATGGCATCAACTGTTTTTGAATACTGCAAGATATTAGCGCATATTTAAATTAGTTGGCTGTGTCACTGGCACACAACTTTAAGTGATAAAAGGGCTATATTATTATTTGTTTTCTGTATTTTAAATTTATTTTGTCTTATTTATAAATGTCAAATCATCTACAGATAAACTTGGCTTTGCTTTTTCTCAGCCATTCTTCCCTACCATCCTCTGTCTTCTTTCCTTTTTTGTGAGATCAAAGTTAACTGGGTGTTTTATCAAGTTGAATTGACTCTTTACCCATCTCTCACTTAATCTGAAGTGTTGTCTTTTTCAACGAGGAATGTGCTTACTCTTCCTTCTGAATCAATAATAGGCTCCTGCCACCAACGCTGTGAACTGTACACACACAATCTCCCATAGCCCTTCCTCATTCTCCTTAAGCCACTGCCCACTCCTGGTGCTTTAATCTGCTTTATTATGAAACCTACTCCCTCTCATTACTCTCTATCTCTTTTGTTTCTGGAATTTGAGGAAAATATTTTTCTACACTAAGTATTTTTTTGGAGTAAGCAGAAAAAGAAAGGGAGGAAAGAAAAAGGCACAACTCCTGTGTGTTCCCAGATTACTGTGTATGCAAAGCTGGTAGACTTGGTGTTTCCTATATTCACTTGGCTTTATTGCCATGATAGCCAGGGTGTGGGTGTGCACGGGAGTGTGTGTGTGTGTGTGTGTGTGTGTGTGTGTGTGTGTGTGTGTGTG